>CM076575.1:167581345-168181345 GCA_034641835.2 Pinus albicaulis
TTGGAAAAGGTAACAAAATCGCAGTCATAGTATACAGGAAATTGAAATTAAATGCAAATGAAGAGATCAAAAATTTACTGTACTGTACTTATTTCTACAATGTATTGATGATAGACTTTCCCACATATCATTCTCTATATGACGATTACAAGTGGATGGAAAAATA
Organism: Pinus albicaulis; assembly: GCA_034641835.2. NCBI lineage: Eukaryota > Viridiplantae > Streptophyta > Pinopsida > Pinales > Pinaceae > Pinus > Pinus albicaulis. Next base: position 167,581,512 of record CM076575.1, read on the forward strand.
TGGCGACCCGCTTTTCCATAGGCATGTTGCACGTAAGTACACTTTCAACGTTCCACACATTCCCCTCTGGCAAGGAATATCAGCCATGCACAAGTTGTGTGGATCCAACGTCTTACAGGTTGTAAGAAGTTGGTGAATCTTACATTCCATAGCACAGCTTGTAAAATCTGGCAAATATTACACACCAAGATTTTTCATATTTTTCATTGGACATCATTTTTTCTTATCTAAAGGAGGAGTTGAAAAGACACTAAATCAATTCATGACTCAGTGCATGCTGCTTAATATTTGCAGTAAAATTTTGATGTCTATACCATTTGTGCAAGGCAAACATCCCTGGTCCGGAGAATCAAATTTAATAATTATAATTAAACATCTGATTTTCTACCTATTGTCCACATTAAATTTAAGTGTTTGTTCAGTATAATTGTAATTGATACCATATGTTATAAATCAACTGCTTATACTAGGCAAATTAGTATCAGAAGATCCAAATTTTGAAAATTATTAACATTTTTGGTTTGTAATTGGGACAGTTGTATGTGCATACATTGGAATCACAGTTAAGGTTTGCCGATGCACCTTCCTTTGTGTCTACAAGCCCATTGCATAAGTCCATCGCTGAGCTCAGAAAAGTTGCGTTGCAAATTAAGAAAAAAGCACAGGTTTGGTTTCTTCTCCAAAACTTGTGCAAGAAATATACAAACTTCATATTTCTGGATGGTACACTTCATGATAATGCTGTGAATTCAGGAACTGGAGGCTCTTGAGGATGGAAGTGCAGAACTCAGGAGCTTGAATGACCATCTTGTAATGGCAGAGCGTGCATTTACAGACACAGATGGGCTACCTGGGTCGCCTTGGTATAAGCACTTGGTAAAGGACATATGCTCAAAATATATGATTGCTCTGTTTGTGATGTTTCTTAAATGCAAGCTTACTAAAACAGAGTTGCACATATGTTTGGCGCGGATGCAGGTATATGGGCCGTCTAAAATCAACAAGTATGGGACAACAACGTTTCTTGGTATAAGTGACTTGGTCGCGCTTGTAGTAGGTAATCAGAGTGGCCCAATACCCATTCGTTGCAGCTGAGTAAACTCCTTCTCTTTTCCACTGTACTTGCAAGCAATATGCACAATTATGCGATCATAAACTGGAACCCATATCATGACACTTAGTATCAAATATAGACAATCAAGCTACAAGAATTTCAAAGGAACCAATGTTGGTGTCCATGGTCATGCCCTGTTCAATAAACATTGTTGACATTTGAGAATAAACAGCAGCAAATACACTGCTACTCACCCATATGGGAAACATACGGACCAAAATATTCAGCTCCTCCACTTAGGTCGCAGTGAATAGTTTCCAAGGATTGGAAAATCCATTGTCCTGAATATCATCATCTGTTATTATAGCTGATTTGTCAAGGCAAAAGTTTTGATGGGTAGCTTAGTTCGTTAAATCTTTTTCTAAGTCATTGGCCCTCTGTTATAAGAGGTGGTTCTAGTCTAAATGGTTGAAGCCTCATCCAAGTCATTGACCCTTTGTCAGATTACCCTAACTCCTAGTGGTAGTGATAAAGTCAACTGAGTGACATTAGACACAGGTTCAATTCTCCTTGTATCCATATGGGTCAGGCTCCTAGCTTCTGGTGGTAGAGTTCCATAACAAAGAAGATAAAATAAGGAGGAAACAAAAGGAGCTGCAATGGAGTCAGAAATGGCAACTGGAGCAGGTTATTCATTTCTTGGAAAAGACAGAATTAAACCAGATAAATTAAACCCGTGCCCCTGGTTTTCCCTCTTTAACAGACCTGTAGTCAAATCAGATGTTTATTTCTCATTCAAACCAAATCAGCCTTCACAAAAACTCAGTAACCCCAACTCATCCAGCACAAGTTGACAGAGAAATATGTGAAACTAGAAGTACCCAATACAAGAATATTCCCTTTTAAACTTAAATTTTTAAAAATCTCTGTCAGATTTAAATTAAAATTAATCTTAAAATTTATCTTAAAAAATGTCATTTTGTGTATAAATTAAACTAGACATTAAAATGTTTTAATTATAATTTTTTAAATCAATTATGATTTCAAATACAAATTTAATATTTAAATATTTTCTTTGAATACACTGTACATCAATATTTTCTTTAAATACACTGTACATCGATTTTCTCAACATTAAAAGGACTGTAAAAATCACCAATCTCATAAAGTAAAAATTAAAATCACACTTTTATTATAATGTTTAATTAATTGATAGTATTATCTGAATCGTTTGGTCCCCTTCAACGCTTTTGCTGGGCTTGTTTAGATGGTTTACACATTTCGTGGCTTTCGTGGCAAGAGAATGAGGACTCAGTGGCTGTAGAATCAATTTAAAGGGATAGTGGTTGAGTATTGGTTAGTGTTATTTTTATTTTGTTGAGTATTTAGCATTGGTGCTATTGTTCCTTGGCATGGGTGATTTGAAAGATGATTGATCGTTGGGCTGCAGAGCATTTCATCTAAATTTGGAATTCAACCATAGGAATTGGATTGATACCTCGCAACTTAATTAGAGATCTATTACAGGATCTGGGATCTATATAAGGGGTTGGTGTTGAGTATTTGTTGTGTTATTTTTGTTTAGTTGAGTCTATTTGGCATTGACGATGTCTCTAATCACTGTTGTGCCTAATTTGGCAAAAAATTGGTCCGTGGGCTGCAGGGCAACAAGTTGATCATGGAAGGCAGAATATTCTCTTGAGGTTTTTATCAACAAACAGAGATGACAAAGTATCGTAGGTCTATGTATCTAAGACTCCTTTTGAGTGTGTACTTTGTAGTGTTGGATAACTTTACAGGAGTAGTCCATTGATATTTTATGATTACTTCACAATCTGCAGCCCCAGGCATAAATTGTGCAAGACAATGGATTGAAAGGTGGGTTAGCAGCCATATTTGGGCTGAAAGCATCATCCAAGAGGTTTGCTAAGCTATAAGTGGTTTTTAGTTGCAGATATATGTAAATATTCTCTGTTTGTTAAAGGTGCAAGATTAGTTGAGCCATTCAGGTGAAACTAGAACAAGAGTATAAGCAGGGTCATCATACAAGAGGATCGTTGGTCCTTGGCATGCGTGATTTGAGAGATGATTGATCGTTGCGCTGCAGGGCATTTCATCTAAATTTGGAATTCAACTATAGGAATCAGATTGATACCTCAACTTCTCTGAGACTTAATTAGGGATCTATTACAGGATCTGGGATCTATATATGGGTTTGGTCTTGAGTATTTGTTGTGCTATTTTCGTTTAGTTGATATATCTAATTTTAGTTGATATATCTAATGGTTTGGAGTAAATATATCTTGGTGTCCTCATGTCTGATATTGGTTCTAGCTTTCTCCATCTCTGAGAAATGGTGCCTTCGATATTTTCATGTCCTCAAAACAAGCTTCAAGTTTGCAACTAGGTGTCTTCAATATTTTCTTCAACTTTTTTAAGTTTTACAGTTTAAACCAAGTTTGCATTTCATCCTGTCGAGTTTCAACAATATAATTATGTCTTCTTTTTAGTATAAAATGACACATCAAATTAATTATAGTTCATCTCCTCCTAGCATTTTCCTTACGGCGTTTCCTTTGCAACATTAGGTGCAATTGCTAGTAATAAGTCAATTAGAAACCATCAAAATTGTCAAGATTCTAACTTGGTTGAAAACAAGATGTACATATCACTATAAGATCTCAAACCTTAAAATTTTTGACAAATCTTACCTTATAGTATTCTTATTAACATAAACCTTCAACAAAAGAGAAAACACATAAAAAGTCTAGAACTACAACCACTTTATTTAATTAATACAAAGGTGCTCAACAACATCGAGAGGTTGGTTTTATTCAACTATATAAATACCACCTCAATTGAACTGAGCGATTGGAAAGAAGGAAAGAGCGAATAATATTATGATGGATGCAGGAGATGAGATGACATGACACGACAGCATCGGATCAAGATCACGGGGATGTGAACCTGCTTTGGAGAAATTGGACTAGCCTGTCATCGATCTGGAAAGCTCTGGCGAGCACAGAGACAGAAACAGGAGGAGACGCTCCGAACAAGGCCGGCGCAACCTGCTGAGTTCCTGGATTCTGGCTGTTCAGTCCAGCGATGGCCACTGCGTTGATAGGGCCAATGTTCTGTTGGAAATGCACAAGACCTCGCGGGAACACAAACACGTCTCCCTTCTCGAGCTTTGTGGAGATCAATGTGTTGTTAGTGGTGATAAAGCCAACTAAGAGAGTACCCTCGATGACCACCAAGATTTCGGTGGCCCGCGGATGTGTGTGAGGGGGATTAAGTCCGAGAGGAGCAGCGTAATCCAGCCGGACCATGGAGATTCCCAAGGTGTTTAATCCTGGTAGCTGCATTACAAAAGCTGGCGTTACGTTGAATCCCAACTGGTTCTTCGTATCTCCTGGTTTATCTAGGCCCCTCAACCGGAAGTCGTCTGCTGTGACCATCATCGCATTCTTACATGGGAACCCGTTCACAATAACTGCACAATTCAAATCAAACAAAATAAAAAATATATATATATATATATTATTCACTCATGGTCAGCTAGCAGACATTCGCAAATGCACCAAACAATATACATATTATATTACATGTAATTACAGCATGGAAACATTACCATAGCTTTTCAAATCAGCAACGCAAATGTCTTGTAAAGGATCTGCATCACTTGCACGCACAATAACAATACTATTCGCGTATGATAAGATCACTAGTACTGCAACTGCTAACGCTGGAAAGGATTCCATGGCTCACTATTTTTCTTTTCTTCTATTCGAAAATAAATATAGATGGACTGAATTTGATTATGAATGGAGAGCGTTGCTCCCTTTTATAACAATGGTAAATGATGGTTTTAATAGTTTTTTAAAGTCCAGGAACCATAGAGATAGTGACCCGGTGTTGCAGGTCGACCCACCGAACCGCCTCTGCCGCATATGACTGTGTCAGAGTTATGGTTAGTTAGAGTCTCACGTATACAGAAAGCTTGATGTACAATTGTCTCAATCAACTCAGTAATCAAAATTATATATATATATTGTGAGGATATGGTCAGTTGGGTATTTCCTTCGACATTCAAAAATAGAAAAAGTCTGCCTTTATCTAAAACATGTCTTTTAATAATGAAAAAATCTACTTTCATACGACATGTTTTACTTTTTCAAACTAAAAAATGTATACACTGATCCGGTGTATTATACAGTTTCAAAGTTAATATTTAATAAAAAAAATATAATTAATTTATAAAGTTGCTTGTTATATATATTTTAATTCTTTTAAAGTAAGATTGTATTGCTTTACAAATTCAAAGTTTTAGTACATAGTTTTATTATCCATTATTATAAGTAATTTTTTGGGCAATTATATAATTTTGACCATTTTCCAATAGAGATATTATTCTAAAAGTGTAAAAAATGTAAAAGCTTTAATATAACTACAATGTTTACAGAGGAGTATACCACAAAAAATTATCAACCAACATTTAACAATTATGAATCTGAAGATGTGACAGGTGTTTGATCTCTAGTATTAGATTTTTGAAGAGTAGATGTTGTGGCAGTGCATGGAATATGACATTCCGTTTGAGCTCGGCAACCATCCATTCTCTCCGCACAAACCCTCAAGTTTCGTTATTCTCCTTTCACATAATCAAGACTCGGGAAAACATTATACCTATGAACTTGCTTTTCCATAAGAATCCTTCCTATCAAGGTTTTCATTTCAAATAAATAAATAATGCTTGAAGATACTAATAAATAATGGTTGAAGATACTACTTTTTTCAGTGTGGCCAGGGTCCGAAATCCACTGCCCAAATTCCTCCACTATCCCTAAATTTGATAAGAAATGTATTTCTCTAGCTGCCATGGTCTCGAGGTTCTTAAATTCACTTTGAATATTGAGGGGAACATCTAAGTAAAATGACTCAACAACCCCCTGGGCTTACTCGTGGGCTTGATTAGTTTCCTGGGGACCTCATCCTCCCCTTCTACTCCTCATGCACTGACGCTGCATGGGTGTTGGCTCATAATGAAAATGAAAATCAAAGTATGTTTGACCAAGATACGTAACACGACGAACAAAGCATTGGTGCTTAAGCACTAGCTAGACACAAAATATAGAGCACCAAAGAGGCCCAACACAACTCTTAACATGAATAAGCCAACAGTCAAGGACAACTAAACGAGAATTAAAATAGATCCATGCCATTGCAGCCAGTATATTTCCCCCCCACCAGTAACTAACCCCAGTAAAACCACAATCATCCTTAGTACACAACTCCAACCAAACAACAAGCTAACTCGAAGAGTCATAAAATAGGCGATAAAATCAAACTAAAAAATTGGAGATGAGAGATGGAGCAACAAGAAAATTAAGGTAACATAAAGGTTTCATAATTTCCAGAAGTGAGCCAAGCTCCAAATGTTGTATGCTGGAGAGTATCTCTACTTTCAGAAGATCTAAAATGTTGATGATAACTTGACCCCCAAAATCAACTATCACCCCACATTCTAAACTCCCATCCCTCACCTTGGTTACAGAGCCTATGGCCTTCAAAACAAAAATAGTTGTATTTCCATTGGTAAAGAGTTTCCTTTCGTAACTTTGGTTTTCCAAGCTCTCACTCAGGACTGACGGGCTACCTATGTTACCATACAAACTAAAATATGCACATTTTTCTATCCCGACAACTTCCGAGAGCATAGGTCAAGGCCTTATAACAATGGAAGCATACCAAAATTTAGCTAAGTTACAACACAATCAGTGATACCACTCCCTTCGCTCACTACAAAATGACATGCATATGAGATCATAGATGGAAGTAATGTCACATGTGTTCGCATGCATAGGGGTACCCATGCCACTCTAAAACCTTTAATCTCACTCATCCTTCAAGGTGGCGGGCTCGACTACCCATGCCGCCAATTTCCTTGTACCACACCCCATTAGGGGATTTTTGAATTATTTTGAGTAGTTAACATGTTTGACATTGCGTTTTTTAAGATAGAAAAAATCCTCTCCTATATAGTATGTTTCACATTGTTATTTAAAAATAGCATATATATATATATAGATAATACCATTTCAATTCATGTACAATTAAATTATTTCTTATCTATAAAATTTAATTATTTAAAATAATTGTTTATGTATATATATGAAATTATTAATTATTAATTTATATTATTATTTAGGAGTTTGTTTCAATGTTTTTTATATAGAAATATAACTAAATAATTTTTAATCAATTTATATTTTCTGTTTTTTAAAATATATTTTTGAATGTATAAATGGATACAATCCTAAAAAGGAATTTTTTTACCTTAGTATAACATATTGTAGATTTTTAAAAATTAAAAATATATATAATAATTTAGAGTATCATACAATTTGAAAACAAATCACTTAAAATAATTAGTTGGTAATGGTGCTTATCATATATATTATTAAATTATGATAACCTCTCTGACATTATTTTTCAAGATTGAAAAAACTCACTTCTATGTAATATGTTTCAAATTGTTATTTAAAAAGAGAAAAAATATATATTAGTTTTAAGGTATAATACCATTTCAATTCATTAGCAATTATATTATAATTTATTTATATTAAAATAATTGGTTGATAAGTGTGTGTATTTATATGAAATTTTCAACCATAAATGTTGTTTAAAATATATTTTTGAATGCATTAAAGGGCACCCTCATATATATATAATCATTTAGAGTATCATAAAATTTGAAAATTAATCACTTAAAATAATTAGTTGGTAATGGTTTTCATCATATATGTTATTAAATTATTTTGAGTTATTGACAAGTTTGACATTATCTTTTAAAATAGGAAAAAATCAAGGGGAAGGGAATCAAGTGGGTTGGGGAGCTAGGGGGCATGGTGGTTGAGGGGGGAGGAAGAATATATATGTGAATAATGTCTTGTGTAACACCCTATAGTAGCCCAATTGGAGTGATGCCACTGCTTCTCACTCTGATACCATAATCAAAATATGCAAAGATGCCACCGATGCCACCGCTTCTGACTACTGGCTTTGAAAACTTTGGTACATATCTCACAGTGTTATTCTTGCCCAACTTGGCAATATTATCGAAATTCAGATGTCTGAGTCTTCAATGCCACGAAAAACTCTCATCAATCTTATTTAGACAACATTTCTTTGATTTTCCTTTGAGAACATAGACATTACTTTCTTTCCTAATAAATTTAGCTACTACCTCACCTGTGCCTGCAGAGTTGATTTTATAGTTACTATATCTAAATAATACATCATATCCTTGGTCACACATATGGGAAACATTGATTAATTTGTGATTTATGCCATGAACAAACATAACATCCTTAGTCTTACCTCTACCATTTACCAAATTAACTATTATTTTTCCCATTATCTTTCCTGGTGCATTATTTCCAAAGGTTACATTACCTTTGCTAATTGGTTTCCATGACAAAAACTTTCTTTTATATCCTAACATATTCTTGGAACAACCACTCTGTTCCGGATTTATGCAGGAGCATAATAAAATGTAGAAATAAACATAAACACATAGATGCAACAGGAATAAAACTTCATTTCATTAATATCAAATACTAAAAAAATATTACAAAAAGAATGGGAAATAAACTAGCTCGGCCGATGGTAGCTTATCTATGAGAAGAGATGTCCTTGCTACATGCTTGTAAACTATGTTACAATAAGGCTCGAAGGCCTCTTTATTATCGAGAAACAATAAAAAACCCTAAAAATCCAAAAACCTAACCCTATGAGATGAAACACCAAAATACGAGCCTCATTGGGGTAAATTGGTACATCAATTCCCGGGGTCGTAACTTTGGCATACAATCTCCGTTTGATGTGCATGATAACTCATTAGAAATATCTATTTGAGGAATACAATTGATGATAGTGAATTTTGAGTTAAAGACTCACATTCACCACGATGATTTTAAAAAAATACGTCGTTTAGGACCTCAAAAAGACTCTGAAAGTTCAAGACCCAAAAAAATGCCAAAAATAGTAAATTATGCTACAATTAAGGAAACTAAAAAACTGAAAGAAACAATGGTGGGGATCCAAGGGAATTAGGCGGGTGGCCACCAATATCCACCTATATCGTTCCTCCCCCCTTAGGAAACAATGGTCCCCTTTGAGTTGAGTTCCTCCATGAGATGAGGAAAATTCTGCTGAACTCAGTCCCTGGTGAATGAGTTGGCCTACTTTGACTACGTGATATAGTTGGATCCTTTGTTGTCAAGTGTTCTTGATCTATGTGTCCATGATCCGATTAATTGTGGCTTGTTCCATGTAGTCTGGGTTTAACACTGTTGGCGTGAGTTGTTTTGCAATGTAGGATGTGTCCAAAAATGGTGGAAAGTAAGCTCGAAGGTGATCCACATTGAACACTTGGTACAGACCAAGGAATGGTGGAATGATGAGCTCAAAAGAACTGTCTCCCACTTCCCTGATGATTGTTTAAGGCCCATAACATAATGTTCTGAGTTTCTGATGGGCTTCGATTAGGCGTTCTTTCTGTAAATGCAACCAAATTTTGTCCCTCACTTGAAACTTTTGTGGCACCTGATGTTGATCATGTCATTTCTTGTACTTAGGATTGGATTTATGCAAGATGTCATGGACCTGCTAGCGAACATGCTGGATGCGTTCAATAAATATGGTTGTTTTATCGGCCTCAGAGAGTACATGTGTGGATTCTTTCTGTGCAGTCACATGAGTTATGACAACATCAATCAGACACAATGGTGAGGAGCTTGGCCTGATGTGCCCTTTCTGCAAAAATTCTTGGATCTGCCTCTTGATTTCATCATTCTCGAGAACAAAGTGTCAATAGATAAACCCATTAGGTGGCAACGTGCCTGGGGTCAGATAAATGGAGTGCTTGGCCTGATAATGTAGAGGAACCCCTGTGGGTGAGGAGAAAGTGTCCTTCTATTCCTCCATGACTTTGTCCATCTATTGCTGCTAGGAAGGGGAGCCCTATTTGGAGGCTGCGACCACAATGTTCATCTTGCCCTATGTGCGAACCGTAATGAAAACACATTTAATGGTTTGAGAAATAATATTACTGCATTGCTTTGCAGTAATCAAAGAGATGGAGAAAGGTGGTACTACCTTCGATATCCTGTAAAACTTATCTCCCAAAGTAATAATAATAGAACGAGACCTAGAATCATGCATAACATGTCACTTCCACAAGTATGGTTGGCCTAATAATACATTAGAAAATTCAAGACGAGAAACATCACACATCACCTCATCTTTGAAGGGCTTGATGCTATAGGGAAGGCCACACTACTTGATGACACAAAGAACTCTTCCTTGGTGAAGCCACCCGACGGTATATAGTTGTAGGTGTGTTGTGGTCGATAGGCCAAGCCACTTCATGAAATCTGCTGAAATGAGGTTATTTTGGTTTCCACTGTCAACAAGGAATTGCAGTGGAGAACCCTTCACCCACATCTAGGAATGGAAGAGGCACTCCCCCTCCTCTAGATCCTCGAGCTCCTCCCTCTGGAGCTTGGTGGTGGCAATGGTTGCACAAGTTTCCACATCAATGATATGATTTCCTTTGTGATTCCCCTTGTCCATTTTTTACTCAGAATCAGAACATGCATATGATTCAGATGCCTTCAGCATGGCCACCAGCGACTATTTGGCCCGACGCTCACTTGTGATGTGAGTGGATATTTTATGAAATTCACAACACTTCCCTGTGTCCTTCTTTGTATTTGTGGTATTGTTCCAAGTCACCCCACTTTTGATTTACCCATTTTTCTATGGTTCAGGAGCGCCTTTCCCTGGCTTCGGATTTGTGGATCCAAAGTCTCACTTCTTCTGCTTAAATTTTTACTCGATCTTGGAGACATATCAAAATGCCCCACCAAGCGAGGTAATGTCGAGGAAATCCATTTCCTCCTGAATTTATTTGTGCAAATAGCTGAATTACTTGAGCACCAAATGTTTCTCCAAATCCTTAATACCCAACTTTGTACGTAGGGTATGGAACAAATGTGTTAGCTTGTGCACATCTTGATCCCTTTGCTTCCGTAGTGTGGTCCATTGGATTTACTTGTCCTCATAGCTCCCAACGTGGTAATATTGTTCCTTGATGTCATCTCAGAATGAATTCCAAGTGGGTGTGGCTGAGAATAGATAGGTTTCCCTCTCGTCCTTTTTCTCACAATAGGTTTCACACTAGTATTTAACATGGGGGGCAGCTTTGAGGAGTGAAAAAGTAAAATTTTTGCTGTCAGAGAAATCATGGACCGAAAAATACCCTTCCATCAAATTCAACCATCTATCTATGACATTTTCATATATATGGCCTTCAAATACAAGAATTTCAAAGTTGTCTTGTACCTTGAAAGGAGTGGTGTCTCCAAAGTGGCTGCTGGATGCAGATGTGTCACCGGTGGGCAGTCGTTGAAGGATTTAGGAAATATTATCCATCATCACATTCCTTTGTTTTTCAAGGGCATCCCTGAGAAATATTTTGATAGGATCTCTTGCTCCTTCATAGTTCTTTTCTTCCTCGATGGGAGGCCATCGGGGTTTGCGAGGTTGATCTGCAAAAGGTTCAACCAGATCGAGCCCTAACTCCTTATACCCTGACCTCATTGGGGACATGCAAAGAAATATCGAGAATGAGCAGACCCGCTCTGATACCATTGATCCAGATTTATGTAGAAAAATAAAAAAATAAAAAAATAAACATAAATGTAGAGATGCAGCAAGAATATCACTTCATTTCATTAATATAAAATACTAGAAAATGCTTACAAACAGAATGGGAAATAAACTAGCTCAGGCGATGGTAGCTTATCTCTAAGAAGAGATGTGGTGGATACATGCCTCTGAAATGTGTTACAATGAGGCTCAAAGGCCTATTTGTTATTGAGAAATAATGAAAAACCCTAAAAATCCAAAAACCTAACCCTAGGAGATGAAACACCAAACTATGGGCCTCATTGGGGTAAATTGGCACATCAATTTCTCGTGGTTGTAACTTCTGCATACGATCTCTATTTGATGTGCATGATATCTTGTTATATATATATATATATATATATATATATATATATATGTATGTATATATGTATATATATAAGGAATAAAACTAATGACAACAGATGTTGAGTTGAAGACTCATATTTTCTGCGGTGATTTTCCAAAAATACGACGTTTAGGGCCTCAAAACGACCTCGAAAGTTCACGACCCAAAAAACTTCCAAAAATAGTAAATTGTGCTACAATTAAGGAAACTGAAAAACTAAAAGAAATAATGGTGGGGGTCCAAGTGGAATAGGTAGGTGGCCACCAATATCCACCTGGATCACACTGTCCACATACCATTGGCTGTTAGGATGTTCTGACACATAAGAAATAGTCTCCTATTGTGTCACCTTTGTAAATCCTTCAATCCTATCCCAAGTTGTTCTTAAGGGGGGATGTTAGGATGTTACGAAACATAGGAAATAGTTAAGTATAACTTGCTCTAGTATAGATTTAGGTAAAGTGTGTTTCTTTACTATGTACATTTGTACTTATAATCCAACAGTTCACTCTCTCCTCAGTATTACCGACACTTGATCTGTGGCTTAACACTCGATTGGTCCATGATCTCTATTTAAATAACATGGAGGGTCATTTTTCTAGTAACCGTTTATGAGAGAAGATTATGTAAATTTTATTTCTTTATATTAATAAATTTCTGGAAGTGGCCGCATTGGCTCATCTCATGGACTATTTCCCTCTTCGAGGGTTTTAACCACGTCAAATACTGGTGTATTGATATGTGATCTGTTTTTTAGCGGTGAATTTTGGTAGTTGATCTAAGGAACTTACCCTATAAATTCCTACATGGTATTAGAGTTGTTTTGAGGGCCACATTCGTTGTTGATCCAAATCCAAAGTCGGTTTGACTGCAAGCGACTGTCGTTTTCCAGATCTAATATTTCTGACCACTTTCAGGCCAGGAGAACTACTCTGTGGTGTCCATAGTATCTGTTATAGTGAGGAACCCATTTCGTTTCATGCGAAAAGGTTTCTAGTTGCCCACTTGATGTCATTTTAGATCTGGAAGTATAAAGTATTTTTTTGCAATTATATTTATTAATACCTCTGTTTATTTTGGTTTATATTTTTATTTATTTATTATTATTGGCTCTATACCCTCTTCTCTGCGTATGCTCTTTTCTCTACATTGTGTGCAATCTGGTGAATCAAAAACAAGAAGACATGATTTTTTTTGCTACGTATGCTCTTTTCCCACGACTTTATGTGATCTCAGGAAATCAAAAATAGCGAGAAAAATAGATAGTTGCTAGAAAGACTAACCAGAAATTTAACGTTCTACCGTAAGGGTTGTTTCTTTGTTTACACGGAATTTTTTTTTTTTTTTTGCAAAAAAAAAACACACACAAACCTAATAGCAAAAAAAAAAAATCCTTCCTCCTTTAAAACAATTACAAAATTCTTTTACTAACTCACTTGGTGTAAATTTACTTTATGAGAATACAGGTCTTGGGTTCAAGTCTCTTTGTCAAGCTTCTTTTTCTAAAAAGCTTTTTGTTAAGGTACTTTTTCTTAAAAAGCCTTTTAGCAAGTTGCCTTTTTTTCTAAAGGGTTTTATTTAAAAAACACATGTAAAAGAAACATTGTAAAAGTGAGTCTCACTTATTTATAAAAGTGGGTCACATAAAGTAGTATTTTTTTTTTAAATGAGCTTATTATATTAAGTTTGGAAAAGGCGGGGATTTTTTTTTAAATACAACTTCATCATCTACTTTCAACCTATCACGTAACTACGCCGCATCTACTACAAATTTTTTCAAAAAGACATTAATTCTTCATCCCGAAACTGTTTTCGGAGCCATTTTTTTTAACTAGCCTAATTTTTCGAGATATTTTCATTGGAGAAATTAGTTTTAACTTTTACAACTTCAGTTTAAAAAAATGGAAAGTGCATGCCCGATTATTCTTAACAACACAAATTATTTCCAATGGCTATCCTACATGCTAGACTTACTTAGAATTAAAGATATTTATAGAATAGCCACAGGACAATAATCTAAATTTACCAATGGAGATAAATCGGCTAAATGGGAATATAAACAAGATCAAGCACGAGGGTTGATAGGAATTTCCATTGCTCAAGATCTTATATTTCATATCCAAGAAATTGACTCCCCTGTTAACGCTATGAGCCCACCAGCCTGAAAATGAGTTGATTACTTTGGACCGCAATAATTTCTCCTCTATTGATGTTTTTTTATCCAAATTTAAGACCCTTAGAGTTATTTTAGAAGTTTGTAAGATCAAAAAGGAATATGGTAGACTTATCTATTCCATTCTTGCTAGGTTAGGCCCTGCATACTCTATATTTGTTTCCACCTTCCATTCCACTAGGGAAGCCCTCATTTCTCAAGGAACAACCCACAAGTGCCCCTCATTTGATGCCTTTTGTGATTAATTGATAAGAGAACAAGAAAAAATCTTACATCTTGGTCTTATTAACACAGGAAACTCTTCTAATAAATCCTTAGCAACCCAAGAACAACCATATCCAAAGAATCATAATAAGAAACATCATAAAAAGAATGGTCCTAAACCAAACAAGGGTCTTAAGCAATTACATCCACAAACTGAAAAATAAAATCAATAAACTGATAAGGAAAATAAAAACAAAGTGAAAAAGACATATAGACATTGCACCTTTTGTATTCGTGATGGCCACATAGAGTCAAATTTTTTTAAGGATATGGAAGTCTTGGAAGTAGCAATGAAGAAGCACAACATTAATTTGTAGAACTCTCCAACTTCATCTTTGGGAATGGCACTTTTTGCTTATGGTTTTCAAACATCAAGATCTGGTTATGCATTGAATTTATATTCTTCTTCTCATTCTCATGAGTGGCTCATTGTTTCTGGAGCCTCTTATCACATGGCTAAAAATAAAGCCATGTTTTCTTCTTTAAATTATTTTAACACCAAAAAAATTTATGTTGGTGATGATAGATCTCTTAGTGTTGTAGGGTTTGGAACCATTCATCTAGATAATGGTATGTTTAATGATGTATTATGTGTTCCTACCTTGTCTTGCAACCTTCTATCTATTTATCAGATAACTCATTCAGGTGAAGGGAAAACAGTAGAATTCTCACCTCATGATTTTGTAATTAAGGACCTAAGAGATCCTAGACATATTCTAGCTACTGGAATTGTTGATGATTCCACAAGGTTGCATAAGTTTGAAAACTTTGGGTCATCATGTCTTCCCTCCGTTTTTGTTGCTCATATGTTGTGACCTAGTGTTGCAGGTCGACCCACCAAACCCCCTCTAACGCATATGAATGTGTCAGAGTTCTGGTTGGTTAGAGTCTCAAATATACAAAAATCTCAAGTCCTCAATTTATGTACAATTGTCTCAATCAATTTGTAATCAAAATTAATATATATATATATATATATATATATATATATATATATATATTGTGAGGATATGGTCTATTGCATATTTCCTTCGACATTCAAAAATAGAAAAAGTCTGTCTTTATCTAAAACATATCTTTTAATAATGAAACAACCTACTTTCATACGACATGTTTTACTTTTTCAAACTAAAAGATGTATACAATGATCCGGTGTATACAAATTCAAAGTTAATATTTAATAAAAAAATATATAATTAATTTATAAAGTTGTTTGTTATATATTTTTTAATTCTTTTAAAGTAAGATTGTATTGCTTTACAAAATCAATGTATTATCCACTATTATTATAAGTAATTTTTTAGGGAAATTATATAATTTTTGACCATTTTCCAATAGAGTTATTATTCTAAAAGTGTATAAAATGTAAACACTCTAATATAACTACAATGTCTATAGAGTATACCACAAAAAATATCAACCAACATTTAACAATTATGAATGTGTTTGATCTCTAGTACTAGATCTTTGAGGAGTAAATGTTGTGGCAGTGCATGGAATATGGCACTCAATTTGAGCTAGGCAACCATCCATTCTCTCCACATAAACCCCGTGTTTGATCTTTAACACTAGATCTTTGAGGAGCAGATGTTGTGGCAGTGCATGGAATATGGAACTCAATTTGAGCTAGGCAACCACCCATTCTCTCCACACAAACCCCGAAGTTTCGTTATTCTCTTTTCACATAATTAAGACTTGGGAAAACATTATACCTATGAACTTGCTTTTCCATAAGAATACTTCCTATCAAGGTTTTCACTTTCCAATAAATAAATAATTCTTGAAGATACTAATAAATAATGGTTTAAGATACTACTTTTTTCAGTGTGGCCACGGTCCAAAATCCACTGCCCAGATTCCTTCACTAGCCCTAAATTTGATAAGAAATGTATTTCTCTAGCTGCCATGGTCTCGAGGTTCTTAAATTCACTTTGAATATCAAGGGGAACATCTAAGTAAAATGACTCAACAACCCCCTGGGCTTACTCATGGGCTTGATTAGTTCTGTGGGGACCTCATCCTCCCCTTCGACTCCTCATGCACTGATGTTGCATGGGGGTAGGCTTATAATGAAAATGAAAATCAAAGTAGGTTTGACCAAAATACATAACATGATGAACAAAGCATTGGTGCTCAAGCACTAGCTAGACACAAAATATAGAGCACCAAAGAGGTCCAACATAGCTCTTAACATGAATAAGCCAACAGTCAAGGACAACTAAATGAGAATTAAAATAGATCCATACCAGAGCAGCCAATATATTTCCCCCCACCAGCAACTAACCCCAGTAAAACCACAATCATCCTAAGTACACAACTCCAACCAAACAACAAGCTGACTTGGAGAGTCATAAAATAGGCGATAAAATCAAGCTAACAAATTGGAGATGAGAATTGGAGCAACAAGAAAATTAAGGTAAGATAAAGGTTTCATAATTTCTAGAAGTGAGCCAAGCTCCAAATGTTGCATGCAGGAGAGTATCTCTACTTTCAGAAGATCTAAAATGTTGATGATAACTTGACCCCCAAAATCAAATATCAACCCACATTCTAAACTCCCATCCCTCACCTTGGTTACAAAGCCTATGGCCTTCAAAACAAAAACAATTGTATTTCCATTGGTAAAGAGTTTCCTTTTGTAACTTTTGTTTGTCGAGCTCTCATTCAGGACTGACAGGCTACCTATGTTACCAAACAAACTAAAATATGCACCTTGCTCTATCCCGACAAGCTCCAAGAGAACAGTTCAAGGCCTTATAACAATGGAAGCATACCAAACTTCAACTGAGTTACAACACAAGCAGTGATTCCACTCCCTTCGCTCATTACAAAATGACATGCATATGAGATCATAGGTCGAAGTAATCTAACATGTGTTCGCATGCATAAGGGTACCCATGCCACTCTAAAACCTTTAATCTCACTCATCCTTCAAGGTGGCGGGCTCAACTACCCATGCCACCAATTTCCTCATACCACTCCCCATTAGGGGATTTTTGAATTATTTTGAGTAGTTAACATGTTTGACATTGCATTTTTTAAGATAGAAAAAAATCCTCTCCTATGTAGCATGTTTCACATTGTTATTTAAAAATAGCATATATATATATATATATATAATACCATTTCAATTCATGTACAATTACATTATTGTTTATCTAGAAAATTTAATTGTTTAAAATAATTGTTTATGTATATAGATGAAATTTTTAATTTTTAATTTATATTATTATTTAGGAGTTTGTTTCAATGTTTTTTATATAGGAATATAAAGAAATAATTTTTAATCAATTTATATTTTTGTGTTTTTTAAAATATATTTTTGAATGTATAAATGGATGCAATCCTGAAAAGGAAATTTTTTACCTTAATATAAGATATTGTACATTTTTTTAGATTAAAAATATATAAAGTAATTTAGAGTATCATACAACTTGAAAATAAATCACTTAAAATAATTAGTTGGTGATGGTGCTTATCATATATATTGTTAAATTATTTTGAGTAGATAACCTATTTGACATTATTTTTCAAGATTGAAAAAGTCCACTTCTATGTAATATGTTTCAAATTGTTATTTAAAAATAGAAAAAATATATATTAGTTTTTGGGTAATACCATTTCAATTCATGAGCAATTATATTATTATTTATTTATATTAAAATAATTGGTTGGCAAGTGTGTGTATTTATATAATCATTTAGAGTATCATAAAATTTGAAAATTAGCCACTTAAAATAACTAGTTGGTAATGGTTTTGATCAATATATGTTATTAAATTATTTTGAGTTATTGACATGTTTGACATTATCTTTTAAATTAGAAAAAATATTTAGGGGAACGGATTCAAGTGGGTTGGGGAGCTAGGGGGCATAGTGGTTTATGGGGGAGGAAGAAAACATATATCTATAATGATTTATCAAAGACATCCAATAAGAATAATGTCTTATGTAACAATCCCTAGTAGCCCAACTGGGGCGATGCCACCGCTTCTCACTCGGATACCATAATCACAATATGCAAAGATATAGAATGAAAAAATAGTAAAATAACATGCTAGATAATCCATAAAACATGTAGATAACAAGTTTCAAGCACTTATTTATGGAATTATTTGACTAGTTGTAGGACTTAAACATACCATACAACCATATACCATGTAGCTCCAACTCTCTTAGCTTTCAATCACCCTTGAGTTAGGGACACGACTCCATGATCGTAATGCCTTCTCAAGCCAGGTACATATCCACAAATGGATACAAATAGGGCCAATGTACCAAACCCTGGAAGCCTCCAACCAATAGGCTCACATCCCCCATTATCCCCACACGCAATTAATGTACCCCTTTCTTTTTACTCGCAGTCCATCAAACAATACCACTACCTCCAAGGTGACCAAATTGGTGTGCCATGGATGTCCCAAACCCTATGGATTTTAAGAGTTCTTAAACCCTTAGGGGTCTTTAGGTACCCTCTAGGCCCTCACATAGGGACACATGTCAGTGCTAATCCATATCCAATTGAATAGGGGAACCACCATTTTATAGGGATGATACTCCTTAATTTTACATTTTTTAATGATATATTATAATATTATAATGTATCAAAACACTATTTAGATCATGGAGTCCTAGCCCCCCATACTCCTTTTGTACCTCGTTCTACAACCATGGTGTTATTATGTTAATCCTAGTGTATTTTAATAATATGGATAATTTTCTCACTCGCCTTTTACCACATAGGCTAGGCTATCTAGCATAATCACATGGGAATTCTGGTCTTACAACTCATTAATACAATGTCCTACTAGTCTAAAAAATTATACATATGCAAGCATGCATGACTCAATGGAACTTAGTGGTGGGCCTCCCGATTAGGTGCAAAATAAGGCCCATCTAACCTTTCTTAGGAACATAAAGGCTATATTAAATCTCTCCTTCTACACTTAATAATGTTTTCTTGGCTTTAATAAGTTCGTAGGAAGGTTTAAAGATAATTCCTTATTATGTACCTAATATGATTTATTTTACATAATATTGAGTAAATTATGAAGATCTATAGAATGAGAGAATTTCGGGACTTTCTTTCTACCATGGGATGCTATAGGATGGAACAATAAATAATAGGATATTATGAAATTATTGAACAAATTTTATTGCTCCACTAATTGAGAAAATATAGGAATGTGTTCCCTGCTATAGGAGAAGCCAAAACTCAGTATTTAATGAAGATTCCTATTGTTGGGGACAAGATCCACATTTTGAGGGATTTTGGAGGGGAATTTGCCTCATTTAAAGGAGGATGCTTTCCCATCAATTTTTATAAGTATCAATTTAAATTAGCCTCTAGAGGCATGAAATGTTTGGTCTTGTGAATAAGACTTGTTATTTAGCAATTATACTTTCATTTTCAGCATTGATGTACTTAATTTGATCACAATAATGAAGTTTGGTTTCATTTTTAGCTTCTAAGACTTGGTTTCCCTCATAGGAATATAAGTATCCTTCGGCTTGGCCATCCTATGAGCCTCAAATCCCTGCTATATAATTTATTTATCTTCTTTTCATTTCTTAGTCACTTACACATCTTATTTTTGCATTTCCTATTTATGCATTTAGTATTCATGCTTCATTTGTTGTAGGTTATATTAGTTAAATTATTGAAGTAATTTTTTTTTAGGTCATATATATAGTTACAAGTATTATTCATCCTTCGATAAGCTCTACAAAGTCATATTCGTCATTGAGTTACTTGGATTAGTTTATTAGTTCACAATTCTGAAATTTCTATTTTTAGTAATAAATTTATGTTGAATTTAAGCATATGTTAATGAACCTATTTTGAGTTTATCCTAATCAACCTACCAATAATAATTTAAGGGCACTACAATAACAATAGTGGGGTTTTATGGAACACAATAATAACAATATGGGGACTACAGGAGTACAACAATAATAATAAGGGGGCTACACTAACAACAATAAGTGACTACACTAGTAATATAGGGACCTAACAAAATGTTGCATGGTAAAAAAATTTATCAATATGAATGTTTTTAGGCTTCAATATATGTGGAATCAACTTGAATGAGCTTCATTAGCATGCGCTAAAATTCAACAAAATATTACTACTAAAAACCAAAAATTTCATAACAATGAACTAGTGAGCCGATCTAAATACCCAAATGCCTGAGCTAATAAAGTGAAAATTATATGAGGTAAATTTTCTTATTAATTTTAATGTTTTAATACTTCAATACAAGTGGAATTATATTGTGACCCCATGGAATCCTATATATATAAAGAAGGTTTTGTCATTTGAATCATCCAAGAATTGTTCATTTATGTAATGTAAAGGAGGTTTCCCCTAGAAGTGGCTTATTTCTAAGGTGTTGATCTCTCTTTTCTTCTATTTTTGGAGGTGGTTTCATAATATTTAGTATCAGAGCTTTGGATTCTAGGGTTTCATTGCTTCAAATAGGTCATCGTGGAATTTTCGCTATAATTTTTTTCTACGAGGGTTCAAACACTAAAAAAAAACCATTTCGAACAAATCCTGAGGAAATACATGTAAAAATTTTAGTTCTTGGTTCGCAATAGTGTCAAAGATATGATATGTGGAATTTAGGGTTTTGCAGGCTCCCAAGTTTCATCTAAAAGAGGTGACCTTGGGAAAATCGTCATAACTCTCTCTTTGAGCATCAGATTGCAATTCTTTAAAAAGTGGTTGAAAGTACACGGACTGTAGTTTCCTTTGTATCAATTTTTAGAGCTGAAGGAGGAAACAATGACATGTGGAATGCGGTACAACTTAGCTCTACTGAACCAGTCCATAATTAGGTCATTGTAGGAGATTGGGCATAAATTTGTCTTGGAGAATCCAAATCGGGTGATACCTATGAAATTCGAAAGAAGATTCAGAGGGCTACTACAGGACCGAATTTTAGATATTGAATATCTGAAATCAGAAAGATAATTAAGTTTCAATATCAAGCTTCTCAAAAGCAAGAAAAAGGTGTGTATTGTTTTTTCAAATTACATAAGAATTTTTTGAAAAATCAGTTTGAAGTGATTCCAAGGGCATATTGAAGCATAGATATCAGTATTGGGTTCTAAAATTCCCCCTAAAAATAATTCAACACTCATTAAGCCCTCATAATACTCTACTATGACGAATGAAGAGGAAGAATTGCAGCATGATATATTGAAATTATGGTACCAAGTGCAACAAATTTCGATCTTACAAAGAGCAATCAAAGATGACATAGATAGTTTAAAAGTCGAAATGAAGGCTAATTTGGATGGTTTGAAGGATCAAATGAAAGCCAATATGGATGAGAAAGCAGTTGAAGATCACATCAAGCATCAACAACAAGTTCTCCAACCACTAGTAGAAAATGATGAAATTAGTGACTAGGTGACTAAAAACATTAGTCACCGCAATTATTTCAAGTGAATTACTACTAAGTTTGACCAATTTTAAGTGACTGAACTAAAAATGACTAATTTATTCTAGGGATAAAATATACGACTAGATAATAAGTGACCAAACTAAAAGTGACTAGCTGAAATGACTAATTTAGTCTATGACTAAAATAAATGACTAGATAATAAGTGACAAAATTAATAATGATTAACGTAAATGACCAATATAGTCCAAGAATAAAAATAGGACCAAATAATAAGTATAACAAGTATATGAGTTAGTCATTTATGTTAGTAATTTTTAATTGTGTCACTCTGGAAATGGAAAATTGCAATTTTGATACTGAAGTGTTTCATTTCACTATAGGGGTCTCTGAATCCATCTGCAGAGTTAAAATTTAGAGACAAAGGGGTCTTTGAATCCATCTACAACGTTAAAATTTTGAATACCCTTTTGTCTCTAAATTTTAACACTACATATGGACTCAAATATTCTCAACATCAATTTGACCTTCCTTCTCTGTCGAGGCAAGGATCTCCTTCACCAGTTTGTCCAAGGAGGGTGAGACCACTGATACTTGAGATGAAGGAAAAGTTGCAAAAAAACAAATTGGAGAAAGTAGTAACTTCTAAAACTTCTGAAAGCCATAAAAAAATTCATAACACATTGCATGTCTTTCTCTGATCTCTATAAGAATCAAAGGGAAACCAAAATCACAGTTAGAGAACCCCAAGAATATTTTTTCAACCCCTCACAAATTGCCTCGAGCCCTGGTTTGGCCGAATTTAGAGGACCCGAACAAAGAACAATTGGAGCAAGGGGTAGGGCTTCTAAATCACTAGATGATTCACCTATAAAATTATTAAATTTTCTTTCTAAGGACTTCGAAGGCCTGAAAACTTAGGCATGGTGACATTTTGATCTAAATTCCAAATGTGAATGGATAAAATCCTTGCGAATAGAGAAAATTTGTTGAAAATCCCCTCCTCCAATGCATAATCCACCAACTCCTCCTCCTTCATGTGGGTCTGATAATAAGAAACCAACATCTCACCTAAAAAACATATTTGATGAGTAGTTCTGTATCTTCAAAGGTTTTATAATGGTGATGATCTATATACTTAAAAAATGTACATCATGTGAATAAAAATATCAAGGTTATCATTTAATCTTATTTTTCATTTTGACAAGGATATCATAGCCTAACATTGTCCAGATCCTATTAACTCTTTGTCAAAACTACGCCTCGTTGTAGTCAGAAACTCCACACCACTTTCTCTGCCTGCAATTTTTCCATGGGCCTATAGGGTTTCTCCATAATTATTGAATTCCTCACCCATGGTAGAGATGTTGTGATTTCCTCTTTAACATTTTGAATTTGTAAAAAAAAAGAAAAAATATTTATAACTATAAATATAATTAATAATTAAACCGATCTAGATCCATCTTAACTCTGGATCTACCAAGTGCCTAAACGAAGGAATCACATCTTTCTTAAGGTGAAAACTTCTCTTTAAGGGTGAAAGTATATTTTATCCTCTGGGTTTGAAGTTAAAATGGATCTAGACTAGTCATATGCAATGAAAAAAATAAAAAATAAAAAAACAAAATAACTTACAAATTCAATTCCCTTTTTTTTCGAAAAACATCAAAAAATTTATAACCTTTAATAACTTTTAAAAATATTAAAATATTAATTGTATGAAAATAATATTTTTTTGACATTATGGTAAAATTTTTGTGCCTTTTTTCTTTTGAAATTTCATTTTCGCATTCAAAATTCATTTTCCCAATGGAGGGAATGGCCAAGGAGGATTTCCATGAAAATTCCCACAAAACACATTGATTCAGAATCGCAAGTCAGTACTTGTTGGGAAAAATACTGAGAGGGGGGGTGAATCAGTATTTAGGGAAAACTGAAACTTTTTACTTTTTCATGCTCTAAAACCCATACACTACTTTGCTGAAGCCAACTAGTGTATACACACGGATATCCTTCATAAAACTCGCATATACACAGAGATCTAATTATGCCATTAGTTCTTCACTTATATCATTCCATCATTCATTCATTAGATGTTCTATAAACAGTAAACATGTGCAGTAAGAACAGAATAAACCATCACACAAAGCATCACACATGAACACCGGGATTTTTTAGGTGGAAACCCAAGTCGGGAGAAAACCACCGCTGCAGTTGCTCAGCCTTCAATATTTTATTATAGAGAAAACATCTTACAACATATGTGCTGGCGCAGACTCCTACCAGCACGCAGGCACCCACCTGCACTCGTTTACCAGCCTCTCCTGGAAGGGAGCTCCAACACCCTGACTCGTTTACCAGCCTCTCCTGGAAGGGAGCTACGACCCCCTGCTCTCGTTTACCAGCCTCACCTGGAAGGGAGCTACAACCCCCTGACTGAAGGCTACAACCCTCAGCACCTCTATGGACCACGTTTCATCAATTTTCACACTGGATCCAACAACTTCAATAGAGCACAACTTGTAGGCCACGTTTCATCATATTTTCAGACTGGACCCACTCCACACATTTAAACTCAAACATACATCATCAACAGATACTTGTCGATTCAGACAACTCAGAACTGTAGAAGACAGATAGTAGTAACACAGCAGAACAGATCAGACATTTCATACCCCATGCTTCAGCAAACCCTAGTTTGCATACGCTTTTTTCTTTCACTGATCCCATGTATATACGCGCTTCCAATCACATAAACCCGCGTATACATTTTCACATATTACAGAGCTAATTTCACTGCGCATACGTGCTTTCTCTTCAGCAAAGCCGCGTACATACGTGCTTCCTCTGCGGCGAACTAGCATATGGTTCTTCAGACATTTAGGTCATTGCAATTCTTCAGAACAGATACATCACACAGATTTTACCCTTTACTTTAGACATAGGTTCGCCTCATCTCAGATCTAATCATTCCATAAACAGATCTAGCAAGTACAAGTACATTTCAGATCTAGATACCCTTCTTCATCATTGGTGCATCATGCATTCAAATCTATCATTCAACCTTTACCCTTTCCATTCAGATAT
This sequence comes from Pinus albicaulis, assembly GCA_034641835.2. Lineage (NCBI taxonomy): Eukaryota > Viridiplantae > Streptophyta > Pinopsida > Pinales > Pinaceae > Pinus > Pinus albicaulis. Next base: position 167,606,599 of record CM076575.1, read on the forward strand.
ACTTCAGAGAGAAGTATTCATTCAAGCTCAGACATCTTGCACCCACTCTCATGATTTGCACAATGAATTTCTTCTCTTCATATAGGTTTACCCTTTTTCAATACCATGAGCCCCTTTTTCAATACCATGAGCCAAAACTACATTACTTCCGATGGTATTCCTGGACGGGGTCATTTAGATGAATCATTACCCAATACAATGGGTCAATACCATGGTGGTTACCCCTGGTTTTGCACTTTATGAGCACTTTTTCCCATACGTGACCTGGAACGTTATTTCTCGCGTGCATACGTGACTTCTTCTAGACAAATCCGCGTATGCCTTGAGACATACTCTTTTCATCATATATCTAACACATACCTATTTCATTTCTTCATTACCTTCTGTACTCACTGTAGATACATCAGATTTACATCATTTAACAGGTTCATCAAGACATATTCTATCAAGCACAACTTCATCAAGTAGGTAACCATCATCTTCATCAAGTGGGTTGCCATTCAAGGACAACACTCTATCAAGTGGGTTGTCATCAAGGACAACACTTAACATCAATATTCTTGTAAAATCATGTCTGATTCACGCGAGGCTTACCCAGGTCATCAGATCCAGGAATAACTTCATTAGGTGGATTGCCATCAAGGACAACACATGCCAACAATCTCATATCTTCATCTTCATTAAGTGGGTTGCCATCAAGGACAACACTCTGCATCATATTGCCAACAATCTCCCCCTTTGGACTTGATGGCAACCACGATGGTGTTTGATCACCACAATAGATAGGTGCATTAAGAATACAATGACACCATGTCACTCTCCCCATTCTTTGACACCATTCTTTCTCTTCACTCAAACACCATGTCACTCTCCCCCTTTGACATCAAGGGAAAAGGGCGGATCAAAAACAACTCACTCTCCCCCTTTTCTCCTCATGTAGAAGAAGCGTTCTATAGATCTAAAGTACACTGAAGTGACCAAGCTCCCCCTGAGTTCATGTTGAATCTTCAAACATATTTTTCAATGAAGTACATGACTCTATGAACTTCCTATCAGCAAAGACGCATACTTACATCAAATATCCAACCAAGTGGATTTATATATGAGACTCAAGTACCCAACCAAGTGGGTTTACACATTTCAACTCAGCTACCCAACCAAGTGGGTTTACAAAATTTGACTCAGCTACCCAACCAAGTGGGTTTACAAAATTTGACAAGTCCTTACATGACTGAATATTACAATTTTACATCATGGGTCTCAACAAGACCTTTTCATCAAAATAAAAATATGACCATTTATGACCAAGACCAGAAAAACCTCAAGAGAGATCATATATCAGAACCACCATAATGCCAACAATGCATTATACTCAGCAAGACTAGGGCTCCCCCTGAAAATGTGCATCCGAACATCCTTTCCATATGACTAAGGCTCCCCCTTAGTTTGTGCATCCTGAACACTTTCAACCAATCATCAAGGAATCTTTAAAACATCAGAGATTGAAACAGTATTATAAGAGCTGGAACATCACCAGAGATACCAGAGATACCAAACAGCACTGCAGCTGTGCTGAAGAGAGCTGACCCCAAACAGAAATTTGTCAGCAATCAGAGATACGTAGTTTTCTGTGCATGAACTCGCGTATATACGCGACTGTGTATCAGAAAATCCACGTATCCAATACTATCTTCTATACTTTAACCAGATCTGATCCTCTGTGAGAAAAAGACAGCGTTCAGCTTCTTTCTGAGATATTTGAATGCTTCCCTGGAATACAGATAGATAGAACAGAGTAGTTGTGTCTTCAAGCGTCATTCAATGATTATAGCATAAGTACATTAGTAACCAAGCCTTCAGATTCTTTACAGCATCAATACATTCTTTCCAAGAGAAATTATCATACCAGAACAACATCTTCAAATATGTGTCAATCATCCATGTGGTCCAATGTCACCATGATCTTTAAGATTTAACATGAAGTAACATATGTAGGGAAAATATCTCAACCATAGTAACAAACTCTGCATGATCTATTCTTATTTCTGAATCAAACGACTTCCAACTCATCCATGTGTGAGCAAAAAAGATACTTTTCAGCAAACAGGGCTCAAAGTCTCATCATAATAAACCATATACCAAGTCATCATCATTTGAGCATGAGTATCACAATAACCAAGAATAAGCAGTCATAGTGCCAACAATGTAATCATTAGTATTCAACCTGCTGCTCCCCCTGAACCAGTGCTCTTCCTTAACTTGTTCAACCTGAACACCTTCATTAGCAGGTCATCAACAACAATCTCTGTATGATTTGTCCTTATCAGCAACAAATACCCTTCATCAAAAATCAAACAGGACTCATCCATAATCTTCAACATAAGAAACCAAGTATCATATCATCATTATTTAGAACTGAGAAACTAAGCTGATACTGAGACAATAATACAGTTATTAACAGTCAGATTGATGTTCCCCCTGAACCTCTGCTCCTGATCTTCAGCTGTCATCCCAATTCTCTTATCATAAATGCATACGCAACTGTGTCTGTTGTAACTCGCGTGTATACGCGACTTTTGTTCATCGAACCCGCGTATGGAAAGTGAAGCATAGAAAATTTTCACATTCCTTCATCTCCCCCTGAACTTGTACCTCCTGTACCTGTCATCTTCACATCAGATGCGCTGTCAGAAATACATATAATCAGAATAATCAAAACAACCATGGGAATCACCATACATCGCTCCCCCTGTGACGATACATTACTAAGCTCCATAATGTATCTCACATCACTTCTGCAGTCATTAAGAGAAGTAAGCTTCATAAGCGGATGACTGTAGTAGGGTCAAAATTCCCTACGTTTCTGACCGGTCCTCCTTCTTTATCCAGCTTTGCATGAACTTTCTAATTGTGTGCTGGAAATTATCCACTTTCTCAGATCTATTCATCCTGCATTCTTTTTCTACATGTCCATACTTGTTACAAGAATAACATCTCATGTGTCCATAGAAATAAGCATAAGAATCATAATGAGTATTTCTAATCTTCCTCCTTTCACAATCAGCTGCTTTATGTCCATACTTGTTACATGAAAAACAATATCCCTTGAAGAAACCAGAGTACCTTTCTATGTAGGAACTGTTTGTTTGAGGCTGAAATGATCTGCTCCTGCAATTTGCTACAACATGCCCATAATTATGACATTTAAAACATTCAACGTTCTTGAATGAATTCCTTTGAGAATTCATGATTGTTGGTTGAGCTTTTGTCTCTTTCAACACTTCGGGTTTTGCATTGACATCCTCTGAATTTTTGGCACTTCCTTGTGAGCTAGATTCTCCTTTAACAGTTTCATGGAAACCAAGACCATGTTTGATAGCAGGAGACCTTTGATTACTCAGAATATTGTCCAAAATATTAGTACTATCTTGAAACCTCAAAAGTTTCACCTTTTCTTCTAATTTACCTTTGAGAATGTTTACCTCAACCTCCAAGGCTTGACATTGCTTTGTCATGCTTTCTTCTTTCCTTCTTCCATATTCTACTTGATCCTTCAGATTTAGAATTTCTTCTTTCAACCAATTTTCGTTTTCTTCACATGTTTGTTGCAGCTCTTCATTCTTCTTATTTGATTTTTCCAAATCTTCTTTGAGAGAGATGATTTCTGCTTCAAGGCCTTCCTTTTCAAATGGTTGTAGAGGTTCCTCATTCTTCTTACTCGATGCTTCAAGATCTTCTTGCAGAGAGATGATTGCAGCTTCAAGTCCTTCATTCTTCTTGCTTGATTTTTCGAGATCTGCATTTAGGTCGTTGATTTTTTCTTCTAGTCCTTTAATTTGATTGGATGCATAAGTATGAAACCTTTGATACTTGTCCACCTTTCCATTCAGCATTTCTATTTGTTTTTCCATTTGAGAGATCATCTCTTTGTAGATAGTTTCTTGCTTATTAGATGAACTTTGTAATTCTTCAACTTTAATCTTGAGAGCTTCTTCTAGATCCACAACTTTACTTTCACTATCTTCACTATCTTCACTATTGTTTGCACAAAGAAGATTATTACAAGGACCCCAATCACTACCTGATTCATCTTCTTCAATTTCTGCTATACATGTTTTCTGAGATATCTTCTTGCTTCGAGTAGCCTTCTTCTTTTGCTTCTTTGCCATGAGCACTTTCAGATCATGGTCAGAATCTTCTTCATCTTCACTGAACACTTCATCATCATCTTCATTTGTAAAATAACTCTTCCTCTTTTCAAATTGTTTCCCTTTACCATGTTTTTCTCTATAAGGACATTTAGCAGCATAGTGACCAAATTTTCCACAATCAAAACATTTGAAGGGAAGCTTACCTTTGAATCTTCCAGTACCTAGTTGGAGTTTTCTCACAAAATTTGCTTCTTCTTCTTCGAATATATAGCTGGTTTCTTTGACAACTTCCTTTTCTTTCCCTTTTGCAGATACCTTAAAAGCAACTTCTTTGATTTGAGAAGGACCTCCTTGCCTCATTTCAAAATCAGTCAGAATACCATGTAATTGAACAATAGTAAGAGTTTGCAGATCTTGCCTTTCTTCAATAGCTGAAACTTTAGAGTCAAATTTCGAAGTCAAGGATCTTAAGACCTTTTCCACCAGAGTAGTATCAATTATGGTTTCACCCAAATTTCTCATTCGATTTACAATATCGTCCAGACGTAGGAAGAAATGGGCAATACTCTCATCACTATGCATCTTCAAATTTTCATATTCAATTCTAAGAGTTTGGAGTTTTGCACTTTTTACCTTTGTATCTCCTTCATAGCTCAGAATGATTTTGTCCCATATTTCTTTTGCTGAATTTAGTTGCATCACTTTAGCAAATTATGGTTCAGACATGCTTCCTAATAATACATTCACTGCTTTGGCATTGATTTCATACGTCTTTCTTTCAGCCGCATCAGTAGGAATACTTGCTGGATATTGATAGCCTTCTTCCACGATTGCCCATACTTCTGCACCAAGACTTTGCAGATATGCTTTTGTTCGTACCTTCCAGAATATCAGATTGCTTCCATTGAATAGAGGTGGCTTTAGAGATATTACTCCTTCAAGACTTCCCATTGCGACGGATCTCCTTCAAGCGATCAAGCTTCTGCAGAAGAACCTGCTCTGATACCAATTGTTGGGAAAAATACTGAGAAGGGGGGGTGAATCAGTATTTAGGGCAAACTAAAAAATTTTACTTTTTCATGCTCTAAAACCCATACGCTACTTTGCTGAGGCCAACTAGTGTATACACGCGGATATCCTTCATAAAACTCACATATACATAGAGATCTAATTATGCCATTAATTCTTCACTTTTATCATTCCATCATTCATTCATTAGATGTTCTATAAATAGTAAACATGTGCAGTAAGAACAGAATAAACCATCACACATGAACACCAAGATTTTAGGTGGAAACCCAAGTCGGGAGAAAACCACCGCTGGGTAGCTCGAGCCTTCATGTTTATTATAGAGAAAACATCTTACAACATATGTGCGTGGAGCCCTCGGCATGCGAGGCACCCTCGCGCTCGTTCACACGACCTCTCTGGGAGGAGCTCCAACCCACGACTCGTTTACCGGCCTCTCTGAAGGAAACTACGAGCTGATCTCGTTTACCAGCCTCACCTGGAAGGGAGCTACGACCCCCTGACTGAAGGCTACAACCCTCAGCACCTCTATGGACCATGTTTCATCAATTTTCACACTGGATCCAACAAATTCAGTAGAGCACAACTTGTAGGCCACATTTCATCATATTTTCAGACTGGACCCACTCCACACATTTAAACTCAAACATACATCACCAACAGATACGTGTCGATTCAGAAAACTCAGAACTGTAGAAGACATATAGTAGTAACACAGCAGAACAGATCAGACATTTCATACCCCATGCTTCAGCAAACCCTAGTTTGCATACGCTCTTTTCTTTCACTGATCCCGTGTATATACGCGCTTCCAATCACATAAACCCGTGTATACATTCGCACATATTACAGAGCTAATTTCACTGTGCATACGCGTTTTCTCTTCAGCAAAGCCGCGTACATACGCGCTTCCTCTGCGGCGAACTAGCGTATGGTTCTTCAGACATTTAGGTCATTGCAATTCTTCAGAACAGATACATCACACAGATTTTACCCTTTACTTTAGACAGAGGTTCGCCTCATCTCAGATCTAATCATTCCATAAACAGATCTAGCAAGTACAAGTACATTTCAGATCTAGATACCCTTCTTCATCATTGGTGCATCATGCATTCAGATCTATCATTCAACCTTTACCCTTTCTATTCAGATATACTTAAGAGAGAAGTATTCATTCAAGCTCAGACATCTTGCACCCACTCTCATGATTTGCACAATGAATTTCTTCTCTTTATATAGGTTTACCCTTTTTCAATACCATGAACCCATTTTTCAATACCATGAGCCAAAACTACATTACTTCCGATGGTATTCCTGGACGAGGTCATTTAAAAAAATCATTACCCAATACAATGGGTCAATACCATGGTGGTTACCCCTGGTTTTGCACTTTATGAGCGCTTTTTCCCATACGCGACTTGGAACATTATTTCCCGCGTGCATACGCGACTTCTTCTAGACAAATCCGCGTATGCCTTGAGACATACTCTTTTCATCATAGATCTAACACATACTTAATTCCTTTCTTCATTACCTTCTGTATTCACTGTAGATACATCATATTTACATCATTTAACAGGGTCATCAAGACATATTCTATCAAGCGCAACTTCATCAAGTAGGTAGCCATCATCTTCATCAAGTGGGTTGCCATTCAAGGACAACACTCTATCAAGTGGGTTGTCATCAAGGACAACACTCAGCATCATATTGCCAACAAACATCATATCACATCAGACTTACATCATTTACCAAGTCCATCAAATCAAGAATAACTTCATCAGGTGGATTGCCATCAAGGACAACATATGTCAACAATCTCATGTCTTCATCTTCATTCAGTGGGTTGCCATCAAGGACAACACTCTGCATCATATTTCCAATAGTACTGTTGTCGCCCTCGGTACCTACACCATCAACATCGACATCATGTGCAAGCGAGGATAGTTGAACAAAGCTTTGGGTGTCCTCCATCAAATGAACTAGAAGGGCATCTCAGTTTATTTCAATACCTATGCATATCTATTACAGGATTGTGTTAATTCAAAAGAAGTAATGCAAGGCTACATCCAACATCGGCCTCCTGCAGATGCTTTGAATCTACTTCATCAAATGAAAGTGGCTAGTATGATGTGAGGCAGGGTCACTCTCACTAGTATTCTCATTGCTTGTGCACACTTAGTAGCTCTGCAACAGGGCAAAGATATCCATGATTATGTGATCAGAAGGGGGCTTGAGTCTGATGTTATTATGATGAGTGCTCTCATAGACATGTATGCTAAGTGTGGAATTATCAAATTTTCACACCACCTGTTTGATAGAATTCCTAGAAGAGACATCATCTCATGGAATTCAATGATTCTTACTTATGGAATGCATGGGTATGGTAAAAATCCCTTGTTCTCTTTGATCTAATGTAGCAAGTAGATCCCAAGCCAAACTGCATTACCTTTTTACTCACAATGATGTTATTAATTGAAAAAAGTTATTCAAACCAAAAAAAATTCCATGGCATAGGGTAGGGATTAACTCGAAATCTATGGCCTTTTAGGTGATAATATGTTTTCATTGATCATACCGTACTGTTGGCCGGATAAATCGATCTTGTGGAAAAGACCGATCTCCCTAGTATTAGAAGATAGTCTAGCAACAAACAGACAATTAAATCTATCTTTCTCTAGATATATCACGATTTATAAGTAAATGCTACAAAGGTGTTATGATCCTACCTTGATCCAACGCTTGTTTGTAGTAGTCGTCCTTCAGTTTCCCGAAAGAGTTATCTTCGAAGATCTGCAATAAAAAACAAACAAACATCAAATACCACCTACATAGCATATATTCATAAATCATATCTATTATGGTGATCAAGGAATCCATAAAATAAACAATCAATTGATAGCTTATTGAGAAAAACAAACTTATTTGTATTAACTTTGAAATAGTAGAAGAACCTTACAACCTTTTTAGCCTTGATGTTGAATAGGTCTTCTTGGGGTCTGAAGCAGGAATTTCCTTTACTCTGACAATCCTTGCACTCTTCCAATCGAGATACATACAGGTATGTAATATTTCCTCATAAAATATCAGCTAAAGGAGTCTAAGTTTCAACAACACTTTACTTCAAATAATACTAAAGCTTGAACTCCCTTTGAGGCTACCCAATGCCTCTTTTTATAGTGCAAAAGAGGAGGTTACAGTTCCACCTATGAAGGGATAGAATCCTCCTTCAAAGGGATAAGCTCCTCACATCAAGGGGTTAGCTCCTTAAGGCATGTGATACATGAATGTAAAAAGAGCGGTCTTGCCACCACAAGATTTCTTCCAGAAGCTTCTAGAAATGACTGAAAGTGAGCCTTTTGATTTTACTTGCGCCATTTTAATTTTTTACAGGGATCCGCACCCTTAACACAGAGAAAGTGTGGTCAGGTACGCAGGAGACATGACCATTAGGTGCGGGACCGCAGGTAAGACAAAGAGAAAGTGAGATACCAGAGTTTTAGAGACTTTTGAAAGATTTTCTCTTATTTTAAAGGCTTGATATGATGAATTGATGTTTGAAGACTTGCATAGGAGGAAAGTATGAGTGATAATGAGCTCATACAAATAGCAGAATGTCAAGGTGACAATTTTCAGTGCAACAGATTGCCCCCCTAAAGTGCAAAGTCTGTAATAGATGAAGATAGAGTATGTCATGTATGAAGAGTGAAGTACTTTATCATTTCAAGGATCATCCTATGGACACCCCAGTCAGAACCTGTAAAAACATTCAATGAAAAATATATATATGTAGACATATCATCACTGAGGTAGGAATTCCCATACTCAGATCAAAACTAACTAGAAAACTGACTTAAACTGTTCTGATACAGGAATGATTTTTCAATACATCAACAGTATAGACATGTGTAGACACAGTATGGATGCAGCCATCTGTTTATGAATAGTCCACTATATAAATGAATAACAAAATTCCTCGCAGCCTGGATGGTAGAAACTAGATCCAGGGTCTTGATTTCTGCTTCTTGAACTAGTACGATTCTATCCATGTGAATGAATGTGTCGAATTCGAACATGATAGAAACCACTTTATTACCAGTCAATAATGTGAACGGTTAACAAGTGTGAGAGTAACCACCACTAATATCAATGGCCCTCAAAGTACTCAGTACAAGCCATGAAATGTGAATGAATGAGATGAAGTCGAACATGTCATGGAATCATTCGATCGAAGGTCAATGATGCAACCTATCATCGAAGGTGAGAAACTTGCCATTAAGGCATGCAGATTTCAAGGTACTGATGATTTCTAGATCGAATTCCTAGATAATGAACTATCGTCGATAGAAAGTGATCCATCGTAGGCAAGGCCACAACACGAAATCATAGATCAAGTTTTGAAGAAATATATTGGCATGGACTGACTCAGGGATGGTCAAAATGGAAGACAAATATTTAGCAGACGAATGGTTTGTTTGAACTTTCCTCTTGAACACATAACGACTCTGCAGATGGGTTGGTGACAATTGACCCAAAGTTAATACCCAGAAACCGGCTGAATACTTTCAATATGGTTTGATTAACTGTTAGGAAAAGGATTTTCCCAACCCAGGTGAACAAAAGTGTCGTTTTCAAGAGTGGTTAACGGCTTTTCGAATAATCAAAATGTAACAAACAGGTTCATTTTTCTCTCTTTTCCCCCACCATTTCTGGCAAGTACCTCTTTATTTTTTACAACCTTGAGGAGGATAACATTTGCTTGTTTATAAGCTCATCCTTCGAATGAATCCAAATTAGTTTAAAATTCAAACCCTAAGAAGGAGTGGTTCATTCCTGCTTAAAATTGAACATGTCCTTTACTGTTAAATTTTAACGAGTCCAGTATCTTCGCCAATTTGTTCGCCGGATAAATCGATCTTGTGACAAGACCGATCTCCCTAGTATCAGAAGATAGTCTAGCAACAAACAGACAATTAAATATATCTTTCTCTAGATATATCATGATTTATAAGTAAATGCTACAAAGGTGTTACGATCCTATCTTGATCCAATGCTTGTTTGTAGTAGTCGTCCTTCAGTTGCCCGAAAGAGTTATCTTTGAAGATCTATAATCACAAATAAACAAACATCAAATACCACCTGCATAGCATATATTCATAAATCATATCTATTATGGTGATCAAGGAATCCATAAAATAAACAATCAATTGACAGCTTATTGAGAAAAATAAACTTAATTGTATTAACTTTGAAATAGTGGAAGAACCTTACAACCTTTTCAGCCTTGATGTTGAATAGGTCTTCCTAGGGTTTGAAGCAAGAATTTCCTTTACTCTGACAAGCCTTGCACTCTTCCAACTAAGATACATACATGTATGTAATCTTTCCTCATAAAATCTCAACTAAAGGAGTCTAAGTTTCAACAGCACTTTACCTCAAATAATATTAAAGCTTGAACTCCCTTTGAGGCTACCCAATGCCTCTTTTTATAGTGCAAAAGAGGAGGTTAAAGTTCCAACTATGAAGGGATAGAATCCTCCTTCAAAGGGATAAGTTCCTCACATCAAGGGGTTAGCTCCTTAAGGCATGGGATACATGAACGTAAAAATAGCGGTCTTGCCACCGCAAGATTTCTTCCAGAAGCTTCTAGAAATGACTAAAAGTGAGATTTTTGAGTTTACTTGCACCCTTTTAATCTTTTACAAGGGTCCGCACCCTTAACACAGAGAAAGTGTCGTCAGGTATGTAGGAGACATGACCATTAGGTGTAGGACCACAGGTAAGACAAAGAGAAAGTGCGATACTAGAGTTTTAGAGACTTTTGAGAGATTTTCTCTTATTTTCAAGGATTGATATGAGGAACTGATATTTTAAGACTTGTAGAGGAGGAAATTATGAGTGATAATGAGCTCATACAGATAGAAGAATGTCAAGGTGACAATTTCAGTGCAACACGTACTTGCCATGTGTTGATTTAGAGAGAAACCATTGCAAGTAATGAGATGGTCCCCAAAGCACAGAAGGACCCATGAATGTGACTCTGTATCTGCCATGAGAATGAAGGAAACCCTTTAAAATATGCAATAAGGAAACACGTGGAATTGAAATTTTAATTGAGGATAACATAAAAACGCAGTTGCAGATCATTTGATTAAAGACATAGAAAAAAATGCTACAGTGATGAGACATCCTTGTCAGACTTTTGGGAAAGAATAAGTTTAAGAAGCTTGAAACAACTCTTGGAGTCATGTTCAATGAGTGACCATAAACTTACGAGTGTCAGAGTGGCGAATAATCATATTTTATGGTGGATGATATTAACCATACATAACATTTGTCATTTAGGTCATTTGTTTGGTGGTCAATGTTGGTGAATCACTATATTATATCATGGTACCATATATTTCTTTTTTAAAAGAAAAAATATATTGAACATGAAATAAGTTGAATCTCTTGTAAATGTTTAATTTCACGATGTTGTGAATGGTTTGCACATTATATGTATCATATATTTGCAATCACTTATTTCAAGTTTTCTTTAAGAAATAAAGAAAGAGGTGTAGGGCCTTACCATAAGAAGGACTTGCACTAAATCGTATCCTCATATCATTCAAACATTAGCCCATAAATCAAACACATGCCCTAATTTCTCTAGTATCGAAACCCTTGGATGAATATGATAATTAACTCCTCCCAACCGCTAGTTCTAACCCAACTATTGAATGTCTTTGGTTGGCATGTGTAAATGCCTTTAATTGATCCATGGATATGTACGAAATCCAATTTTTCATTGAAATGATACAAACACCCAAATTAAGAGGAGGTATAGAAATCTCAACCTTACAACTCTCTCATCCAATATTAAATACTTCACTAATTAATTAAGGGGTAATCTACTTAACTGTACATTAAATAATAAAAACACTCATATTAACACAAAAAAATAATAATAGTATTTAATATAAAGTAATAATATAGGTAGATGCTAAATTTGCATGTGAGACCCCCTTGTTCGTGGGACAATGGATTCCCTTCATGCAATGATTTAACTATTTAATCCATGGAGGTATAAATACCTTAATTTCCCTTGGATTGAAACCTATGACATTTAAAGGGGAAACACTTTAACACAATTATAACAAGTAAATACAAACATAATTTGTGTATGTATCAAAGTAAGTCTAAGAGTTGCATGACATGCTTAATTTTGCACAAAATCAAGGGAACTCGTGAAGGGTTGATCACAATAAGCATGTATGGTCCATTACGATTATCATAGGTATGTTAGTTTGGTTTTCCAATCCCCAAATTTCACACATTGTTACTATTGTTAAAGGTATGTCATGTTGGTTTACTTGTTCAACATCATGCACATTTGCTTGTGTTCATTAAAGGCATGTTGGTTCATTAAAAAAACCAATAGTTTGTCGATTTGGTCAACTTAGTCAGTTGTGTGTCATTTCAATCATCTAAATGAACAACATGTCATGTCGATTAGTTTATTTATTGACATGCACATTCCATTGCCATTGTGAGTGATGTGTTAGGTTGGTTATTAACATCTATTTTTTATTAACACTATCTTGGATATTAACCCTATCAACATGCATGTTTAAATACGATTGCGAGAGGTATGTTAGGCTGGTCAACCCCATCAATAAAATTTATGATCAATTACCAATGTTGAGGCATAACACATTGGTCACCCGATTACCAACATGCACCTTTTGGTTATCACTAGTAGAATCATGTTAGGATGGTCAACTTGATCAACTACATGTATGGTTGGTTACAAGTATTAAAGCCTCATTTGATTGTTCAATGAAATAAATAGTGTGCAAGTATTGTTACCTTTAATGAAGACATGTTTTTTTGGTTAACGTAGTTAACATCACATATATTAAATATGGATTGTTTGAGGCATCCAAGGACATCAACCCATTTAAAGTAATGCATAACATTGATGGGGGCTTTCTTATTACTTGGTGGGTGAAAATAGTGTGTTATTATTCCCCCACAAGTGTTCAATATTGTCATGTGACATGTTCACCCCTCATGGGCCGAATTTCCTTATTAAGGGGGTTGTTTATTTAAGATAGGGTTAGGTCCAAGTCTAGATTGAATTTCATAGAATAGATACCAATTAGTTGCGACTGTTGAGTTAAACTGGTGCTTTCATAACTTTTTAGATGCTTCTACCACATTGAAATGTCTAAAATAAATTAATTTCCACGTGTTTGTCTTCATAAAAAAACTTTCAATCCAAGAAACAAATGTGTGTGAAAGCAAGTAAAATAGACCAATTCTCATTGACCCACACCACCAACATTACTAGATTGATCTCCTTGCTTGTATTTGCTGAGGTTCAACCTCATCCCTCCTAACATAAGCCATTTACTCCACCATTACGTACACATGCATACTTCTAAAAAACATGGCAAACTTGACCATTTTCATGCCTTACAAAATAATTTCGAAAACATTGTTATATTTGCACCACAATATATACATATGTGCAATTTGTATCAATATTTCCTAAATTTCTATATAGTTCTCTTAATTGCAATATTCTACCACCATGACACCCCTTAAACCCTATGAAGATCCTTGTATTAATTTCATGACCCTCTCCATTTTTCAATTTCCTTAAATTAATCTTACAACACCCTCCATTAAAATCATTACCTACACTTACATGTATTCATTAACACTATAACTCAACAAAGATTAAAACTAGAACAATAATATAATTATAATAATATATAAATGCATCTAAAACTGATGATATATTAAGGCCGATATGTTTCATTGTTTCCTTGAGAACCTTTTCCCTACTAGAGTGGACCAACACGAACTCAAGAGGCTCTAGTGACCCGAGGAAATCCTGACATCAAAAAGGCAGGAACTTCCAAACCTTGGGGAAACCCTTCCCACTCTCTCAAATTTCGCGAGAAGGTAAAAAGAAATGCATTAGGAGGGAAAATTTCCCAATCCACAGATAGAAGGTTGAAAAAATGAAAATAAATTAATAAAAAAGGGCAGTGAAATTGTTTTACTCTTTTTACTAAAATCCACTCGAACGACAGCAAAATATATCAAAGGATAGTTTTATTTGTTAGTCAAATTTTAAAGCCCTCTCTGTTCCAAGGGTTTCAAATTTACGTTGACTCTTTAATGGGGCGGTATGACCCTAGTTCATTTGGTTTTGTTTGTTTTCGGTTATGGTTTCGGTCTTGTTTTAGTGGGTTCTTACTCTCTCTAGTTTTATCAAGTTTGGAAACCGGTAGATAGCACGGATTTGGATTTGTGACCTTCAACGATGAGTAATCTATGAGGGATTCCATTGATGCAATGAATGGCAAGATGCTTGATGGGAGGAGCATCATCATTAACCCAGCCCAGTCCAAAGGAAACGGGGGTGGTGGTGGAGGTTGTGGCTCGCGTGGCTACCGTGGGAGCGGCAGTGGTGGAGGCGGTGGCTCGTGTGGCTACTGTGGGGATGATGGTGCTAGGGTTACAGTGGAAGCTGAGATCATGGAAACCATGGTTATGGAGGTGGTGGTCACTACAGCGATGGTGGCGGTGACTACAACGATGGTGGCGGTGGCGGATATCACTATGGTGGTGGTGGTTCTGATGATGGCAGCTGGAGGAGATAGGAAATATGATGTTGCGCTAGGTTTTTATTTTTGTCTGCATGTGGTCTTATGTTTTGGTTCTATAATAATCCTGTTGGTGGTAGAGCTATACGCTGGTAACTGTCCCTGGGCTTGGTGCTTCAATGTTCTGTAAACTCTACCTGGTTTTTGATCTAGATCTCTATGGCTCTCATTGACTCTCGTTGAGCTATATCGAAGCGCAAATATACAAACGTATGGTTATAATACGTTTGTAATTGCAATCTAAATCTGTGATATATGTTTTTACTACCTAAAAGAAGGTTTTTGAATTTTCACTCTGTCTTTCCATACAGATTCCAAGATCTATCCTCCGCAGCTGAGCCGAGCCATGGGCAAGAGTGGTAGGATTTCATCAAATGAACTAGCTTCCTCCGAGGAAGAATAGCTGCATAATGAATAATCGAGCCCTGATGAAAAAAGGAGGACTAGGAAGAGCTCGAAGCCATAACTCGGTTGACAGCAGACAATGATGAAGACAATCAGCCGATGGATGTGTCCATCCCAGATGATGTTCAAGATGATTCTGGAAACGACGAGGCCGAATTCTTCTGGCAGCGATGAGGCCGAAATCGATGACGAGGTAATTTTGTCAAACTTTATTTCTTTTTCACTCCATTTATTTTATGAAATCAGCATCTTGCTTATTTTGTCTCACATTGTCACGCCACTTGTTCTATGCATGATATTGGTGCATTTAAGTTTTAATATTCAACATTTTTTGATTATATCTGGATTCAGTTAATTTATAATGTTCCAAGTTCGTTGAGTTTTAAACGATACATTTTATTTTGAAAATTTTGTTAGTTTTCTTGTGTATGCATGTGTTGTAACAAAAATCAATTGCAGTTAATATTTGTTTGAAGACTTTGTTATTTTCATTTTTAGTCCTTATTCTTGTTTGCCTTATGACCTATATTTCTTCACAACCGCAAATATCCTTGAATGAAGCTTACCATGAAATGGCGTACTTTTAAAGAAGACTTTTTTTGGTTAGAGAAACGATGTTCTTGTTGATTTTTGTGTAATGAGATCCATGTCTCTGTTTGTTTGAAGATATTTTGTTCAATTGCCTACGAATTACCCTAATGAAAATAGTATTTTTCTCGTGAAAACTTTGAAATGTGTATGAACAAGGTATTTTACCTTATGTATGTTATTTGTGGGATATTTTCATTACTTTCATATCTTTCTTCACTTGGAAAATTTTATCTTGACCTGAAGCTGCTTGAGTTCTTTGAGCTGAAATCATTTTTACTTAAAAAAATTTCAGACAAAAATCATTCACACGTAAAGTTATTTGTAATTATTGCTTATAGTGACAAAGTTTTCCAAGATTTACCGGAGAAAGTAATTTTGTTGGCAATAATTTTTTCTAACACATTATTTCGGCTAAGATCCTATGAATTCAAAAATTTCAGTTTTTTTTATTGTTCTCTTCTAACTAGATATGTAACATAGAATTGAATATGGGGCATCCCTCAAATAAAGTTTAATAGGGGTTAAAGTTGTTGAGATTCAACAAGATGATGATCCTAGTGAAAACTAAGCACCTTCACTAGGTGGGGCCTGCAGGCTATTTTTAGGTGTATGTCTATTTTTAGCATGGTGAGAATATTCTAAAATTAGCAGGAGACTAATTCTAGATGGTTGAGAAAATTATATCTTTAGATGAGTTTCTATTTTTAGATCATGGCTGAAGTCTATTTATATATCGCAAATCTAAAAATAGAATGCATGTTGATTATTATTATCCCTTAATCATAATCAGACAATAAATAATAACTTATTCTCTTGAAGCACTTGATTTCAGTTAACTAATGTGGCAAACTAATTAGTTGAAGGAATTACGCATTCCAAGGTTGGTTGGTGGGACATGCATAATGGACTTTATTGTAACTAATTGTGGTAGAGTTGTAACAGAGTTGGAAGAGTAGTTATGTGAGTTGTTATTTAATTTAACTCAGTTAAGTGAGTTTAAATCAGTTGTGCTAGTTGTAACTAAAGATACACTAGTGAGAGATCAGTGAATTAATTATTTAATTAATTCACAAGTAGTGTCTTACTTGCAACTGAAGAAATACAACAATTAACTACTTGCATGTCAGAGCCAGTGGAGACCCAGAGGAGACATAGGTGAAAGGGTGTGTTTGACTATCAGTTGTGACTATAGTGATGAATTCAATGCATCTACACACACATTAGAGTTTCCAATGATAATTGCTCAATCAAGTCAAGGCAATATCAAATTCATTCAGGGATATTCATCAGTAGGGATTGCGCAGTGGAGGAAGGTTGTCAGGAGACAGTAAATTGGTGCATGTGTGAACCAATTTTTGTATGACAATGTGAGACAATTGTATATTGTACTGAGAGCTCTATGAGCTGAGCCTTGTATGAGATTGTTTCATGATCCATGATATACATAATATATGATAGTTGCAGTTTTTAGCTTTAAGATTTAAGAGAACTCATAGCGCCTCATAACCCACAGCAGAATGGGGTCGCGGAGAGGAAGAATAGAACGATCGTGGGTGCTGAACAAGTTATGCTGCATGATTAGGGCCTAGCAATGCACTTGTGGGCAGAAGCATGCAACACTCTGTTTTATGTGAAAAATCATTATCCTCATAGAGTACTTGGCTTGAGTACACCTAAAGAAGCTTTTACTGGTAAGAAACTGGATTTTTCTCACTTTAAGATTTTTAGCTCATCTATTTATGTTCATGTGACCAAGAACGCCAAGAAGAAGCTAGAGCCGACTACTAAAGTTGGGATATTTGTGGAGTACATTGAAACACCCCATAATTATCATGTGTATTTTCCAAATAGTTAAATGACAGTGGTGCGACGGGATATAAAATTCAATGAGGAAAAAGCCATGAAGTTGTCACTTGAGAGGGAGCTACACTTGCATGCAAAGGAGGAACTTCTTGTTCCCAAACAGGGGAAATTTTAAGGATGGACGTTTATCTTAAAGTTTAAAAACTTGGCGAATCTTAGTAGTCCCCAACTTTGAATTCTAAAATTTTTGATGTTATTTTTGTAAAAATATTTATTTTTGTAATCATTTTATATTAATATATATAAATTTTTGGCGATTTTTAGGGTAAAATAATTTTATACTATAAAATTTGGGCGAATCAATTTTTAAAAAAAATGGGAATTGACGAATCTTTTTTTTGGAAAAATCATGGAAAATTAGCCCACCTGTGAATATTAGCCCCTAAAATTTTCCATGTTCCCAAAGATGAGCCTCTAGATTTGGATCAGCCACAGGAGGAGGATCATGGAGTGGAGGAGTCCACTCATGCAGATCCAAACATCAGAACTGGCAAAAGGTGTACCACAGAAGCTGAGAGGCTGAAGCTTGATGTAGCACAAAATGTAGGAGCCCCTACTTCACAGTGCAAGCAGAGAAAGTCTTCTGACCGATTCACTGGATACATGGCTCTCATGAGAAAATTTATTGTGACAAAGCCATATTATTTTCAGGAAGCAGTGTAGAAGCCCACATGGGTAGATGCAATGGTGTAGGAGTATGACTCCATTGTCAAAAACAGTGCTTGGGAAATTGTTCCAAGGTCAGTTGATAAATCAGTGGTAGCTTCAAGATGGATCTACAAGGTAAAGCAAGTTTTTGATGGGAGTGTTGAGAAGTATAAGGAAATATTTGTTGCTCGGGGCTTCTCATTGATTGAGGGGATTGATTATGAAGAAACCTTTCCACATGTCGCATGGTATTCTTCCATAAGGACCATCCTTGCTCTCTCAGTGTAGATGGGTTGGCACATTCATCAGATGGATGTGAAGACTGCGTTCCTTAATGGGATCATAAAGGAAGAAGTGTACATTGAGAAACATGAAGGATTTAAGATCTTCAGCAGCAAGTCTCATGTGTGCAGACTCAAAAAAGTGCTATATGGGCTGAAGCAGGCACCCCATGCTTGGTACACTCAGATCGAAAACTATTTTACTAGACTTGGCTTCACCAAGAGTGAGGCAGATGCAAACCTATACCAAATTGTAGTGGAGGGAAAGATTTTAATCATTGTTCTTTATGTTGATGATTTAATACTAACTAATGATGAGCAGTTGATACACTCATGCAAGGAGGACCTTGCAAAGGAGTTTGAGATAAATGATATGGACCTCCTTCACTATTTCCTTGGATTGGAAATATGGCAGTGAGAAGGTGAACTGTTTGTGTCTTAAGGAAAGTATGCAAGGGAGATACTCAATAAGTTTCACATGGAGGGCTGCAAACCCATGGATAATCCTCTTCCAGGAAATTGGAGGAAAGAGGATGCTACATCGGCAGAGGTAGTGCATGCTATTGTCTATCGACAGTTGGTGGGTTCGCTCATATTTTTAGTTAATACAAGACCGAACATATGCTATATGGTGAACGAGCTTATTCAAGTGATGGTTAAGCCTACCGAGCTCTTTTGGAAGGCGGGCAAGCATGTCCTAAGATATCTCAAGGGAACATCTGAGTATGGCTTATGGTACACACAGGTGAATGATGTGAAGTTGCATGGCTTCACGGATGCAAATTGGGTAGGCAACCCAATAGACAGAAAGAGCACATCAGGAGGGATTTTCAGTGTCATATCTATAGTTGTTTCTTGGTACAGTAGGAAACAGATATCCGTGGCACTCAGTTCAGTGGAAGCATAATACATGGCAGCAATTCAAGCTGCATGTGAGGCTATCTGGATGAGGAAGATCCTGGTTGGCTTTTTTAGTTCTCATTTAGATCCTACAGTGATTCATTGTGATAATAAAAGTTGCATTAAACTCTCGATTAATCATCTGTTTCATGATAGATCTAATCATATATATATCCAGTATCATCATGTGAGAGATTGTGTGCAGCAGAAGATCATGTTGCTTTAGTAAATTCCTACAAAAGATTAGGATGCAGATATTCTAATGAAGACGCTCACTGAGAGCAAATTCAAATACTATAGAGAGAGGATCGAGGTGAAGGATAATCCCTTTCTTGCTGAGAGGGAGTGTTGAGATTCAACAAGATGATGATCCTAGTGAAAATTAAGCACCTTCACTAGGTGGGGCCCATAGGGTATTTTTAGGTGTATGACTATTTTTAGAATGGTGAGCATATTCTAAAATTAGCAGGAGACTAATTCTAGATGGTTGATAAAATTATATCTTTAGATGATTTTCTATTTTTAGATCATGGGCAAAGTCTATTTATAGATCGAAAATCTAAAAATAGAATGAATGTCGATTATTATTAGCCCTTAATAATAATTAGACAATAAATAATAACTTATTCTCTTGAAGCACTTGATTCCAGTTAACTGATGTGGCAAACAAGTTAGTTGAAGGAATTACACATTCCAAGGTTAGTTGGTGGGACACGCACAATGGAATTTGTTGTAACTGATCGTGGTAGAGTTGTAACAGAGTTGGAAGAGTAGTTATGTGAGTTTTTATTTATTTTAACTTAGTTAAGTGAGTTAAACTTAGTTGTGCTAGTTGTAACTAAAGATACACTAGTGATTCAGGAAAGAATCTCAAATAATACTTTGATATATTCGAGGTACAATTTAGTCTTAGATTTATTACAGTGCAAGAGAATCTCCATTGTTGATTGGTTTCACTGATTATGATTGGGCTGGTGACACTGATGATCAAAAGTCTACTACAGGTTTTGTATTCACTCTTGGTTCAAGACATATTACATGGTATTGTAAGAAACAAAGTGTCATCTCTCTTTATTCAGCAGAAGAAGAGTATCCTGGTGTTGTTGAAGCCAACAAGGAATCCCTGTGGCTTCGTCAGACCCTATCCGAATTTGGTCTTCATCAACAATATCCAACTACACTTTGGTGTGATAATCAGAGTACCATTTTGCTATGCAAATATATATTTCAACATCAACGTATGAAACACATTGAGCTACACATACACTTCATAAGAAATCTCATTCATGATTGTGTTCTTGAAGTGCAGTAGTGTTCAACCAATGATCAAGTTGTCGATATCTTTACAAAGGCTTTCATAGAAGTGAAGTTTACCAAACTTAGATCTATGCTTGGATTTCAGGAAAGTTATCATTAAGGGGGGGTAGGCTCTAATGCCTCCTTCCTTCTCCTATTGTGTGACCTTTGTAAATCCTTCAATCCTATCCCAAGTTGTTCTTAAGGGGGTATGTTAGGATATTCCGACACATAGGAAAAATTCTCCTATTGTGTCACCTTTGTAAATCCTTCAATACTATCCTAAGTTGTTCTTATGGGGGGATGTTAGGATGTTCTGACACATAGGAAATAGTTAAGTATAAATTGATCTAGCATAGAATTAGGTAAAGTGTGTTTCTTTTCTATGTACATTTGTAACTTATAATTTGACGCTCACGATATGTAGTGATTTGACGATTCACTCTCTTCTTGATATTACCAACACTTGATCTGTGGCTTAACACCCGATTGGCCCATGATATCTATTTAAAGGGCATGGAGGGTCATTTCTCTGCTAACCTTTTATGAGAGAAGCTTATGTAAATTTTATTTCTTTATATTAATAAATTTCCTGAAGTGGCCGCATTGGCTCAAGCCATGGACTGTTTCTCTCTTCAAGGGTTTTAACCACATCAAATACTGGTGTATTGATATTTGATATGTTTTTTAGTGGTGATATTTGGTGTTTGATCTAAGGAACTTACCTTGTAAATTCATACATGGTATCACAACTATTTTGAGGGCAGCATCCGTTGGTGATACAAATCTAAACCCGGTTTAACTACATGTGACTGTTGTTTTCCAGATCTATTATTTCTGACCACTTTTGGGCTGGGAGAACTACTATGATGTGAGCGGTGACCTTTGGTGTTTGATCTAAGTAACTTACCTTGTAAATTCCTACATTGGGTCCCTCCATTCTAAGCATATAGCACCAGATCACAATTTCTTCATTTTTCTTTTTCTTCCATACCTTGAGTTTATGGTTTGATTTCTTGAATTATCGAGCTTCCCTTTTGTTCCTAATTCTGCAAATAATTTATCTATGGCCAAAATTTTGATAGATATATCATTGTACCATATTATTCAGTGGGAAAAATGAATTACTAAATCTGGATTCATTTCTTCTTTTCTTGGAAAACTGATTTTGATGCTAATAAATTATTCCTTATCACTTGTTCTACTAAATAATAAATTCACCAATATAATTTTCAATTTTATGACTGTAATTAGTGCAAGTAAATAAATATACAGGAAAAATACCCTCAAGTTTATTCTTGTAGCTTGGATGTTGAATTTTTTGAGACAGTCAACATGTTGTGTGATTTGTGCCTGTATTTTTCATTGTTGAAAATTTAAATTTTTGTTTGCAGCATTATTTGCTCCTTGCTTAGTGGAATTTTATTTTCCATTTTTTTCTTGTATCTGCAAATTGGATTTTGTGTTGCCTATTTCTTTTTGTTTTTGCACTCGGTTTGCTGAGTGTTACACATTATTTTGTCACCGTGACATTTTACTGTCTATATGGGTTCATCAACACATATATAATGCTCCCTTAAAAGTATACAACCCTAAATTTCCTAAACCAAGTCCTGAATTTGGAGAAAAGATTGTAAAAATCATAAAAATATTGGTACCACACTTTACCTTAGCTTTAACTACGACACCGCATCCTTTTGCTCTAAACACTGCGAACCTGACTGCAAGTTTTCTTCATTAAAAGTGTGGACCCCTGTAAAAGGTAATTTGAAGGAAAAAGTAAATTCTAGAAGCCCAGCTAGTTGAATATTCTCCCAGCTGGAAACTTCTAGAATGCGTTATCCAGTCGAAGCCTTACTCCCTCCATTATCATGAACATTCATTCCTTCATAAAAGGAGCCTATTCCTTGGATTTTGGAACTTAATCCCTTGAAAATGGGACTCTATCCTGTAACCACTTTCCTTTCCTATAAATTGAAGCTTTGGTTCAGTCTCAAGGGTACATGCTGATATATGTAAAACTTCTCTATCCATTTTGTATACACTTAGTACTTGATTTGTACTTAGTAGCTACGATAGAGAAGGGAATTGCTGAAGAAACATACACTTTTTGCTAGCTGCGAGAACGATTACATACTCGTAGTTAGGCTAGTTCAAAGAGTGGAAGGGCTTGTCAGACCAAAGGAAAATGCTTGTTCCGGACCCCGGAAGGATATGTATGACATCAAGGCGAACGCGGTTGTAAGATTCCTTCTTTAATTAAGAGATAATACAATTGGATCTTGTTTTCTCAATAATTTGTTTATGTGTTTACTTGAATGACTTATTTCTTAAATTCCTTGATCATTAAGATAGATTTATGATTTATGAATTAGTATACTATGCAGGTTATTTTGATTCTCTTCCATGTCTTTGATTGCAAGTCTTAAGAGGTGACTTCTTTGAGCGACGGGAAAGAAGAATTCAACTAGCATTGGATCACAGGTAGGTCCTTCCTTCATCCTAAAGAATTCTAAATCATATATAATCTAGAGAAAGTAGTTTACATTTGTCCTATTTGTTTCTAGCTATCCTTGTGATACTAGGGAGATTTTTCTTGTCCGTAAGAAATATTTATCCACCTAACAAAATGGTGACTCCACTGGGGATTATTTCTTGAACATAGTTTTATTTTTTATTTTTTGAGTTTGACTTTTGAAATATTTTTTATGATTTTGATTAGTCTACACTGGGTTGGGTAAATTATCTATTAGAATCCCTGAAAAGAAGATCATATTTTTTCTTTTTTCTATATGTTTTCTGGCCTCTGCACTTTTTCTTTCAAAACATTGCGGTAACCTCCACAGTTTTTATGTACAAACAGTGTGGTACCGCACCTTTTTGTATTAAAACCTACGGACTTAAGGAAAATTTTTGAAAAGCTAAAAATTCTCTTTTCTGGAACCAAATTACATGGTTCTCTGTATTTACCCAAACTTTTTTTGACTGTCAAAAGCCTTGTGTGAATTTCTTTCATCAACTCTTACAATCTCATTAGTCTCCATTAAGTTGAATGGGTGTTCTGAATATTTTTTTTGAGAAATTCTTAATTTGATTTCATTTGGTCATTACTTCGAGGTTTGTCTCTGTCCCTTAACAATTTTGCATATTTTTTCTTTTGTTTTTGCAAAAAAAATTCCCCCTCATTCACCGAGGGGGGGGGGAGGGGGCTAAATAGTGTCTGAGTGTTAATTTCCTTTGAGTGTTTTTATTTTTTGATCTTTGGAAATCTCACCCAATTTTCTTTACTTACACTTGATTGGTTCTTTATATTACATTAGAATCATCTTGTGTTTGATAATTCTCTTGCATAGATCACATTTTCATAACTAGAATTCTCATTTTCAGAATATGAATGAAAAATGTGCATAGATTACATTTGCATACTTTTCAAGTGAATTGCGCATAGATTACAACTGCATAGGTTACATTCTGAAAAAATCAATCATATATTTAGATCATTTTCTTTATTTACATGTTTTTATCCTTGTTTTAAAAAATAAAAAAAATGGAATTGATTTTCATTAGCTTTTCTTGATGAAATTAGTGCATTGGAGAATTTGTTATGTTTTCTCTTATTGATCAATTTTTGCATTGTTGGAAGTGAATGGAAAATCTTTCCTTACTTTATTTAGGATTTATTGAATTGAAAAGATTACATTATCATATTTGATTGAATTCAGTTTTGGGTCAGGTCATAACACCATCGGTTTCGTATCCATTTACCCTTTGAGTAATAACAACCTCAATAACACAGCGCTTAATTAAAATTCATCTAGAAATTTTTACAATTTTAGGGCTCTTTCCACAAATCTAGCTTAGGCTAGTGTCTTGGAGTAGGGTGTAATTAACTCTTCAAGACAGTTAAAACAAAAAAGTAGTCGATCTTGCGGTAGGAAAATTCCAATAGTAGCATGTATGCTCTGGGAAGCTCCTCCTAAAGGAGTCAAGCATGAGATCATATCCGAACCAGTGAGGTAATCAATCCTTCCTCATTGGGAATGATAGAAAATATACACGTATTAACAATGGTAAACCTTGGATTGACCATTGTTGAGGAGCCTGGGATCACTTGTCGGTAAACCTTGGATTATGTCAAGGAGCCTTAAAGGGGATTGAGTTTTGTTACTCTGCCCTTGCATGCGTATCAGATCGTAGACTGTTCCCCCAGGTATATTTGTTCCTGTTGGTGACCTTAGTGGCTATAAAATTTATGATTCTTTCCCAAGGTGAGAGTGGAGGGAAGATCCCACTTTACCTGGAGCAGACGTCAGCTAGACTCACTTGAACTCTCCAGAGGGTTATCTTCATTCGAGATGTTTTAAGTGGAGAAACTTGCACCAGTCTCTTTCATTAAGCAGGTTGTCGAGGTAACTGTTCCAACCTCCATTTCTGCATTACAATTCTACGATGTTGGATTTCATCATCAACTACTGTTTTTAGTGCAGGAATCTATTGTTTGTGTGTGGTTTCACTCCTATATTTGATAGTGCATGTTCATTTGTTTGTTTTTAATTTTAGAGACCATAGGTGTGAATTGTGAATTTTAATTGTTAGGTGTGAATCGTGAGTTGTGAATAGTTTTAAATTGTTAATAAAATTCACTGAAGTTGAATCTAATGGCAACTTTTCTAGACTTTACCAACCAAGGAACCCCTCTTAATGAGAATCCTAGTACTTTTCCTTGCTTTGGAAATGTTGGTCCTCCTTATATGGATACATTGTCATTACCTGGATTTACAATAGGTTTACCGATATGGTTATTTTCAACTTCATTGGCCCCAAATACTCCAATTATTCCACCTCAACTGAATGCTTCACCTCAACAGAGTTCACCATCTCAACATCAACAACCTCATGTTGACCCTTTACCTTCTTTTCCCGATATTTCTTCCTCCCTTTCTTCCTCTTCGCTTGGTAAAAGCCTTGACGCTAGTAACCAAGTGGCTAAGAAGAAGAAGCAACAAGATAAGAAAGAAGTCAACCAGTCAACCGTGGCTGTAATTCTTAGTAGTGTTGAGGAAACCTCCAACATGCATCGTAAACCAAAATTCCCTTGCAAGCTTTGTAAGGGTAACCACTTCCTTATCAATTTTCCTGGTATTCCTAAGGTCTTGGAAGTATGGTCAGAAAAATCCCATCAACTTACTATTGATCCATCAACCAGTGATAGTCAGGTTCCTGGGAAAAAGGGTAAAGTAAGGTTTCCTTGTAGGTTATGCAAAGGGAGTCGTCAAACTCACATTTGCCCTCACATTGATGAAGCCTCAAAATTGTTGGAAAACCTTATTGTTCCACAGCAAAAACTTCCAACTGGTTACCGTCAACTTTTTCCCAACCTACTGTCAACTGACAGAGTGATTGATCTAATTCCAAGTACAATCAATCCAACTCTTCCATTGGAGAGTGAAACTGATATCACTTAGGTTGATGATCCATTAGTTGATCAAGTGGTCGAATCAATTTCACATTCGGTTGACCCCACTCTCCCTGTAGAGAGTGAAATTCATACCTCTCAAGTTCTTCTTGTTACATCAAATTCTTCTACGCCAGGTGGCATTTCACCTGTTCCTACAGAACCCCCTCCAAGTACCGAGGTCTTTTCCTTTGATTGGAATATACTGACAAAACCTCGTCTTCCTTCCTCCATCCCTTTCCAAATCATTGTGAAGGCTTATGGTATGAATGTACGCCACACACATGTAGATGAAGGTGCTTCTGTTAGTATTTTATCCTCAACTGCCTGGAAATATTTGGGTTCCCCTCAGCTTGTGCCTGGTATGAAGAATCTGTTAGCCTTTAACAGAACCATTAGTGAACCTTTAGGGATCCTTCCTAAGTTTCCTATTACCTTGGAAGTTAAAAATATCTGTATTGACCTTATGGTAGTCCGAGACCCCTTGGATTTCAATTTACTCCTTGGGAGAGACTATGTCTATGCAATGAAAGCTGTCGTATCAACACTCTTTCGCGTGATGTCTTTCCCTCACAATGGAAACATTGTGACCGCTGACCAACTTTCATTCACTAGTCTTGATTCGACTACCAATAATATGACATAACTAAATGTTCCTTATACTAAAGTGGTATCTACCCTGCCATGGGTTAATTATGTGGCAACCAGTCCCATGTTTTCAGTTACCGATGCAAGTGAGCCTCTCACTGTTTGCTCGACTTCCTTTGACTTAGATCCGGTAATTGACATGGAAATCTCTATGGTATTATTTGAACGCGATGTTCCTATCCCTTTTGAGTCCCTTGACATGTGTTCCTTCCAGAGAATTGTTCTTCCATTTTATGAAGACCTTTTGGAAGCCATGATTGAGGAGTGTCCCTTGACATGTCTTTCTTCAAGTTGGAAGCCATGACAAGGTAAGATAAGAGGAAAGTTCCTTTTACTATGTCAACCTCATTAAAAAATGAATCAATGGTTAAAGAGAAAAGTTCCTTTTACTATGTCAACCTCGTTAAAAAATGAATCAGTGATTAAAGAGGAAATTTCCTTTTACTATGTCAACCTTCTTAAAAAATGAATAAGTGATTAAAGAGGAAAGTTCTTTTTACTGTGTCAACCTCATTAAAAAATGAAACATGTCTTAGATGAGGACAGTTCTTTTACTGTGTCAACCTCGTTAAAAAATGAAACATACCCATGAGGATAGTTCTTTTCCTGTGTCAACCTCATTAAAAAATGAATCAGTAGGTTACGAGGGTAGATTGTAGAGAGTAGATATGAGGACAATTTTTTACTGTATCAACCTCGTTAAAAAACAAAACAGACGCATGAGGACATTTATTTTCCTATGTGAAGCTCATTAAAAAATGAATCAGTAGCTTATGTAGGTAGATTATAGAGAGTAGATTGATAGATTTCATGAGGATGGTTCTTCTCCTATGTCAACCTCGTTAAAAAATGAAACAGATACCAAGAGGAAAGTTCTTTTTATTGTGTCAACCTCATGAAAAATGAAACGGTGGGTAATGAGGAGAGTTCCTTTTACTGTGTCAACCTCGTTAAAAATTGAAACCAGTCCGTGATGAGCATAGTTCCTTTTCTTCTGTTACGCTTGTTAAAAAAAGAAACAAGGTTCCATGAGCATAGTTCTTTTCCTGTGTCAAGCTCATTAAAAAATGAAACAAATCCTCTCCTATTCAAATCGAGTCTTTCATCTGATCTCATAAATGAACCTTCATTCCATCCAGCTTTTAGTAACCAGTGGTCTACTTAGTTGAATGCAATGAATCTTGGGGGGCATGTGATCTAGCAAGTTATGCTTGGGGGGCATTAAAACTTATCTCAAGCATGATTTTTCCTTTGTTTCAAGATTTTGTAAAAATGAAACAAACATATCTCAAGCATGATTTTTCCTTTGTTTCAATATTTTGTAAAAATGAAACAAACCTCTCTCAAGCATAGTTTTCCTATGTTTCAAGCTTGTGTCAAAATGAAACCACTCTCAATCATAGTTTTCTCTGTTTCAATCTTGTGTAAAAATGAAACAAACCTATCTGAAGCATAGTTTTTCTCTGTTTCAAGCTTTCGTAAAACTAAGACCTATCTTGAGTCGATTTCAGTTATTATTTTCAAGACTCATTAAACTCATGAAAATCCGGAGATTATTTTTCTATCTTTCATTCTCGTAAAACACATGAAAATGCCGAGTTATTTCTGTCTTTTCCTGCTCGTAAATTAAATTGAAAGTCGGCCATATGAGTACAATTTTTATCACTTTTTCGAACTCATTAAAACTTATGAAAAAGAAAACACCATGAGTACATTTTTATCACTTTTGCGAACTCATTAAAACTTACAAAAAAAATTCGAAACCCTGGAGTTCTCTTTTAAGCCCTTTTCAGACTCTCTAAACATGAAAAGATTGCCAAGTACTTGACTATTCAAACTCGTTAAAGGAAATGAACAGTCATCCCTTCAGTATAAGTTTACCCCTTTTTCAGACTGAAATGGACTATTTACGAAAAAGGTATACGTTGACTAATCATGGTCAATAAAGTTCTCTATTGTATTATTTTATCCTTTTTCGGGCTTAGGAGACTAAAGTACACCCACAAAATTTCCTTAAGTTTTTCTTCAGACTCCCTAAAATTGAAAAACACCGAGTTTCTCCTATACAGGACTCGTTGTTAAACTTTGTTTAAAAGTAGTATACCACTCTTGAGCACGTCACTTTTTGTCCTGGGTTGGGAAAATCCTTTGCCTATCAATTAATCAAACCATATTGAAAGTGTTTAGTCGGTTTCTGGGTATTAGCTTTAGGTCAATTGTTACCAAACCATCTATAGTGTCATTATGTGTTCAAGAGGATAGTTCAAATAAACCATTCATTGCAAAAATATGTCTCCATTCGTGTTGACCATCCCCGAATCAGTCCTTGCAAAGTGTTTCTATAAAACTTGATCTAATAGTTTCGTGTTGTGGGCTTCCCTACGATGGGTCACTTTCTATCGACGACAGCATATCATCTAGGAAGTTGATCTAGAATCCGTCAGTACCTTGGAATCTGCATCCCTTAATGGCAGGTTTCTCGCTTACGATAGCAGATTACACATTGATCTTTGATCGAATGATTCTGTGAAATGTTCGACTTCAGATCAAAAATTCACATTTCATAGATTGTACTGAGTACTTTGAGATCCATTGTCATTATTGGTGGTTTCTCTCACACTTGTTAACAGTCCACATCATTGACTGGTAATCAAGTGGTTTCTACCATGTTTGACTTTGACACAATCAATCGCATGGATTGGATCGTACTAGTTCCAATAGTAGCATGTATGCTCTAGGAAGCTCCTCCTAAAGGAGTCAAGCACGAGATCATATCCGAACCAGTGAGATAATCAATCCTTCCTCATTGGGAATGATAGAAGATATACACATATTAACAACGGTAAACCTTGAATTGACCATTTTCGAGGAGCCTGGGATCCCTTGTCAGTAAACCTTGGATTATGTTAAGGAGCCTTCAAGGGGATTGAGCTTTGTTACTCTGCCCTTGCGTGTGTATCGGATCGTAGACTATTCCCCCAGGTATATTTGTTCCTGTTGGTGACCTTAGTGGCCATAAACTTTAGGATTATTTCCCAAGGTGACGGTGTAGGGAAGATCCCACTGTACCTGGAGCAGACGTCCGGTAGACTCACTTGGACTCTCTGGAGGGTTATCTTCACTTGAGATGTTTTAAGTGGAGAAACTTGCACCAGTCTGTTTCATTAAGAAGGTTGTTAGGGTAACTATTCCAACCGCCATTTCTGCATTAAAATTCTACGATGTTGGATTTCATCACCAATTAGTGTTTTTAGTGCGGGAATCTACTGTATTTGTGTGGTTTGACTCCTAGATTTGATAGCGCATGTTCATTTGTTTGTTTTTAATTTTAGATACCATAGGTGTGAATTGTGAATTTTAATTGTTAGATCTGAATCGTGAGTTGTGAATAGTTTTAAATTGTTAATAAAATTCACTGAAGTTGAATCAAATGGCAACTATTCTGGAATTTACCAACCAAGGAACCCCTCTTAATGAGAATCCTAGTACTTTCCCTTGCTTTGGAAATGTTGGTCCTCCTTATATGACTACATTGTCATTACCTGGATTTACAATAGGTTTACCGGTATGGTTATTTTCAACTTCGTTGGCCCCGAATACTCCAATTATTCCACCTCAACCGAATGCTTCACCTCAACAGAGTTCACCATCTCAACATTAGCAACCTCATGTTCACCCTTTACCTTCTTCGCCCAATATTTCTTCCTCCCTTTCTTCCTATTCACTTGGTAAAAGCTTTCACGCTAGTAACCAGGTGGCTAAGAAGAAGAAGAAGAACTAAGATAAGAAAGAAGTCAACCAGTCAACCATGGCTGTAAGTCTTAATAGTGTTGAGGAAACCTCCAACATGCATCGTAAACCCAAATTCCCTTGCAAGATTTGTAAGGGTAACCACTTCCTTATCAATTTTCCTAGTATTCCTAAGGTCTTGGAAGTATGGTTAGAAAAATCCCATCAACTTACTATTGATCCATCAACCAGTGATAGTCAGGTTCCTGGGAAAAAGGGTAAAGTAAGGTTTCCTTGTAGGTTATGCAAAGGGAGTCATCAAAATCACATTTTCCCTTACATTGATGGAGCCTCAAAATTGTTGGAAAAACTTACTGTTCCATAGCAAAAAATTCCAACCGGTTACCATCAACTTTCTCCCAACCTACCGTCAGCTGACGGAGTCATTGATCTAATTCCAAGTACATTCAATCCAACTCTTCCATTGGAGAGTGAAACTAATATCACTCAGGTTGATGATCCATTATTTGATCAAGTGGTCGAATCGATTTCACATTTGGTCAACCCCACTATCCCTATAGAGAGTGAAATTCATACCACTCAAGTTCTTCTTCTTACATCAAATTCTTCTATGCCAGGTGGCATTTCACTTGTTCCTACAGAACCCCCTCCAACTACCAAGGTCTTTTCCTTTGATTGGAATATACTGACAGAACCTCGTCTTCCTTCCTCCATCCCTTTCCAAATCATTATGAAGTTTTGTGGTACGAATGTACACCGCACACATGTAGATGAAGGTGCTTCTGTTAGTATTTTATCCTCAACTGCTTGGAAAGCTTTGGGTTCCCCTCAGCTTGTGCCTGTTACGCAAAATCTGTTAGCCTTTAACAAAACCATTAGTGAACCTTTAGGGATCCTTCATAAGTTTCCTATTACCTTAGAAGGTAAAACTTTTTGTATTGATCTTATGGTAGTCTGAGGCCCCTTGGATTTCAATTTACTCCTTGGGCAAGACTATGTCTATGCAATGAAAGTTGTCGTATCAAAACTCTTTCGCGTGATGTATTTCCCTCACAATGGAAACATTGTGACTTTTGACCAACTTTCATTCACTAGTCTTGATTCGACTACCAATAATCCGACACCACTAAATGTTCCTTATACTAAAGTGGTATCTACCCCACCACGGGTTAATTACGTGGCAACCAGTCCCATGTTTTCAGTTACCGATGCAAGTGAGCCTCTCACTGTTTTCTCGACTTCCTTTGACTTATATACAGTAATTGACATGGAAAACTCTATGGGATTATTTAAACGTGATGTTCCTATCCCTTTTGAGTCCCTTGACATGTGTTCCTTCCAGAGAATTTTTCTTCCATCTGATGAAGACCTTTTGGAATCCATGATCGAGGAGTGTCCCTTGACATGTCTTTCTTCTAGTTGGAAGCCATGACAAGTTCAAATAAGAGGAAAGTTCCTTTTACTGTGTCAACCTAATTAAAAAATGAATCAGTGGTTAAAGAGGAAAGTTCCTTTTACTGTGTCAACCTCGTTAAAAAATGAATCTGTGATTAAAGAGGAAAGTTCCTTTTACTGTGTCAACCTCCTTAAAAAATGAATCACTGATTAAAGAGGAAAGTTATTTTTACTATGTCAACCTCATTAAAAAATGAAACATGTCTTAGATGAGGACAGTTCTTTTACTGTGTCGACCTCGTTAAAAAATGAAACAGACCCATGAGGACAGTTATTTTCCTGTGTCAACCTCATTAAAAAATGAATTAGTAGGTTATGTAGGTAGATTGTAGAGAGTAGATATGAGGACAGTTCTTTTACTGTATCAACCTCGTTAAAAATGAAACAGACCCATGAGGACAGTTATTTTCCTGTGTCAACCTCATTAAAAAATGAATCAGCAGCTTATGTAGGTAGATTATAGAGAGTAGATTGATAGATTCCATGAGGATGGTTCTTCTCCTGTCTAAACCTCGTTAAAAAATGAAACAGATACCAAGAGGAAATTTCCTTTTACTGTGTCAACCTCGTTAAAAAATGAATCAGTGGGTAATGAGGAAAGTTCCTTTTACTGTGTCAACCTCGTTAAAAAATTAAACCGGTCCGTGATGAGCATAGTTCCTTTTCTTGTGTTAAGCTCGTTAAAAAATGAAACAAGGTTCCATGAGCATAGTTCTTTTCCTGTGTCAAGCTTGTTAAAAAATGAAACAAATCCTCTCCTATTCAAGTCGAGTCTTTCATCCGATCTCATAAATGAACCTTCATTCCATCCAGATTTTAGTAACTAGTAGTCTACTTAGTTGAATGCAATGAATCTTGGGGGCCATGCGCTCTAGCAAGTTACTCTTGGGGGCATTAAAAATTATCTCAAGCATGATTTTTCCTTTTTTTAAAGCTTGTGTAAAAATGATACAAACCTATCTCAAGCATGACTTTTCCTTTGTTTCAAGCTTGTGTAAAAATGAAACAAACCTCTCTCAAGCACAATTTTCCTATGTTTCGAGCTTGTGTAAAAATTAAACAACTCTCAATCACAGTTTTCTCTATTTCAAGCTTGTGTAAAAATGAAACAAACCTATAGGAAGCATATTTTTTCTCTGTTTCAAGCTTTTGTAAAAATTAAACCTATATTGAGTTGATTTCGGTTATTATTTTCAAGACTCGTTAAACTCATGAAAATACCGAGATTATTTTTCTATATTTCATTCTCGTAAAACACATGAAAATGTTGATTTATTTACGTCTTTTCCTGCTCGTAAATTAAATTGAAAGTTGGCAATATGAGTACATTTTTTATCACTTTTTCGAACTTGTTAAAACTTACGAAAAAACAAAAACCATGAGTACATTTTTATCACTTTTTCGAACTCGTTAAAACTTACAGAAAAAGGAGAAACCCAGGAGTTCTCTTTTAAGCCCTTTTCAAACTCTCTAAACATGAAAATATTTTCGAGTACTTGACTATTCGAACTCATTAAAGGAAATGAACAGTCATCCCTTCAGTATAATTTTACCCCTTTTTCGGACTGAAATGGACTATTTACGAAAAAGGTATATGTTGACTAATCATGGTCAATAGAGTTCTCTCTTGTATTATTTTATCCTTTTTCGAGCTTGAGAGACTAAATTTACGAAGACGTACACCCATGGAGTTTCTTCAAGTTTTTCTTCTGACTCCCTACAATTGAAAAACATCAAGTTTCTCCTATACTGGACTCGTTAAAATTTAATAGTAAAGGACCTGTCGATTACAAATAGGAATGGACCACTCCTTCTTAGGGTTCGATTTTATACTAAGTTGGACTCATCCGAAGGATGAGCTTATATAACAAGCAAATGTTATCCTCCTCAAGCTTGTCAAAAATAATGAGGTACTTGCCAGAAATGGTGTGGGAAAAAGAGATAAAATGGATCCAGTTGTTAAACTTTGTTTAAAATTAGTATACCACTCTTGAACATGACACTTTTTGTCCTAGGTTGGGAAAATCCTTTGCCTATCAGTTAATCAAACCATATTGAAAGTCTTCAGCCGGTTTCTGGGTATTAGCTTTAGGTCAATTGTTACCAAACCATCTGCAGTGTCATTATGTGTTCAAGAGGATAGTTCAAATAAACCATTCATTGCAAACATATGTCTCCATTCGCGTTGACTATCCCTAAGTCATTCCTTGCAAAGTATTTCTGTTAAACTTGATCTAATGGTTTCGTGTCATGGGCTTTCCTACAATGGGTCACTTTCTATCGATGACATCATATCATCTAGGAAGTTGATATAGAATCCTTTAGGACCTTGGAATCTGCATGTCTTAATGGCAGGTTTCTCGCTTTTGATAGCAGATTACATAATTGATCTTCGATCGAATGATTCTGTGAAATGTTCGACTTCAGATCACAAATTCACATTTCATATATTGTACTGAGTACTTTGAGAGCCATTGTCGTTATTGGTGGTTTCTCTCACACTTGTTAACAGTCCACATCATTAACAGGTAATGAAGTGGTTTCTACCATGTTCGACTTCGACACAATCAATCGCATGGATAGAATTGTACTAGTTCGGGAAGCAGAAATCAAGACCCTGGATCTAGTTTCCACCATCCAGGCTGTGAGGAATTTTATTGTTCATTATACATTAGAATATTCATGACAAATGGTTGCATCCATACTGTGTCTAATATTGATGTAATATTAAAATCATTTCTATATTAGAACATTTTAGTTAAGTTTTGATTTAGTTAGTTTTTGTTTTGAGTATGGGAATGCCTACCTCAATGACGATATCTATATATGTTTCCATCTAATGTTTTTACAGGTTCCAACCAGCTTCCACAAGCCAATCCTTGGGATAATAAAGCACTTCACTCTTCGAATTATCTCAGACTTCGTGCTTTAGGAGGCAATATGTTACACATTATTTTGTCACCATGACATTTTACTGTCTATATGGGTTCATCAACACCTATATAATGCTCCCTTAGAGGTATACAAGCCTAAATTTCCTAAACCAAGTCCTGAATTTGGAGAAAATATTGTAAAAATCATAAAAATATTGGTACCGCACTTTACCTTAGCTTTACCTGCAGCACCGCATCCTTTTGCTCCAAACACTGCGGAGACGACCGCACGTTTTCTTCATTAAAAGTGCAGACCCCTGTAAAAGGTAATTTGAAGGCGAAAGTAAATTACAAAAGCCCAGCTGGTCGAATATTCTCCCAGCTAGAAGCTTGTAGAATGTGTTATCCAGTCGAAGCCTTACTCCCTCCATTATCATGAACATTCATTCCTTCATAAAAGGAGCCTATTCCTTGGATTTTGGAACTTAATCCCTTGATAAGGGGACTCTATCCCTTCCATTTTGGAGCTGTAACCACTTTCATTTTCCTATAAATTGAAGCTTTGGTTCATTCTCAAGGGTACATGTTGATATATGTAAAACTTCTCTATCCATTTTGTATACACTTAGTACTTGCTTTGTACTTAGTAGCTATGATAGAGAAGGGAATTGCTGAAGAAACATACACTTTTTTCTAGTTGCGAGAACGATTACATACTTGTAGTTAGGCTAGTTCAAAGAGTGGAAGGGCTTTTCACACCAAAGGAAAATGCTTGTTCCGGACCCCGGAAGGATCTGTACGACATCAAGGCGAATGCAGTTGTAAGATTCCTTCTTTAATTAAGAGATAATATAATTGGATCCTGTTTTCTCAATAAGTTGTTTATGTGTTTACTTGAATGACTTATTTCTTAAATTCCTTCATCATTAAGATAGATTTATGATTTATGAATTAGTATATTGTGCACGTTCTTTTGATTCTCTTCCATGTCTTTGATTGCAGATATTAAGAGGTGACATCTTGGAGCGACGGGAAAGAAGAATTCAACTAGCATTGGATCATAGGTAGGTCCTTCCTTCATCATAAAGAATTATAAATCATATATAATCTAGATAAAGTATTTTACATTTTCCGTGTTTGTTTCTAGCTATCCTTGTAATTCTAGGGAGATCTTTCTTGTCTTCAAGAAAGATTTATTCACCTAACACTGAGTCTGCTACATTGATTAGAATTTTCACATAGATTTGAACATAATTAATAACTTTCTTACCCTTAATTTTAACTGGTGAGGTTGACTTGCCTTCAAATCCTAAGCCTATTTTGTCATGCGAGAGTATTTTTGCTTCAATAATTTCATTTAATGAGTTGGTCCCTTTCCTAATATTTTTATTAAAACTCAGCTGGGTCTTAGCCTTTTCAAGCTCTTTCTTAGAGAAATAATTTCTTCTTTTTGGGTCCCTATAATACTAGTATAACCCCCACATTGTTATTTTTGTGACCCATATAAGCCCACTATTGTTATTGTTGGGCCTCATACAAGCTCACTACTGTTACTGTTGAGCCCTTACATTATTATTTTTATGTAGGCCCTAATTATATTTTGACCCCTAGACTCCTATATATATCAAGGAGGTCTTGTCATTTGAATCATGCAAGAATTGATCCTTTATGTGATGTAGTAGGAGGTTTTCCCCTCAAATAGGCTTATATAAAGTCGTTGAGCTATATTTTCTTCTATTTTTGTGATATTTTTTCCCCCAGGAAAAATAGTAGCTTCTATTAATAAAATAAAAGTTACATGTTGTATATGCTAAGTGCATATTCAGATCAGCAGTGAAGCTGTCTATAGATAGCAGTAAGGTAGAAAATAAATAAATACATCCAATAAGTATCCTCATAAATACATGTTGTATAAAAACGATCAAAAGTATGTGTACAAAAATAATATAAGTATCAAGAAACAAAAAATACTAAACAACAATAGTCCCTAATGGGGATTCACCCCATCCAATCATCAAGTACAAAAGGATGATGAAAGTAATGATAATATGCATGATCATTCTTCTCCTGTATCTCCATGTGTGCAGTCAATAGGTGCATCACCTCCTTGGATAGGAGATCGGAAATCGTATTCCTCTCCCTATAAATATGCTGACAAGAAATGTGATAAAAATGTGTTTTGTGCTGAAGAACTTCATCCAAAATGTTCTGTAGTGTGTGCATGTGACAGGTTGATTGTTGATTGAACCAGTCAATGATAATTTTTGAATCTCCAAATATTTGTAGATCATGAAAATTCTTTATGATAGAAAATTTAAGGAGGTATAGCAGACAAGAGAGTTCAGAAAATTTATCGGTTCCATGTCCAAGACCAATATTGACTTTGTAAAAATGGTAATGTGTGAGGTGTAATAGGAAACCACCTCCACATCCATGTACTTGTGCAGATCCATCACAGTAGGCCCAAGGAAGGGAAATATCAATATGATCATGGGTGATAACCCAGAGCAGTCGAGGTGGTGGATCATTAGGGATCATATGATAAATGGAAATGATGTGAGCAATAGATGATGGCCAGTGATGTCGTGTATTATGGAAGATGGTCCGATTGTGGGCCTTCTAGATGCTCCAGTAGATTAAGACAGGAAAAATACATAGCTTTTGGGGATTAGCATATCTCCACCAATTCTCCCATGCAATAGAAAGAGATAGCCCCTCCCAATGAAGATTATGATTCATCGATGAATCAATAAGGTGCCAGAGTTCATTTATGGTTGAGCAGTGGAGAAAGAGATGTAATGTGTCTTCAGCAGCTACATTACAAAGTGGGCATCTATTGGGACCAAAACGTGATCGTTTTTGGAGGTTGGCCCCCGTGGGTATTTTATTAGTGAGAATCCACCACATGAGGAGCCTGGATTTTGCAGGTCCCTTTAATTTCCAAATAGTGTGCCACCATGGAAGTAAGGACTCAGGCCTATGAGAGCTAAAAATGTTAATATACCCCTCTTTAGGAGTGTATAAACCATGTTTTGAGATAGTCCATATGAGTTCATCCTCCCAGTCAATAATTCTGACATGCGAATCTCTTAATGCATCTAGATAGGCGGTCCAAATCACCACCCTTTGTTGTTGAAGCTATAATTCCAGATGATCTAACCATCCTTGTGTGAATAAAGTAGAGTGATTTCTGTCAACAATGTGATATATTTTATGAAATCCAACTCCATAGAGGAACTCAATGAGTGCAGGAAAGAGAAAATATGCATTTCCGCATCCCGACCAAGGGTCCCAGCCAATGCATACCATGGAGCCATTTCCAATTTTCCAGGCCAAACCAAGGCTGATGTGCCAAACAAATGCTAGTACAACACGCCATATCGTAGAGTAGCTGGAGTGGCGCACAGGTAGTTGACGTTGCCATTCATATGTGCTGTAGGGGTGTATATATTTTTTTTTGACCACCCTGGTCCATAGGTTATTACCTGTGATAATCTTCCATCTGAGCGTAGTAGCAAGTGCCTGAGAAAAAGTTGGAATATATTTGATTCCCCACCCACCCCAACACTTAGGTAGAGCAATATGAAACCATTTCGTCTAGGAAAAGGTGTGTCCTTATTTAGCACTGAGAAACAGAAATTTTCTACAAATCATCTATATCCTGTATATAATGCCTTTTGGAATCCAAGCCAAAGACATCCAGTAGATCGGAATGGCCTCTAAGACAGATTTGATAGGTACCAGCCAACTTGCCTTGGATAGCCAGCGGTGGCGCCAATTGTTCAGTCTTTTCTCGATCTTAGTGATAACCAAATTCTAGTCTACAATTTTATAGCTAACATGTTTAAGATAAAATACCAAGTATTTTAGTCCATATTCAAATCTGGTGAGGGTGAATGGGAATCTCTGCTGTGCAAAATGGATCTCATGAGGAGAGAATGCATGACAAGTCAATGTATATTTATTGTTATTGCATTGCATACCAGTGGTAGTACAAAAAATTAATAGGATAGATCTCACCACTGTAGAGTCTCCAAGTGTTCCATTGAGAAATAGGATAATGTCATCAACAAATAGTATGTGTGTGAGCACACAGTTTACTGAGATATAAATTCCTTTCAATCTGCCTCTATCCCTTTCATTGATGATGCACCTGCTGAGACCCTCCATGATCAAGAGAAAGAGAAGGGGTTATAGCGGGCAATCCTGTCCAAGTCCACGTTTGGCATGAAAGAAATTTTTTGTAGCCCCATTAATGAGAATGTTGTAGGAAACTAATGTGATACAACACATGATCCAATTAATAACCTGTATAGGAAATCCCAAATGTGTGAGAAGCATACAAATGTAGAGCCAGCTAGCTTGATCGAAAGCTTTTTCCAGATCAATCTTGAGGATCATCCCTTTGATCTTCGTAGTGTGCATAGAATGTAGACCTTCTTATGAAATTCAAATAGCATCGTGGATCTCTCGATTTTCAAGGAATGAAAATTGTTCAGGTGAAGTGAACTTAGATAAAATAGGCTTAAGCCAGTTAGCCAGGATCTTAGCCATAATCTTGTAGATACAGTTGCATAATGAGGTAGGAATAAATTCTTTGAAAGTAGAGGGATAATCTAGTTTGGGAATTCAGGAAATAAAGGTAACCTTAAAAGCCTCATAGATGCACCCATATTTACGGGTCTCTTCCACAACCTCTAGTAAGTCCTGTCCCAGCAAATCAAAAAATGCCAAATAAAATTCCACAGACCATCCATCAGGTCCAGGACTCTTATCCTTTTTGAACCATTTAAGGATTGATTCTAATTCCCCCATCATTATAGGTGCAAGGATATCAACAGCAGATGGGGGATCCACATATATGGGAAATAGGGAGGCCACCTTGATAATCTCAGCCAATGAGGGATGCAGGGGTGCCTTATAAATGTCTCGAAAAGGAGTGATACCTTTCTTTGAAATTTGAGTGAAAGTAGTAGCAGAAGTACCATCCTCATTGTTGAGTTCCCAAATGGTATTGATGGCCTTCTGACGCCTTCAAAATTGATGGAAGAATTTGGAGTTTTCATCTCCTACTTTGATCCAGGTGGCACTAATTTTTTGTCTCCAGACTTCACCCCAATTTTGTAAAATATTTAGATGATCATATTCCAATTTGATAAGCTGTGATTTCTCATCCTTTTTCGCAAACCCTCCCCCAAGAGAGCCCTCCAGTTTGTAAATATCATGTTCAATTGTTGTGAGGTCTAATTCCTCCATTCTTTTCTTGTGCTTAGCCCAAGTTATTGACTCCTTTTTAATGGAGAGAATTCTTTGTAAGAATATGGAGGAGGGAGATTGTAAGCTCTGTGGTGGGGGAAGCCTCCACTGTGTGTTCACTAAATTGATGTAGTCTATATCTTGTAGCCAAACTGAGCAGAAATTGAATGGTGAGGCTGAATTATTGAAGGCACTAGTGATTTCCAGATATATCAGAGAGTGATCGGAGGTACCTCCTGAGCAAATCCATTGTATGAATGAACCAAGATTATGAAGTAATTATACCTTAATGAGGAAGCAATCAAGCCTGTGAGCAACCAAATCAGCCCCAGTGCGCCTGTTGCGCCAAGTGGGAGAAGGAGAGGTAATGAGAGGATCCACCAGATGATAGGTTGATAAGAGGTGTCTAAAGAAATTAGAGAGTGGATACACATGTGAATTATGTCCCCAAGATTCTGAGATCCCAAGGGAAAAATTGAAGTCCCCAGCCAAAATAATGTTGTCAGAACGCAACATTGATAAATGTAATAGAGAGGTCCAAAACTGCTGCTTGCTGATACAAGGGCATATACATTGATGACCCTAAATTGTAGACCAAGTGCTTCAGAAAAGACATCCATCACCCCACTCATAGGAAGACCCAGCTTTTTTCGGTGTGCAGACCCACCCATGGTTTTGTGCATGGGTTTGCACATGGTTTTGGGGGACAATGGTTTTCGGCCCCTGGTATTTTGTAGATCTGGTCAAGGGAACTATAGTTATGTTCTAATCTAAGGTTAATGGATTTGGGTTTATGTATGCTTCGACATGTATATATATGTGTTGTAACACTAAAAGGAATATAATGAAAAATCAAGCTGGTAGTCCGAATTTGGGATCCAGGGGAAAATATATGTGTTTATATGTTTATGTTTTATGCCTCGCTATTGTTTATTTTCTGTTTTAAGATTCGTTTGTAGATAATTTCTGTACAGGGTTAAAACCTACAACATCAAGTTTTAGAAAAGGACTTTTACCTGTGTTCTTTGACTTGAATGGTTGATTTACTAAAGATGATGTAGAGAATGATGAAGATGAAGCTGAGGGTGATGATGGTGATTTTCCACTGTCTCCATTTCCTCCATTACCCTTCTTGGATTTTTCTTCATCATTATGGCCTCCTGAAGATCCTTCTCCTTCTAGTATTTCATTCCTTTCTTGATAAAGGGCTCTCACCATTTTAGTCAAGTCAAGAAATGATTTCCTGAACACTCTTTCATCCTCTTTGGGATCAACTTCTTCATGGATTTCTCTTGAAGTCATGTTTATGGCTTCTTCTGCTTTTCTTTGAGGTGAAATTAAAGGTGGAGATAATGGCACACTTGCCCTCCTTGGTTGAGTGTTACTTTGAACTTTCACCAATTGACCTTCTCCTCTCTTAAGCTTCAGCCTAGTAAGCATTAGAAAACACAACAAATGCTGCACTAGGATGGCTTTGCACAACTTGCAAGAGTCGTTATGAAAACTGTTAAACAAATCCTTTGCACAAAGATTAAAAAGAGAAAATTCTCTAGCTTAACTCAAGCTAAACCTAAGCTCAACCTGAGCTGTGATACCAACTTGATCTGAATGGAATGTATTATTTTTTCTATGCTAAGTATCCAAACAGTAATTAAATTGTGT
Source organism: Pinus albicaulis (assembly GCA_034641835.2). Classification (NCBI taxonomy): domain Eukaryota; kingdom Viridiplantae; phylum Streptophyta; class Pinopsida; order Pinales; family Pinaceae; genus Pinus; species Pinus albicaulis. Next base: position 167,648,524 of record CM076575.1, read on the forward strand.
GCATAAGGTTTATTGAAGTTTGGAGGTTAAAAAAATGGTTTTAAATTAGTTAAAGAAATTTTTGTGTGAGGTTAAAGCATGTAAATTAGCTTGTATAACATTGTGCAGCAGTAAATAATAGAGAATAAATCATCACATATGACAATACTTAGAAATTGATGAGGCAGTTCACCCCTCCTGGGCTACATCTACTGGTCCAGCTCCTAATGGCATGTCCCTCATATATTATTTCTTAAAAATGGTAACTACATGTGATAAAAAGCCTCAAATGGTTGTTCTCTCTATAAAAAAAAAACTTTAGAATGCTTTAATTAGCCAGGAATGACTATTCATATGCAGAAAAAAAAAGAATAGATGCTCAATACACTCAAAACACGCTATTGGCCCTAGTGGCTCCTTGACCTCTAATGAAGCTAAACCTACACAAGATGACCTTTAATGACTCTGAAACCTCTGCCAATGTGTTCAGAATGTCAAAATTAGCCAAAAATGACTATTCATTCATAAAAAATGGTCGAATATCCAAAGAGTTATGACCCCAAACTGTAATTTTTCCAATCACTCCTAAGAAAGCTCCTCCAAAACTAGAGGAACTCCATTTAACACTGTAAATTTGGCAAATTCTGCTGGATTTAGTGGTTTTCCAGCGGAACCTCCAAATGGACCGACAATTGAATTAAATGTCAAGCTTCCACATCTGACTGCATTCGTCGGTTGCAGTCAGACTAACTACCAAGTTAGTTTGAACTGTCAGAGAAGTTTTATGTAACCGCCAACTGAACACGCATAACATGTGACCACATCTGCAAACGATTTCAAAATCTGCCAGTGGTTAGGGACAAGAACATGGGTCTGGGCACATGGTTACATGGTAGGGGGGGCTGGCTCTTCGTGGTTGGCTTTCAAACCCTCATACCATAACAGTTAAAACATAAATATAAGTGTCGTTGTATAAGGGTAAGAACTACCCGGTAACTCGAGTGGTCAGGTGTGTGCAGTGAGTGTGGGAAGGTCCCACTTTCGAACCCCATTCGGCACCTGCTCATTGGACCGTAAACCATAATAATAATAAAAAATCAAATATATTTATTTTTTTGGAATTTTTTTTATACAAAGTCAAATTTACTCAAAGGTCCAGTTTTTAGAGTTTACTGGGCTTTTAAAACCTTAATAACTTCTACATACGACCTCCATTTTGCGAACCGTTCAAGCGCCAGAATCGTAGCGACGAGACCTTTCCATTCGCTCCAGTTGCAAACATTTTTTATCACTTTCATTTTTGAGCATTTTTAGCAATGGACATGATCTCGTGATAAAATTTGGGCCTTAACCATTTATGTCCTTGTGACAAGAAGGAAGAAACAAAGACATAAAAAGAGGAGATTCCTTCACATCATGGGGATTCTTTTGTAGTTGGGTCTATTGATTTTCAGGATGGTGAGCAGCAGCATGATATTATTCAGGGAGACTTGCAGGATGAGAAGCATTTGGAACGGCATGAGGAAATTCTAGCTAATGTTATTTATGAGGTAGACTCCTATACAACTGATTCCATAAGTCTCCAGGGGGATGTCCATAAAGAATATGAGCAATCAAGTATAGATAGAAGTCCACTAGTGCATCTATGTTCGACAATTGGAGAGGATGAACAACATATTGTCTTCATAGATGCAGGAATCCAGGGAAATTTGAGCCAGTGCGATGAGCATGATCACGAGGAACAACATGATAGACATAATGTGCAAAATGAACCATTCCCATAGATTCGGTCAAAGGCTCAAGTTGAAGTTGTGGTCGTGGCGCATTTGGTGCAGAAAGGTACAAATAAATTCAAAATGGCACCAAAATTGATAGTAGAGGACTTTCAGGGAAATTTCATGCATTTCAAGATATATCTTATGATGTTAAAGCAGAGAGTCTGGATAAACTGAGACACTATCTTACAGGAGAAAAAAAATATTGAGGAGCTCATAAGGGTATGTGTTGAGTTAGTGACCAAATTGTCTAGTGTAGAGAAACGTCTCAAGACCCTCACAAGGTAGCAAGATGAATACAATTGGGAGTTCCAAAGAAGCCCTCTACAGAAGTACATAGATAGGGCTTACGACACTACCAAACCCTCTTTATACATTAGAGAGAGCAGGGCAGAGTTATACAAATGGATCATGTTGGATGATCGGGTGGAGCAACATGAATTGAGCATTAGCAAGCATCACCATCCTAGACTTGTTCCATGTGCAAGAATTTATGCATTATATCATTCCAATGAGATGGATTGGTGAGAGATTATGAGTTGGAACTCTATTGATGGGATGATTCATCTCCAAACAAATTGCAAACTATGGCTTCCAAATTTACTCCATGGCCTTCCAAAATATAATAGTCTGCCCTTCTAAAACAATTTACTTTATAGATTCGGCTCGAAATAATTAGGCTTGAATAATTTGGGTCAAAATACATATATATTCGCCCTCCTTTAAAAAAATATTTAGATTTAAGCTCCTCTTTTATAATAATTGGCCCCTTTGAAAATACATATTAAGGGCCTTCAAAAATAATTTCATGGCCCTTTAAAACAATATTACACGCATTCAAAAAATGTTAGAAATATATTTGGCCTTTTACAGCCTCTCAAAACCTTGGCCATTTTACAAGTTTGGCCCAACAATGAATTTTTCCCCAAAAAAAACAAAATTCTACAACATAACAATTTCCATAGTACATTTGGGCTTTTTCAAAGATCTCCTCCAAAATAATAAACTCTAGAAATTTTGCATGATAATAAGTCAATTAAAAATTAACAATTTTTTCATGATTTAATTAATAAGTGATTTTAAATTAAAAATTAATAATTTATTAGGGTTTAGTTAATTAAGAATTTATTAAACATTCATTTATTAACATATAGTTAAATAGTTATATTATTATTTAGAATTAAATAAGTGTATCACATTATTGTTATTTAATATATTCCCTTAGACTAATTATTTAATTACACTATTTTAGGTAAATCATTTTAGGTAATAATTTAACAATTTTAGTTACTCTAGGTTTAATTATAATAATTTAGACACTAAAATTAATTTTATACATTAATTAAAATTTTATTATATAATAAATTATAATTTTAAATTAAGGGTTATTATTTTAGAATTAAAATTAATTCAAATAATATAGATAATCTAAATTAAAAAAAAATTATTTATTAAAAAGTTTTTGAAATTAAATTTTTTTACAATAATAAAATAAAATTTATTTTAGATAAATTAACATAATTTGTTGTCGGCTCCTCTCATCATCATTAGCCCTCACTATTTATACCTTCACCTCTTGCGACCTTCTTTCATTCTTCATTCATTTCTTGTCCTGAAGATGGATCCTCGTTGGGTTTCGAAACGTCGACCTTCGTTTTATGATACTGTGGATAATCCAGATTCTGCAAATAACAAAATTACATGTTACATGTGCTGGTAATTTTCAATCAAGACAAGCTAGTATGTTGCGAGTAAAAATATAGTACAAGGAGAGAAAATTAATTTTTTCTCCCTTTTTTCTTTTCAACCTTTCGTCAAGCCCCTTGAGTTGGCATGGCCGAGATAAGGGCGAGCTGGTTTTCTTCGATGAGTGCTCCATTTTCCTTATCTGAGTCAGATGTATCTGATGTGCATTGTCTTTTATTTCCCCCACTGTCCGGTGCCCCTGAATTCATTGACAATTGTGCCATGGTGGTGATGTCAAAAGGATCTTGCATTTCCTGTTCTTGTGCACCCTGAGAGTTTGTAGACTGTTTACTCTCGTTTTGTATGGGTTCTTCCTCTTCTTCGTTTGTCTCCTAGACTAGTCCATCTGACGGAAATTCCCATCCTTTGGCTACTTTCCCTGTCTTCTTCTTTTTTCTGTTGTCTAGTTTTTCTTCTGGGCATGTGTTTTGTAAGTGTCCGATATTTTTGCATATTCTACATCTGAATGTTGTGTTTTCATAGTCTAAATGTTGTGTCCATATTTTTTGTTTGTGTATCAACTGAATGCTCTCTGGTACACCTTTGCTAAGGTCCACTTCCACACAGATTTATGCGAAAGTGTAGATGTGCTCCTCCAAACGTTGGGTATATGTTTTTATATATCTCCTGAGGGTATTACCAATGCCTCCTAGAAAATTTTCATTCCAAAAATGAAGCGGGAGGTTGTATAGACAGACCCAAACCGACATTCTAGTAACCTCCATTGTGTTTGCGTCAAAATCAGGAAACCATGGTGTGATGAAAAGTCTCGTTGATCCCCAGAACCATGGTCCTTCCCTTAGTACGATATCTCTAGCTTCTGATGATGGGAACTTGAATATGAAGAAACCCTTAGAGCATAGATGGATTTCACAGTCCATGGTCTAGTTGGTGAATATCCAATGAAAAAGCTCCATTGGTTTGGGAAAAAAGTAGTTGAATCTGCATATTATTTCTTGATATTCAAATGTAGATCAATGCTCGTCTATCTCTAGAGTATCTATAGTTAGTTCGGGCACACAGTGTTTTTGTTCCACAATGTATGGCTTGGGGGTAGTCTCGGCTGGTGCAACTGCTGTTGTTGCTCTATTTTTCCCCTGTAGAATGTTCTTGTAAGAGGGTCCTTTTGGGGTTTCTATTTTTGAGGTACTGGCACCCTGAGAGGGTCCTTGGGCTCTGTTCTGATCATCTTTTCCACCCCACAGTCTCAGGTTAAGGTAAATGGTGGAACCAAGACCAATGGGATAGATATTGATAGCGTAGGAGTCCATTAAGGATTCCCCCCCATAAATCAATGACTGGCTGAAGTAGGGGCAACTAGAGACAAACCTAATTTTTTCTTTCATATTGGATACCATGTCTATGTCCTGTACTCAAACTATAAAATTATTCCCCACTGGGGGCTTTATGAAAACTTGAAAATGTGCAGAGCTTACATGATAAAAATTTCCTATGTTAGTTCTGTGAGTTCCGTTGTCCTTCATTTCTGGTATCTTGAACATAGTTCTGTAGGTTCCAGATGTCAAGTTACCTCGGAATGGAGTGTCTTTTGGCTGGCCACCACAGAGCACGGAGGCACGTGTAGTGCCCAATGTTAAATACGGTCACCATTCCATGCAAGAAACTGTGGGCTCTGGTTTTGTGCAAGTTTTCGCAGCAAATCCACCTTGAACAGGAACCTGTATACCGGAGCAGGTCAGAATCGCTCGAGCCCTTCATATATCATGGGCATCTGCCCTTTGGCAAGACCAGAGTTCGAAGAGTCAGAAAGCGGCCTCCGTGCAATCAGAGGGAAAATGGTTCCATTCAAAACACCAGTCCAACTCATGTGCGAGGCAAAAAACCATAGCATCAGTGGTGGTCTTCTTAGTCGGTTCCATGCCATGGTTGTCTGCTGCCTCCAAATCCAAAAGTCCAGAGAAGTAAAAGTAGGTTTTCTGCCGTCCACCATCGCTCCCTTCAAACCTTTGGTTTACCAAAGAGCCCATACATTGTTACGTAATTTTAAAATAAATGCGTATATATATATATATATATATATATATATATATATATATATATATATATATATATATATAGATATAGATATAGATATAGATATAGATATAGATATAGATATAGATATAGATATAGATATAGATATAGATATAGATATAGTTATAGATCAAATCCAAAAGTCCAGAGAAGTAAAAGTAGGTTTTCCACCGTCCACCATCGCTCCCTTCAAACCTTTGGTTTACCAAAGAGCCCATACATTGTTACGTAATTTTAAAATAAATGCACACACACACACACACACACACACACATATATATATATAATCAATTTAAAAAATAAATTATTATTAATTTTTGATATTCTTATTTTATTTTTAAAATAATATTTAAACAAAAATGTATTTACTTTAGGTTTTTCAAAATGGAAAGCATCCCTTAAATTTTGTTTCAATATTATCAATAATAAAAATAAGTAATATTTTCCATGAATTATTATTTTTATAAAATTATATAATTTTTATGATTATTTTATAAATGTATATTTGTGTGCCTATATATATATATATATATATATATATATATATATATATATATATATATATATATATATATATATATATATATGATAGCAAGGGCTGAAGATTTGTCAAGCCCAAGAGGAATTAAATCACTTAAGATGCAAACTTCTTTTAGAGCGAAAATTGATTTGATTTCTGTATTGGATTTTTAGATCATAAGTTAAGATAGATCTAGGTTGGTTTATATAACTAGCATAGATCCATCTTATGTAAGGATCCAACATGAAGGGGGATCAAATTTCTTCACATGGAAACTTCTTTGAGAGTGAAAAATACAATTTTGAAAGATATATAGAGTAAATAAACTTGTAAGTCAAAAAGATAATTATTTTCTAAAAAAAACTTATGCCTACTTTATTTTAAGATGGTGTAAGATCCCAACCCTTAAAAATTTCTACAGATCTAGGATACTTTAGTGTTCTAGTTAAACATGTTTTCAATCAAAACACTGAACACAATGAGATCTAGAAATGCGACCTTTATTTATATTATTAAATTAAGAAAATAGTAGATGCACATAAAATAATATCGAAGCCCCCTGCAATAGCATGCACGACTTCTCATCAAAGAGGAAAAAAAAACACTGAAGAAAAATCATGGACCCTAGATGGATCCATCAGAAAAATTACTCCCATGGAGTTTTCATCTCTCAGATCAAACCACAAATAGCCTTGCCAAGTTCTCAACAAAGGAAAAATACATAAATAACTCAGGATGATCTCAATGCCTAGCTCCTATCCCATTTTATAGACTTAATGGACTCTCTAGAAACCTTATTTTATTATTTTCCCCAAAAAATGAAGGAGAATACAATGGGCATATACAATGGGTGAATACGATGGTAAAAACCATGGGTTGATTCCGTCCATTTTGACTATGTACAGAAAATATAATATTCCAAGGTGGGGCAACCAAAATGGAAGAAACTCGGTTGGGCTCTCAAGCCATCCATGTTCGCGTTAATACAACCTAAATTTTGTGAACATCCTTGTGAAGATGCCAGACTCATAGTTTCTTCTTCTCTCAGCAAGATAATGGCTTTACCATCACCACTACTTTTTTTAAATAATGATATCATGGAGGAGATACTACATATGATAGCAGAATCCCTTCAAGGGTTGAATAACATCATGCTTCCTACTTTTCAAAAGCGGTGCAAAATTCTAAAACTCATGGAAGATTTCAGCGTTGGCACCGCTATGTTGAAATTGGAATGCGATTAATTAATATTTCAAGTACTCCAATTATTTTACACCAACATTACATCATCTCATCCAAACAGTGTCAAAACAAGCATGCACAATATTTTCTCTATTTTTAGAAGGAGATGATGACATCTACAAGATACTTAGATCCAAATTGTTAACAATTTGGAGGAAACGAGCTTCCTATGATCTAGTTGAGAAGTTGGTGAGGAAAAAAATAAAATTTCTCATAAGAGTGTTTACTAGGAAGGAGTTGACAAGGATTGATGGAGGAAGCAAGAACAAAACTTGTAGCAAGAATGAATTAAGGAGGAGAGGACTATGTTTTATTTGTAAGGGACTTTGGGCCCTTAACCATTTATGTCCTTGTGATAAGAAGGAGGAAATAAATACATAAGAAGAGGAGATTACTTCACATCATGGGGAGTCTTTTGTAGTTGGGTCTATTGATTTGTAGGATGTTGAGCAGCGACGTGATATTATTCAGGGAGACTTGTAGGATGAGAAGCATTTGGAATGGCATCAAGAAATTCTACCTAATGGTATTTATGAGGTAGACTCCTATACAACTGGCTCCATAGGTCTCCAGGGTGATTTCCATAAAGAATATGAGCAATCAAGTATAGATAGAAGTCCACCAGTGCATGTATGTTTGACAATTGGAGAGGATGAAAAACATATTTTCTTCACAGATGGAGGAGTCCAGGGAAATTTAAGCCAGTGTGATGAGCATGATCACAAGGAACAACATGATAGACATAATGTGAAAAATGAACCATTCCCATAGATTTGGTCAAACGCTCAAGTCGAAGTTGTGGTTGTGGCACATTTGGTGTAGAAAGGTACAAATAAATTCAACATGGCACCAAAATCGCCAATAGAGGACTTTCGAGGAAATTTCACGCATTTCAAGATAGATATTATGATGTTGAAGCAGAGAGTCTAGATAAACCGAGACACTATCTTATATGAGAAAAAAAATATTGAGGAGCTCATAAGGGTATGTGTTCAGTCAGTGACCAAATTTTCTAGTGTAGAGAAATGCCTCAAGACCCTCACAAGGCAGCAAGAGGAATACAATTGGGAATTACAGAGTAGCCCTCTACAAAATTACGTAGATAGGGCTTGCGGCACTACCAAACCTTCTTTATACATTAGGGAGAGCAGGGCAGAGTTATACAAATGGATCATGTTGGGTGATCGGGTGGAGCAACATGAGTTGAGCATTAGGAAGCATCACCATTGTAGACTTGTTCCATGTGCAGGAATTTGTGCATTATATCCTTCCCATGAGATGGATTGGTGAGAGATTATGAGTTGGAACTCTATTGATGGGATGATTCCTAGGAGGATACTCTTAGCCAAGGGCATATTGCAGATTGGGCCCTTAAGCATGGGCATTGATGGAGGCTTGAGATGGTATCATAACCCACAGGTCCCAAGACTTAGGTGGCATTGGGATCCAATTGAATCTATCGAGGGGAGGATTGGTCGGAGGATTGTTTTGGATCTGGGTATTGTGAGATCCATTTAGGATAATTTAGCATGGAGACATGGAATATCACATTGGGTTTTATGGGATCTTGGTATGATCAATTTACAAATGCTTTTGTTGTGGATAGAAGTGGATTTATTGAGGGCAAGAAACCATTTAGCAGGAGCATTTGTAATATTTTGCTTTCTAGACATGGTCAAAATGGACAAAATATACCCATGGTATTCTCCTTCGTCTTTTGGGGAAAATAATAAAATAAGGGTTATAGAGATCCCATCAAGCCTATAAAAGGGGATAGTAGCTAGGCATTGAGATAGTGCCTTGATTTCTGGTTGCTAAATAATTCTACCTTCAACTCTCTAATCTTGGAGGGAGATTCTTGGCAGAGAAATTCATCCCAATCTGATGCACTCAACCTTAACAAATTTCTCTTGGAACTCGAGTTCTAAATCTTGATACTCAGCCTCCAATGGCAAGTGCTTGTAGTCGAGGAGCTCGGGAATGAAACAAATAATGTTTTGGCTCTTATGGAAAACCCTGGAAAACCTTTCAAAATTTGGCCTTGATATTTTAGTACGACCTCTCCAAACAAATTGCAACCTATGGCTTCTAAATTTACTCCATGGCCTTCCAAAATATAATAGTCCGCCCTTCTAAAACAATTTACTTTATATATTTGACTTAAAATAATTAGGCTTGAATAATTTGGGTCAAAATACATATATATTCGCCCTCCTTTAAACAAAATATTCAAATTTAGGATCCTTTTTAATAATAATTGGCCCCTTTGAAAATAAATATTAAGTGTCTTCAAAAATAATTTCATGACCCTTTAAAACAATATTACACGCATTCAAAAAAATGTTAGAAATATATTTGGCCTTTTAAAACCTCTCAAAACTTTGGCCAAACAATGAATTTTGCCCAAAAAAACAAAATTATACAACATATACAATTTCCACAATACATTTGGGATTTTTCAAAGATCTCCTCCAAGACAATAAACCCTAGAAATTTTTCCTAATAATAAGTCAATTAGGAACCATCAAAATTGTCAAGTTTCTAACTTGGTTGAAAACTAGTTTCCTTTAAATTTGGATCTTCTTCTAAATTGATTTGCAATAAACCCATAGGCTAACAAGATGTACATATCACTATAAGATCTCAAACCTTAAAAATTTTGACAAATCTAACCTTATAGTGTTCTTATTAACATAAACCTTCAAAGAGAAAATAGATAAAAAGTCTAGAACTACAACCACTTTATTTAATTAATACAAAGTTGCTCATCAAAATGACAAATAATAACATTATAACATAATGGTAAACCTGGATGGATCCATTAGATAAATTACTCCCATAAGGTTTTCGTTTCCCTGGGATTATATTATAGATATGGACGAGAATGTATATATATATGAGATATGTCTAGCTATTATTAGCTCACTCAGATAACAAGATAACAACATCGAGAGGTTGGTTTTATTTAACTATATAAATATCACCTCAATTGAACTGAGCGACTGGAAAGAAGGAAAGAGCGAATAATATTATGATGGATGCAGGAGATGAGATGACATGACACAACAACATCGGATCAAGATCACGGGGATGTGAACCTGCTTTGGAGAAATTGGACGAGCCTGTCATCGATCTGAAAAGCTCTGGCGAGCACAGAGACAGAAACAGGAGGAGACGCTCCGAAAAAGGCCGCGCAACCTGCTGAGTTCTTGGATTCTGGCTGTTCAGTCCAGAGATGGCCACTGTGTTGATAGGGAAAATTTTCTATTGGAAATGCACAAGACCTCGCAGGAACACAAACACGTCTCCCTTCTCTAGCGTTGTGGAGATCAATGTGTTGTTAGTGGTGATAAATCCAACTAAGAGAGTACCCTCGATGACCACCAAGATTTCGGTGGCCCGCGGATTTCGGTGGCCCGTGGATGGTTGTCAAGCATCAAGATTTGGTTATGCCTTGAATTTATCTTCTTCTCATTCTCATGAGTAGCTCATTGATTCTAGAGCCTCTTACCACATGGCCAAAAATAAATTTATGTTTTCTTCTTTAAATTATTTAACACCAAAAACATTTATGTTGGTGACGATAGGTCTCTTAGTGTTGTAGGGTCTACAAACATTCGTCTAGATAAAGGTTTGTTTAATGATGTATTATGTGTTCATACCTTGTCTTGCAACATTCTATCTGTTTATTAGATAAAACATTCAGGTGAAGGGAAACAATAGAATTCTCACCTCATGATTTTGTAATTAAGGACATAAGTGATCCTAGACATATTCGAGCTACTTGAATTGTTGATGATTCCAAAAGGTTGTAAAAGTTTGAAAACTTTGGGTCATCATGTCTTCCCTCTGTTTTTATTGCTCATAATGATGTAGTGAGCAAACTTTGGCATCAGCGATTTGGTCACTTAAACTATCGCTATCTTCAAACGCTATGTAAATAAAATATGGTGACAAGTCTTCCTATGGTATCTTGATGAGATGGTGTTTGTTCTGGATGTGTACTCGGAAAACATCATCGGGATAGTTTTGATAAACGTGCATGTTGGCATGCTTCAACCCCTTTGCAGCTTGTGCATAGTGATTTATGTGGTCCACGTCTAGTTGTTTCTTTCTCTGGCTACAAGTACTTCTTAACTTTCATTGATGATTTTTCCAGACGCACTTTGGTATACTTCTTAAAACTCAAGAGTGATGTTTTTAACGTGTTCTTTCCCTTTAAGGCATTTGTTGAGAAATAATCTGGACATCACATTCTTAAGTTAAGATCTGACAATGGAGGAGAATATGTTAACAACAAATTTATCCACTTTTGCACTTAGCATGGGATTAAATTGCCACATACTGTTCCATACACTCCACAAAAAAATGGTGTAGCTAAAAGGAAGAATCGCACTCTAAAAGAAATGGCTAATTGTACGCTTCAACCTAAAGGACTTAGTCTTAATTTTTGGGCAGAAGCAATTAATTGTGCAAATTACATAGTAAATCGCACTCCTTCTAGGGTTTTAAGGAATATAAATCTAGAAGAAGCATGGAGCTCAATCAAACCAGATGTAAGTCACTTTCGCGTCTTTGGAAGTGAAGCTTGGGCCGATATTTCAGATGCGAAGTATAAAGCCTTAGAACCTAAGACTGAAAAATGCATTTTTGTTGGATATTATGAAGATGTCAAAGGATATAGAATTCTTCGACCAAAATCCAAAAATGTAATCATTAGCAGAGATGTAAAATTGGATGAAAATATATTGACCCGTGAGTCTAGTTTGGAGGGTGTGCCACCTTTGGCCTGTGAGCTTGATATAGCATATGTGCGACCTCTCTCTATCTCTTCTATTTTTGACAACATTCCTCCTAGTTTGGATTATGATAGTGAGGATGAAAATCCTCCTCCACCTCCTCAAGATCTTCTTTCATCTCCACAACTTCCAAAGTGGGTCCACTCTACTTGGAATGCAGCAGGTTCTCTTGCAGGTGACCCTGCAGATCAACGTCGTACACATTCTGAGTTCAACATAGCCTCTTCCTTATTGGCTCAAGTTCCAAAAAATCTTGATCTAGACACCTTTGAAGAAGCTTCAGGTCATCTAGATTGGGATGCAGCTATGAATGAATAATATCATTCCTTATTGGAAAACGATACTTGGGATCTTGTTCCTCTTCCAAAGGGAAGAAATTTTTTTAGATGCAAATGGGTTTACAGAACAAAGATTGGACTAGATGGAAAAGTGGATAAACACAAAGCTCATCTTGTTGCTAAAATATTTTCACAAGTTGAAGGCATTAACTATATTGAAACCTTATCCCTTATTGCCAAAATGAATTCTATCCGCCTTGTTCTTTCCCTTTCTACCTCCTCTAAATAGGAAGTCAATCAAATGGATGTTAAATCTGCCTTCTTACATGGGCATTTGCATGAAGAAATCTTCATGGAAAAACCTCCTGGATTTATCCAAGTCCTTGTTTCCAAAATGAATTCTATCTGCCTTGTTCTTTCCCTTTCTGCCTCTAAATAGGAAGTCAATCAAATGGATGTTAAATCCGCCTTCTTACATGGGGATTTGCATGAAGAAATCTACATGGAAAAACCTCCTGACTTTATCCAAGATTCTTTCCTTTTTTGTCGCCTTAGGAAGTCTCTTTATGGTCTTAAACAAGCCCCTTGGGCTTGGTACGCCAAAATGGACAGCTTTCTCTTAGATAATGGATTTTCTAGATGTCATTCCGACAACATTGTCTACACCAAGAAGGTGGGTAAGTCCTTAATCATCCTTGTTCTTTATGTTGATGATATTATCCTTAATAGTAGTGATCCTAACCATATAAACCATGTGAAGTCTGGCCTCAAAAAGAAGTTTGAAATGGCATACTTAGGACACTTGCATTATTTCCTTGGTCATCAAGTCTTGCAATCCAAAGAAGGTATTACCCTTTTTCAATCCAAGTATTTCTGTGATCTTCTATGCCACTTTCACATGGAATACAATTGTAAGCCAACCCCTTCTCCCTTTCACTCTGGAGTCAAGCTTTCAGTCACTTGTAATTCCCCTAAAGTTTATGATACCTTATGTTATCAACTTGGTGGTAAAATTCTATATCCAACCCATACCCATCCCGACCTTTCCTTTGTCTTTGGTTTTGTTACTCGGTTTATGCACCAACCTCATAAGAGTCACTAGAAATAATTTCAAATAATACTTCAATATATTCGAGGTACAATTTAGTCTAGGATTCATTACAGTGCAAGAGAATCTCCATTGTTGATTGGTTTCACTGATTCTGATTGGGCTGGTGACACTGATGATAAAAAGTATACTACAAGTTTTGTATTCACTCTTGGTTCAAGACATATTAAATGGTCTTGTAAGAAACAAAGTGTCATCTCTCTTTATTCAGCAAAAGCAGATTATCATGGTGTTTTTGAAGCCAACAAGGAATCCCTATGGCTTCGTCAGATCCTGTCCGAATTTGGTCTTCATCAGCAACATCCACCTACACTTTGGTGTGATAATCAGAGTGCCATTCAGCTATGCAAATATATAGTTCAACATCAATGTATGAAACACATTGAGCTACACATACAGTTCATAATAAAGCTCATTCATGATTGTGTTCTTGAAGTGTAGTATTGTTCAACCAATGATCAAGTTACCAATATCTTTACAAAGGCTCTCACAGAAGCGAAGTTTAGCAAAATTCGATCTATGCTTGGAGTTCAGGAAATTTATCATTAAGGGGGGGTAGGCTCTAATGCATCCTTCCTTCTCCTATTATGTGACCTTTGTAAATCCTTCAATCCTATCCCAAGTTGTTCTTAAGAGGGGATGTTAGGATGTTCCGACACATAGGAAATAGTTAAGTATAAATTGATCTAGCGTAGAATTAGGTAAAGTGTGTTTCTTTTATATGTACATTTGTAACTTATAATCTGATGCTCATGATATGTAGTGATCTGACGACTCACTCTCCTCTTGATATTACCAACACTTGGTTCGTGGCTTAACACCCGATTGGCCCATGATATCTATTTAAAGGGCATGGAGGGTCATTTTTCCGGTAACCTTTTATGAGAGAAGCTTATCTAAATGTTATTTATTTATATTAATAAATTTCCTGAAGTGGCCATGTTGGCTCAAGCCGTGGACTATTTCTCTCTTCAAGGGTTTTAACCACATCAAATAATGGTGTACTAATATTTGATATGTTTTTTAGCAGTGATATTTGGTGTTTGATCTACGGAACTTACCTTGTAAATTCATACACGGTATCAGAGCTATTTTGAGGGCTACCTCCGTTGTTGATATAAATCTAAAGCTACTTTGACTACATGTGACTGTCATTTTCCAGATCTACTGTTTCTGACAACTTTCGGGTTGGGAGAACTACTATGTTTTGAGCGGTGACCTTTGGTGTTTGATCTAAGGAACTTACTCTGTAAATTCCTACATTGGTTCCCTCCATTCTAAGCATATAGCACCAGACCACATTTTCTTCATTTTTCTTTTCCTTCCATACCTTGAGTTTATGGTTTGATTTCTTGAATTATCGAGCTTCCCTTTTGTTCCTAAGTCTGCAAATAATTTATCTATGGCCAAAATTTTGATAGATATATCATCGTACCATATTATTCAGTGGGAAAAATGAATTACTAAATCTAGATTCATTTCTCCTTTGCTTGGAACACTGGTTTTGATGCTAATAAATTATTCCTTATGACCTGTTCTGCTAAATAATAAATTCACCAATATAATTTGCAATTTCATGACTGTAATTAGTGAAAGTAAATAAATATACAGGAAAAATACCCTCAAGTTTATTCTTGTAGCTTGGATGTTGAATTTTTTGAGACATTCAACATGTTGTGTGATTTGTGCCTGTATTTTTCATTGTTGAAAATTTTAATTTTTGTTTGCAGCGTTATTTGGTCCTTGCTTAGTGGAATTCGATTTTCCATTTTTTTCTTGTATCTACAAATTGGATTTTGTGTTGCCTATTTCTTTGTGCTTTTGCACTCAGTTTGTTGAGTTTGCTACATTGATTAGAATTTTCACATCTTGAACATAATTAATAACTTTCTTACCCTTAATTTCAACTAGTGAGCTTGACTTGCCTTCAAATCCTAAGCCTATTTTTTCGTGCGAGAGTATTTTTGCTTCAATAATTTCATTTAATGAGTTGGTCCCTTTCCTAATATTTTTATTAAAACTCAGCTGGGTCTTAGCCTTTTCAAGCTCTTTCTTAGAGAAATAATTTCTTCTTTTTAGGTCCCTATAATACTATTATAACCCCCACATTGTTATTGTTGTGCCCCATATAAGCCCATTATTGTTATTGTTGGGCCTCGTACAAGCTCACTATTGTTACTGTTGAGCCCTTGCATTATTTTTTTTATGTAGGCCCTAATTATATTTTGAACCCTAGACTCCTATATATATCAAGGAGCTCTTGTCATTTGAATCATGCAAGAATTGTTCATTTATGTGATGTAATAGGAGTTTTTCCCCTCAAATAGGCTTATATAAAGTCGTTGACCTATATTTTCTTCTATTTTTGTGATATTTTTTCCCCTAGGAAAAATCGTAGCTTCTATTAATAAAATAAAAGTTACATGTTGTATATACTAAGTGCATATTCCGATCAGCAATGAAGCTGTCTATAGATAGCAGTAAGGTAGAAAATAAATAAATACATCCAATAAGTATCCTCATAAATACATGTTATATAACAACGACCAAAGTCTGTGTACAAAATTACTATAAGTAACCAGAAAAAAAAATACTAAACAACAACAGTCCCTGATGGGGATTCACCCCATCCAATCATCAGGTACAAAAGGACGATGAAAGTAATGATAATATGCATGATCATTCTGCTCATGTATCTCCATGTGTGCAGTCAATAGGTGCATCACTTCCTTGGATAGGAGATCGGAAATCGTATTCCTCTCCCTGTAAATATGCTAACAAGAAATGTGATGAAAATGTGTTTTGTGCTGAAGAACTTCATCCAAAATGTTCTGTAGTGTGTGCACGTGACAAGTTGATTTTTTTTTTTTTCTGAATATGGCTACTTCTATATTGATACAAAAATAGAATTACAGAGAGGCCGAGGCCTCAAGAGTTCCAGCCCATTGCTGCAGCATTCTTACATAGCAATCTGATAATTGACCATCAAAACAATTAGGAGGCAGACCATTAGAGCTTTGAAGAACAGTGATCCTATCTGTTCCTAGGAAATGATTGACATCTATGACTGGAAATTGAACAGACCTTGATAGTATGACCCCTATAGAGTAAGCCAGAGTGGCAATATTCTTACAATTTCGATCCATAACAAAACCAAAAATGACAGTTCGAAAACCTGTGACCAAAGCTAGAACAAGGACATAAACCAGATTATGATTCCCATGCAGGGGAGGCCGGTCATATAACAAAAGAGTGACCATAATAACAGAAGAACAATTAAGAAGCTGCACCATACTGAAAATGAACACCTTCAGGCCGACAGAGACCAAAAATCGGAAGCGCAAACCTGGATACACTTTAATGAGCAGACGGAGGATCTTCCTCGACAATGAGGAAGCCAAATTTGTAGGGATCATCATCTTCAGGAGGAGGGTCGTCCTGGCACTCAGGTCCGTCATCAATTGGAGCAGAGGAGCTTGCCTAAAGTCCCATATTGGCCTCCTTGCCAGAAGTAACATTCTGCTGGTTGTCCGCCTGAGGGTTGCTCTGCTCGACGTCCGCTATGGGCTCCAGAGAAGCCTCCGTAGTAGGCTGGACATGACCCGAGGAGACCTGTTCTGAGGAGGCTGCCCGAAGGTCGATGGTAACTGTGGCAAGGAGAGAGGTGTTGTTAATACTGCAGGGGAAATGAAAACGAGCATGTTGAGAATGCGCCCTGGAAGACAAACGAAAGTGCCCAGTGGGATTAAAACGATTACAACCCCTACCACGACCTCTTCTTCAAGCATGAAAGCGGACTGGTCCGAATTCAGAAGAGTAGGATGAAGAATCGGAAGTGGAGGGGTAGGACCTGCTAATTGCACGCCCACTGGAACCACCTCGCCTGCAACGCATTCTCGGGCGAAGGCGAGGCATGGTGTTGTGAACAGGGGGAACAACAAGAGCAGTATGAACCTGCGGATGACTAGTAGGCGAAAAGGACGGGCGATAAAGATTACAGGAGGAGCAGTTGGTGAAATGGAAGCCCGAAAGAATGTCAATGCAACAGCTTAAGGTGCATCGAGACCCTGTGCTGGTGCGTGAGCGATGCTCAGCAGCAACAAGGGAGAAACATACGCATAGAGGTTTGACACACAGGAACTCGTCTGAGCGCGCCATGACTGAAGTAGGAATGAGCAGATATCAGGGAGTGAGCTCCCATAAAAATTCAATTAAGAGCTGGACGGTAGAATTTAAGAGCAGGAGCATGCGAGTATGGGTGGCGGTGGTGATAAGCCACGCGCCAACCCACCTGACCAGCTGCTCGCATTTAACCATAATGCCCACCTGCATCCGGGAGTGACAGGTTGATTATTGATTGAACTAGTCAATGATAATTTTGGAATCCCCAAATATTTGTAGATCATGAAAATTCTTTATGATATAAAATTGAAGGAGGTATAGCAAACAAGAGAGTTTAGAAAAGTTATTGGTTCCATGACTAAGATCAATCTTGACTTCGTAAAAATGGTAAGGTGTAAGGTGTAATAGGAAACCACCTCCACATCCATGTAATTGTGCAGATCCGTCAAAGTAGGCCCAAGGAAGGGACATATCAATATGCTCAAGGGTGATAACTTGGAGCAGTGGAGGTGGTGGATCATTAGGGATCATATGATAAATGGAAATGATGCGAGCAATGGACGATGGCCAATGATGTGGTGTATTATGGAAGATGGGTCGATTACGGGCCTTCCAGATGCTCCAGTAGATTAAGATGGGAAAATTACGCATATTTTTGGGATTAGCGGATCTCCACCAATTCTCCCATGCAATAGAAAGAGATAGCCCCTCCGAACAAAGATTATGATTAATAGATGAATCGATAAGGTGCCAGAGTTCATGTATGGTTGAGCAGTGGAGAAAGAGATGTAATGTGTCTTCAACAACTGCATTACAAAGTGGGCATCTATTGGGACCAAAATGTGATCGTTTCCGGAGGTTGGCCCCCGTGGGTATTTTATCAGTGAGAATGCACCACATGAGGAGCCTAGATTTTGCAGGTCCCCTTAATTTCCAGATAGTGTGCCACCATGGAAGTAAGGAATCAGGCCTATGAGAGATGAAAATGTGAATATACCCCTCTTTAGGAGTGTGTAAACATGTTTTGATATAGTCCATATGAGTTCATTATCCCAGTCAATAATTCTGACATGCGAATCTCTTAATGCATCCAAATAGGCGGTCCAAATCACCACCCATTATTGTTGAAGCTGTAATTCCAAATGATCTAACCATCCTTGTGTGAATAAAGTAGAGCGATTTCTGTCAGCAATGTGATACATTGTATGAAATCTAACTCCATAAAGGAAGTCAAAGAGTGCAGGCATGAGAAGATGTGAATTTTTGCATCCTGACCAAGGGTCCTAGCCAATGCGTACCATGGAGCCATTTCTGATTTTCTAGGCCAAACCAGGGCTGATGTGCCGAATAGAGCCCAGTACAACATGCCATATCATAGAGCAGCTAGAGTGGTACACAGGTAGTTGACGTTGCCATTCATATGTTCTGTAAGGGTGTATATATTTTTGTTTGACCACCCTGGTCCATAATTTATTTCCTTTGAGAATCTGCCATTCGAGCGTAGCAGCAAGTGCCTGAGAAAAAGTTGGCAGATCTTTGATTCCCCGCCCACCCCAATGCTTAGGTAGAGAAATAAGAGACCATTTTGTCTAGGAAAAGGTGTGTCCTTCTTTAGCACCGACCCATAGAAATTTTCTTCAAATCATCTATATCCTGTATAGAATGAATTTTGGAATCCAAGCCAAAGACATCCAATAGATCGGAATGGCCTCTAAGACAGATTTTATAGGTACCAGCCGACCTATGCTGGATAGCCAGCGGTGGCACCAAATGTTTAGTTATTTTTCGATCTTAGTGATAACCCAATTCCAGTCTATGGTTCTATAGCTAATATGGTTAATATAAAATACCAAGTATTTCATTCCATCTTCAAATCTGGTGAGGGTGAATGGGAATCTCTACTGTGAAAAATGGATATCATGAGGAGAGAATCCATGACAAGTCAATGTAGATTTATTGTTATTGCATTGCATACTAGTGGCAGTACAAAAAAGTAGTAGGATAGATCTCACCACTATAGAGTCTCCAAGTGTCCCATTGAGAAATAAGATAATGTCATCAACAAATAGTAGGTGTGTGAGCACACAGTTTGCCGAGATATGAATTCCTTTCAATCTGCCTCCATCCCTTTCATCGATGATGCACCTACTGAGACCGTCCATGATCAAGAGAAAGAGAAGGGGTTATAGAGGGCAACCCTGTTGAAGTCCTCGTTCGGCATGAAAGAAATTTGTTGCAGCTCCATTAATGAGAATTTTGTAGGAAACTGAGGTGATACAACACATGATCCAATTAATAACCCGCATAGGAAATCCCAGATGTGTGAGAATCATATGAATGTAGAGCCAACTAGCTTGATCGAAAGCTTTTTCCAGATCAATCTTGAGGATCATCCCTTTGATCTTCGTAGTGTGCATAGAATGTAGACCTTCTTGTGCAATTCAAATAGCATTGTGGATCTCTCGATTTTCAAGGAATGCAAATTGTTCAAGTGAAATGAACTCAGATAAAATATGCTTAAGCCAGTTAGCAAGGATCTTGGCCATAATCTTGTAGATACAATTACATAATGAGGTAGGAATAAAGTCTTTGAAAGTAGAGGGATAATCTGATTTGGGAATTCGGGCAATAAAGGTAACATTAAAAGCGTCATAGATGCATCTAGATTGCCAAGTATCTTCCACAATGTCTAGTAAGTTCTGTCCCAACAACTCAAAGAATGCCAGATAAAATTCCATAGACCATCCATTAGGTCCAGGACTCTTTTCCTTTTTGAACCATTTAAGGACTAATTCTAATTCCCCCATCGTTACAGGTGCAAGGAGATCAAAAGCAGTTGGGGGATCCACATACATGGGAAATAGGTGTTGGGTATGTGTTATATTCTTTCCACGACTAAGCACGCGCAAGGGGGTAAGACGGGGGGCAATAGCCCCCCCTATCAGGGTTGTGGGAAGTGCCGCAGTGAAAATTTTTGGTCCTTAATTTCCGGTGGGTAGTCCACGCCCATGGTTTTGTGCATGGTTTTGCACATGGTTTTGGGGTATGATGCTTTTCATCCCCTGGTATTTTTTGTAGATCCGATCAATGGAACTACGGTTATGTTATAATCTAGGGTTAATGGATTAGGGTTCATGTATGCTTCGGCATGTATATATATGTGTTGTAACACTAAAAGGAATATAATGAAAAATCAAGTTGGTCGTCCCAATTTGGGATCCAGGGGAAAATCTCTGTATTTATCTATTTTATGTTTTATGCTCTCGCTATTGTTTATTTTCTGTTATAAGATTCATGTGTAGATAATTTCTGTTCAGGGTTAAAACCTACATTTGGTATCAGAGTTGTTTCAGCTTCAAGGGGACGCCTTTGCTGCTGAGGGTTTTTTGCTCGGGCCTGAGGTAGACCCTTTTCAGTGGGAGATCTGCGGGATCGATTCTTGCGGTGAAAGAAGATGGCGAGTGGTAGAAAGATAGAGATCGAGAAATTTAATGGTCAGAGTTTTGAGTTATGGAAGATCAAGATGGAGGATCTACTGGTGGACAAAGATTAGTGGATCGCGGTAGATCCAGGTACTAAACCAACGACAATGTTAGATGAAGACTGGAAGAAACTGGATCGGAAGGCTAAGAGCACAATACGATTGTGTGTCTTAGATTCTGTATTGTTGAATGTATTTGGGGAAGCTACAACGAAGAATTTGTGGGAAAAAATTGGGACTTTGTACCAATCTAAGTCTCTGGTGAATAAGTTGTTCCTGTGGAAAAAGCTGTATAACCTGAGGATGAAGGATGGAGACTCAGTGACAGAGCATCTAAACGCCTTCAATACTGTGGTAAGTCAGTTGTCATCTGTTGATATTAAAATCTCAGATGAAGATAAGTGCATCAGTTTTTTGTGTTCTCTACTAGACTCGTGGGATAGTCTGGTTATTGCAATAGGTAGCAATACAACTACCTTGAATTTTGATGACATTGTCTCAGCCTTGTTGTCGGAGGAAATGAGACAGAGAAATATGGAGGGCCAGAATGGAGATGCCTTATCTGTACAAGGAATGTCCCAAAACATAAACAGGAATAAGGTTTCGAGTGGGAGATCCAAATCTAGAGGGAGATCTAAATCTCCTGGAAAGTTTGTAAAGGTATGCTGGAAATGTGTAAAGGAAGGGCACTACAAAAGGGAGTGAAGATCTAAATCTCCTGAGAAAGGAAAGGGATCGATGATGCCCCTTCGGCAGATGAAAAAACCACCTCGGATGAAGGTGGGGATGTGTATTTGGATTCTTCTTCAAATACACATGTAGATCATGAGTCATGGTTGATTGACTCAGGTGCATCCTTTCACTTCACTCCCCATCGGGAGTGGTTCTGCGAGTATAAGAAATATGATGGTGGTGATGTCTTCCTAGGGGATGATAGGAAGGCCAGAATTGTCGGACTTGGAAAGGTCAAGCTGAAGCTACAAGGTGGAAGGATTGGAACACTTCCTAGTGTTCTGCATATTCCTGCATTGGTGAGAAATCTGATTTCTGTAAGCAAGATGGATGATGTAGGTGTAAAAACAGTGTTCCAGAAAGATGCCTGCAAGATGGTTCAGGGAGCACTGGTATTAATGCGGGGAGTTCGGACTGGAACTCTGTACAAGCTACAAGGTAGCACTGTTATTGATGGGTGTAACAATTCTATGGCTCCTGAAAGTGGAGCAGAAAACCTAGTTGTCTCTGGAGAAAATACCATGCTATGGCATCAAAGGCTTGGACATATTGGAGAGAAGGGCCTTTGGATACTGCATAGAAATGGTATGGTAAAGGGTATGTCTAATTTCTCTCTGGATTTCAATTTCTGTGAACATTGTGTATATGGGAAGCATAATCAGGTGAGTTTTCCTTCTGGTGCTAAGAGGGCAAATAAGGTATTAGAACTTGTGCACAGTGAAGTGTTTGGACCTGTGTCAGTTCCATCACTGGGAAATTCTGTGTACTATGTTTCATTCATCGATGACTTCTCAAGGAATACATGGATATATTTCTTGAGGAAGAAATCTGAAGTCTTTGACAGATTTAAAGAATTTAAGGCTCTGGTGGAAAACCAGACAGAGAAGAAGATAAAGGCGCTGAGGACAGATAATGGTGGGGAGTTCTGCAAGAATGAATTTGAAGAGTTCTATAAGAAGTGTGGTATAGCATGACAAAAGACTACTCCATACACACCCCAGCAAAATGGAGTTGCAGAAAGAATGAATAGAACACTGATGGAAAAGGAAAGAAGCATGCTCAGTGGTACTGGGTTAGGACAAGAATTCTGGGCAGAGGCAGTGGAGACTGCATGTTACTTAGTTAACAAATCACCTTCATCAGCGTTGGAGGATAAGACCCCACATGAGGTATGGACCGGTAAGAAACCCTCTCTTTCACATCTAAGGGTATTTGGATGTGATGCATATGTACATGTTCCAAAGGAGAAAAGGACCAAGTTGGATAATAAATCTGAAAGGTGCATCTTTATTGGGTATAAGGATGGTTTAAAGGGTTACAAGCTTTGGAACCCAGAAACAAGGAAGGTTGTGTACAGCCGAGAGGTGGTGTTTAGAGAAGTGAAAGATGTTGTTAAACATGAAGTCCTACCAAAGGAACCTGAGAAGATAGAGTTTGAGCTAAAGGAGGATGAATCAAACTCTACAACAGAAGAAGACTCAGAAGATGAAGAGCCACAAACTCCAGCTTTGAGAAGATCAGTTCGGGAAAGAAGGCAACCAGAAAGGTATAGTCCATCTGCTTTCTGTTCAGGTTTTTCCTTAACTATAACTAATGATGAACCCAGAACTGTGAGGGAGGCAGTAGATTCAGAGGATGGAAAACTCTGGAAGGAGGCCATGATTGATGAAATGGCATCCTTGCACAAAAACGATGCATGGGATCTGGTGGAGTTGCCGGCTGGAAGGAAGCCCATCGGGAGCAAATGGGTGTTTAAGAAGAAGATGAATGTAGAAGGCAAGGTGGAGAAATACAAAGCTCGGTTGGTAGCAAAAGGTTATTCCCAGGTACCAGGAATTGATTTTGGTGATATTTTTTCTCCCGTTGCCAAAGTTACTTCTATTAGATTACTTTTATCTGTTGTTGCTGCATTTGATTTTGAGATAGAACAGATGGATGTGAAGACAACATTTCTTCATGGGGATCTAGAAGAGGAGATCTACATGAAGTAACCTGAAGGCTTCATGGTGAAGGGTAAGAAAGAACTGGTATGCAGGTTGAAGAAGTCTCTGTATGGGTTAAAACAGTCACCAAGGATGTGGTATCAGAAATTTGATACCTATATACGGGGACTTGGCTTCACCAGAAGCAAGGAGGATCACTATGTTTATTTTAAATTAATTGGTGACAATGTTATTTATTTGGTCCTGTATGTGGATGATATGTTATTGATTGGAAATGACAAAGAAATTATCCAAGATTTGAAGACCAAAATGTTCTCCAAATTCGACATGAAGGATCTTGGTGCTGCAAACTATATTTTGGGCATGGAAATTAAGAGAGATCTGGAAAAGATGAAGCTTTGGTTAAATCAAAGAAGGTATGTCAAGACTATATTGCATAGGTTCAATATGCAGGATAGTAAACTGGTGAATGTTACTATTCTTGTAGGTGTAAAGCTATCTGTTGAACAATGTCCCAAGACACAAGAAGAAGAGGATGATATGTCTCGTGTTCCATATGCAAGTGCAGTGGGTAGCCTGATGTATGCAATGGTATGTACTAGACGAGACATTACACATGCAGTGGGAGTATTGAGCAGGTTTATGTCAAACCCAGGGAAGGAGCATTGGACAACAGTGAAGTGGGTTTTTAGATATTTACGTGGCACTAGTGATTATGGCTTGTGCTACCAGGGAAGACCAGGATTGGAAAGAATGTTGGACATTCGTCATTTTGTTGATGCAGACTAGGCTGCAGATCTGGACCAAAGAATATCTACAAGTGGGTATGTGTTTAGCCTATTTGGAGGCGCAATCAGTTGGATGAGTAAAAGACAGTCTGTAGTGGCTCTTTCAACTACAAAGGCAGAATACATGGTAGCCACCCATGTAAGCAAGGAAGTAGTTTGGTTGCAGAGATTGTGTTTAAGTATGGGGTTGGTACAACCAGCTATAAGGTTAGACTGTGATAGCCAAAGTGAAATTTTCTTGGCTAAGAACCCTGCTTATCATTCAAAGACAAAGCACATTGATGTTCAATATCACTCTGTTAGAGATGTGGTTGAGGCTAAAAGGGTGTTGCTGGTAAAGGTGGACACTTTGAAGAATGTTGCAGATGCATTGACGAAGTCTGTGAGCACTCAAAAGTTCTCTTGGTGTAGAGAAACAATGGGTGTTGAAGAATTGGGCCAATGACTAAGCTCTCCTATGGTCCCCTGCAGAAAGAAAACAACAAGTGGGAGAATTTTGGGTATGTGTTATATTCTTTCCACGACTAAGCATGCGCGGGGGGGTAAGAGGGGGGGTGATAGCGGATTAGGGTTCATGTATGCTTTGACATGTATATATATGTGTTGTAACACTAAAAGGTATATAATGAAAAATCAAGCTGGTCGTCCCGATTTGGGATCCAGGGAAAAATCTATGTGTTTATCTATTTTATGTTTTATTCTCTCGCTATTGTTTATTTTATGTTATAAGATTCATGTGCAGATAATTTCCGTTCAGGGTTAAAACCTACAATAGGGAGGCCACCTTGATAATCTCAGCCAATGAGGGATGCAGGGGTGCCTTATAAATGTCTCGAAAATGAGTGATAACTTTATATGCAAGTTGATTGAAAGTAGTAGCAGAGGTACCATCCTAATTGTCGAGTTCCCAAATGGTATTGATGACCTTCTGGCACCTTGCAAATTGATGGAAGACTTTGTAGTTTTCATCTCCTGCTTTGATCCAAGTGGCATGAATTTTCAGTCTCCAAACTTCACCCCAATTTTGTAGAATATTTAGATGATCAGATTCCAATTTGATAAGCTGTGATTTCTCATCCTCTGTCACAAACCCTCCCCTAAGAGAGCCCTCTAGTCTGTGAATATCCTGTTCAATTGTTGTGAGGTATAATTCCTCCATTCTTTTCTCGTGCTTAACCCAAGTTATTGACTCCTTTTTAATGGAGAGAAGTTTATGTAAGAATATGGAGGAGGGAGATTGTAAGCTCTGTGGTGGGGGAAGCCTCCACTGTGTGTTCACTAAATTGATGTAGTCTGTATCTTATAGCCAAACCGAGCAGAAATTGAATGGTGAGGTCGAATTATTGAAGGCACTAGTTATTTCCAGATACATAAGAGAGTGATCGAAGGTACCTCCTGAGCCGATCCATTATCTGAACGAACCAAGAGTATGAAGTAATTATTCCTTAATGAGGAAGCGATCAAGCCTGTGAGCAACCAAATCAGCCCCAATGCACCTGTTGCGCCAGGTGGCAGAAGGAGAGGTAATGAGAGGATCCGCCAGATGATAGGTTGATAGGAGGTGTCTAAAGAAATCAGAGAGTGGATCCGCATGTGAATTATGTCGCCAAGATTCTGAGATCCCAAGGGAAAAATTGAAGTCCCCAGCCAAAATAATGTTGTTAGAACGCAACATTGATAAATGCAATAGAGAGGTCCAAAACTGCTTCCTGTTGATACAAGGGCATATACATTGATGACCCCGAATTATAGACCAAGTGCTTCAGAAAGATATCCATCGCCCCACTCATGGGTGAATCCAGCTTTTTTGGTGTACGGAACCACTCATAGGTGGACCCACCCATGGTTTTGTGCATGGGTTTTCACATGGTTTTGGGGGACGATGGTTTTCGGCCCTTGGTATTTTGTAGATCTGGTCAAGGGAACTATGGTTATGTTCTAATCCAGGGTTAATGGATTGGGGTTTATGTATGCTTTGGCATGTAAATATATGTGTTGTAACACTAAAAGGAATATAATGAAAAATCAAGCTAGTCGTCCCAATTTGGGATCCAGGGGAAAATATATGTGTTTATATTTTTTATGTTTTATGCTCTCGCTATTGTTTATTTTCTGTTTTAAGATTCGTTTGTAGATAATTTCTGTACAGGGTTAAAACCTACAACATCAAGTTTTAGAAAAGGACTTTTACTAGTGTTCTTTGACTTGAATGGATGATTTAATGAAGATGATGTAGAGGATGATGAAGATGAAGATGATGGTGATGATGGTTATTTTCCACTGTCTCCATTTCCTCCATTACCCTTCTTGGATTTATCTTCATCATTATGGCCTCTTGAAGATCCTTCTCCTTGCTTATGAAGTTTAGATCCTTCTCCTTCTAGTATTTCATTCCTTTCTTGATAAAGGACTCTCACCATTTCAGTCAAGTCAAAAAATGATTTCCTAAACACTCTTTCTTCCTCTTTGGTATCAACTTCTTCATGGATTTTTCCTTCTCTTGAAGTCATGCTTATGGCTTCTTCTGCTTTTCTTTGAGATGAAATTGAAGGTGGAGATAATGGCACAGTTGCCCTCCTTGGTCGAGGATTAATTTCAACTTTCACCAATTGACCTTCTCCTCTCTTAAGCTTCAGCCTAGTAAGCATTAAAAAACACAACAAATGCTGCACCGAGATGGCTTTGCACAACTTGCAAGAGTCGTTATGCAAACTGTTAAACAAATCCTTCGCACAAAGATTAAAAAGAGAAAATTCTCTAACTTAACTCAAGCTCAACCTAAGCTCAACCTGAGCTCTGATACCAACTTGATCTGAATGGAATGTATTAGTTTTTTTGTGCTAAGTATCCAAACAGTAATTAAATTGTGTGCATAAGGTTTACTAAAGTTTGGAGGTTCAACAAATGGTTTTAAATTAGTTAAAGAGATTTTTGTGTGAGGTTAAAGCATGTAAATTAGGTTGTATAACACTGTGCAGTAGTAAATAACAAAGAATAAAGCATCACATATGACAATACTCGGCAATTGATGAAGCAGTTCACCCCTCCTGGGCTACATTTGCTGGTCCAGCTCCCAATGGCATGTCCCTCATATCTTATTGCTGAAAAATGGTAACTACATGTGATAAAAGGCCTCAAACGGTTTTTCTCTCTGTAAAAAAACCTTTAGAATGCTTGAATTAGCCAGGAATGACTATTCATATGCAGAAAACAGAGAATAGATGCTCAATACACTCAAAACACCCTATTGGCCCCTGTGGCTCCTTGACTTATACTGAAGCTAAACCTACACAAGATTACCTCTAATGGCTCTAAAACCTCTGCAAATGTGTTTAGAATGTCTAAATTAGCCAAAAATGATTATTCATTCATAAAACATGGTCAAATATCCAAAGAGTTATGACCCCAAACTGTAATTTGTCCAATCACTCCTAAGAAAGCTCCTCCAAAACTGGAGGAACTCCAGTTAACACCGTCAATTTGGAAACTTTCACCAGATTTCGTGGTCCGCCAGCGGAACCGCCGAATAGACTAAAAATTGCATTAAATGTCAAGCTTTCGCATGTGACCGCGTATGTCGGTTGCAGTCAGACTAACTGCCAGGTTAGTTTGAACTGTCGGAGAAGTTTTATGTAACCGCCAACTAAACACGCATAACATGTGACCACATCTGCGAACGATTTCAAAATCTTCTGGTGGTTAGGGACAAGAACTTGGGTCCGGGCGCATGGTTACATGGCAGGGGGGGCTGGCCCTTCGGGGCTGGCTCTCAAACCCGCATACCATAACACTTAAAACATAAATATAAGTGTCATTGTATAAGGGTAAGAACTACCTCGTAGCCCGAGTGGTCGGGTGCGTGCAGTGCATGCGGGAAGGTCCCATGTTTAAAACCCATAGTGTCCAAAAAAATTTACATGACCATTCAACAGCCGCTCATTGGCCCGTAAACCATAATAAAAAACATATTTTTTCAAATATATATTTTTTTTTGAATTTGTTTTTATACAAAATCAAATTTAGTCAAAAGTCTAATTTTTGGAGTTTACGAGGCTTTTGAAACCTTAATAGCTTCTACATACAACCTCCATCTTTTGAACCGTTCGAGCGCCAGAATCGCAGTGACAAAACCTTTCCGGTCGCTCAGGTTGCAAACATTTTTTAGCACTTTTATTTTTTAGCATTTTTTAGCAATGGACATGATCTCGTGATAAACTTTGGGCCCTTAACCATTTATGTCCTTGTGACAAGAAGGAAGAAACAAAGACATAAAAAGAGGAGATTCCTTCACATCATGGGGAGTCTTTTGTAGTTGGGTCTATTGATTTTTAGGATGGTGAGCAGCAGCATGATATTATTCAGGGAGACTTGCAGGATGAGAACCATTTGGAACTGCATGAGGAAATCCTAGCTAATGGTATTTATGAGGTAGACTCCTATACAACTGAGTCCATAGGTCTTTAGGGGGATGTCCATAAATAATATGAGCAATCAAATATAGATAGAAGTCCACCAGTGCATCTATGTTCGACAATTGGAGAGGATGAACAACATATTGTCTTCACAGATGGAGGAGTCCGGGGAAATTTGAGCCAGTGTGATAAGCATGATCACGAGGAACAACATGATAGACATAATGAGAAAAATGAACCATTCCCATAGAGTCGGTCAAAGGCTCAATTTGAAGTTGTGGTTGTGGCGCATTTGGTGCAGAAAGGTACAAATAAATTCAACATGGCACCAAAATCGCTAGTAGAGGACTTTCAGGGAAATTTCACGCATTTCAAGATAGATCTTTTGATGTTGAAGCAGAGAGTCTAGATAAACCGAGACACTATCTTACATGAGAACAAAAATATTGAGGGGCTCATAAGGGTATGTGTTGAGTCAGTGACCAAATTGTCTAGTGTAGAGAAACATCTCAAGACCCTCACAAGGCAGCAAGAGGAATACAATTGGGAGTTCCAGAGAAGCCCTCTACAAAAGTACATAGATAGGGCTTGCGGCACTACCAAACCCTCTCTATAAATTAGGGAGAGCAGGGCAGAGTTATACAAATGGATCATGTTGGGTGATCAGGTGGAGCAATATGAGTTGAGCATTAGGAAGCATCACCATCGTAGACTTGTTCCATGTGCAGGAATTTATGCATTATATCTTTCCCATGAGATGGACTGGTGAGATATTATGAGTTGGAACTCTATTGATGGAATGACCCCTCTCTAAACAAATTGCAACCTATGGCTTCCAAATTTACTCCATGGCCTTCCAAAATATAATAGTCTACCCTTCTAAAACAATTTACTTTATAGATTTGGCTCGAAATAATTAGGCTTGAATAATTTGGGTCAAAAACATATATATTCACCCTCCTTTAAAAAAATATTTAGATTTAAGCTCCTTTTTAATAATAATTGGCCCCTTTGAAAATACATATTAAGGGCCTTCAAAAATAACTTCATGACCCTTTAAAAAATATTACACGCATTCAAAAAATGTTAGAAATATATTTGGCCTTTTACAGCCTCTCAAAACCTTGGCCATTTTACAAGTTTGGCCCAACAATGATTTTTTCCCCAAAAAGACAAAATTCTACAACATAAATGATTTACATAGTACATTTGGGCTTTTTCAAATATCTCCTCCAAAATAATAAACTCTAGAAATTTTTCATGATAATAAGTCAATTAAAATTAATAAATTTTTCATGATTTAATTAATAAGTGATTTGAAATTAAAAATTAAAAATTTATTAGGGTTTAATTAATTAAGAATTTATTAAACACTCATTTATTAACATATAGTTAAATAGTTATATTATTATTTAGAATTAAATAAGCGTATCACATTATTTTTATTTAATATATTCCCTTAGATTAATTATTTAATTACACTATTTTAGGTAAATCATTTTAGGTAATAATTTAACAATTTTAGTTACTCTAGGTTTAATTATAATAATTTAGACATTAAAATTAATTTTAGACATTAATTAAAATTGTATTATATAGTAAACTAGAATTTTAAATTAAGGGTTATTATTTTGGAATTAATATTAATTCAAATAATATGGATAATCTAAATTAAAAAAAAATTATTTATTAAAAAGTTTTTGAAATTAAAAAATGTTACAATATATAAAATTTTACAATAATAAAATAAAATTTATTTTAAATAAATTAACATAATTTGTTGTCGGCTCCTCTCATCATCATTAGCCTTCACTATTTATACCTTGACCCCTTGCGACGTTCTTTCATTCTTCATTCATTTCTCGTCCTGAAGATGGATCCCCATTGGGTTTCGAAACGTCGACCATTTTTTTATGATACTGTGGATAATCCAGATTCTACAAATAACACAATTACATGTTACATGTACTGGTAATTTTCAATCAAGACAAGCTAGTTTGCCGCGAGTAAAAATATAATACAAGGAGAGAAAATTAAGTTTTTCTCCCTTTTTTCTTTTCAACCTTTCACCAAGCCCCTTGAGTTGGTGTGGCCGAGATAAGGGTGAGTTGGTTTTCTTCGGTGAGTGCTCCATTGTCCTTATCTGAGTCAGATGAATCTGATGTGTGTTGTCTTTTATTTCCCCCACTATCTGGTGCCCCTGAATTCATTGTCGTTTGTGCCATGGTGATGATGTCAAAAGGATCTTGCATTTCCTGTTCTTGTGCACCCTGAGAGTTTGCAGATTGTTTGCTCTCGTTTGGTATGGGTTCTTCCTCTTCTTCATTTGTCTCCTGCACTGGTTCATCTGATGGAAATTGCCATCCTTTGGCTGATTTCCCTATCTTCTTCTTTTTCCTGTTGTCTCATTTTTCTTCCTGTCATGTGTTTTGTAAGTGTCTGGTATTTTTTCATATTCTACATCTGAATGTTGTGTTTTCATAGTCTAAATGTTGGGTCCATATTTGTTGTTTGTGTATCAACTGAATGCTCTCTGGTAGACTTTTGCTAAGGTCCACTTCCACACAAATTCGCGCGAAAGTGTAGATGTGCTCCTCCAAACATTGGGTATATGTTTTTATATATCTCCCGAGGGTATTCCCAATTCCTCCTAGAACATTTTCATTCCAAAAATGAAGTGCGAGGTTGTATAGACGGACCCAAACCGACATTCTGGTAACCTCCATTGTGTTTGCGTCAAAATCAGGAAACCATGGTGTGATGAAGAGCTCGTGGATCCCCAGAACCACGGTCCTTCCCTTAGTACGATATCTCTGGCTTACTATGATGGGAACTTGAATATGAAGAAACCCTTAGAGCATGGATGGATTTCACAGTCCATGGTCCAGTTGGTGAATATCCAATGAAAAAGCTCCATTGGTTTGGGCCAAAAGTAGTTGAATCTGCATATTATTGCTTGAGATTCAAATGTAGATCGATGCTCGTCTATCTCTATGGTATCTATAGTCAGTTCAGGCACACAGTTTTGCTGTTCTAAAATGTATGGTTTGGGGGTACTCTCTGTTGGTGCAGTTGTTGCTGTTGTTCTGTTTTTCCCCTACAGAATGTTCCTGTAAGAGGGTCCTTTTGGGGTTTCTAGTTTTGAGGTATTGGCACCCTGAGAGGGTCCTTGGGCTCTGTTCTGATCAGCTTTTCCACCTCGCAGTCGCAGGTTAAGGTAAATGGTGGAACCAGGACCAATGGGATAGACCTTGATAGCGCAGGAGTCCATTAAGGATTCCCCCCCCATGAATCAATGACTGGCTGAAGTAGGGGTAACTAGAGACAAACCTAATTTTTTCTTCCATATTGGATACCATATCTGTGTCCTCTACCCAAACTATAAAAATATTCCCCACTGGGGGCTTTATGAAAACTTGAAAATGTGCAGAGCTTACATGATAAACATTTCCTATGTTAGTTATGTGAGCTCCAATGTCCTTCATTCATGGTATCTTGAACGCAGTTCTGTAGCCACCGGATGTCAAGTTACCTCGGAATGGAGTGTCTTTTGGCCGGCCACCATAGAGCACAGAGGCACGCGTAGTGCCCAATGTTAAATATGGTCGCTATTCCATGAAGGAAACCACAAGCTCTGGTTTTGTACAAGTTTTCACAGCAAATCCACCTCGGATGGGAGCTTGTAGACTGGAGCAGGTCGGAATTTCTCTAGCCCTTCATATATCGTGGGAATCTTCCCTTCGACAAGACAGGAGTCCGAAGAGTCCAAAAGTGGCCTCCGTGCAATCACAGGGAAACAGATTCCATTCAAAACACCAGTCCAGCTCATGTGCGAGGCAAAAAACCAGAGCATAATTGGTAGTCTTCTGAGTAGGTTCCATGCCATGGTTGTCCGCTGCCTCCAAACCCAAAAATCAGGAGCAGTAAAAACTAGGTTTTCCATCGTCTGCCATCGCTCCCTTCAAACCTTTGGTTTACTAAAGTGCCCATACATTGTTACGTAATTTTAAAATAAATGCATATATATGTATGTGTGTGTGTGTGTGTGTGTATATATATATATATATATATATATATATATAATTTTAAAAATAAAATAAGAATATAAAAAATTAATAGTAATTTATTTTCTAAATTGATTATATATATATATATAATCAATTTAGAAAATAAATTACTATTAATTTTTTATATTCTTATTTTATTTTTAAAATAATATTCAAACAAAAATGTATTTACTTTAGTTTTTTCAAAATGGAAAGCATCCCTTAAATTTTGTTTCAATAATAAATTTAAGTAATATTTTCCATGAAATGTTATTTTTATAAAATTATATAATTTCTATGATTATTTTATAAATGTATATTTGTGTGCCTATATATATATATATATATATATATATATATATATATATATATATATATATAGCGAGGGCCAAAGATTTTTCAAGCCCAAGAGGAATTAAATCTCTTAAGATGCAAACTTCTTTTAGAGTGAAAATTAATTTGATTTCTCTATGGGCTGTTTAGATCACAAGTTAAGATAGATCTAGGTTGGTTTATATAACTAGCATAGATCCATCTTATGTAAGGATCCAACATGAAGGGGGATCAAATTTTTTCACATGAAAACTTCTTTGAGAGTGAAAAATACAATTTTGAAAGATATATAGAGTACATAAACTAGTAAGTCAAAAAAATAATTATTTTCTAAAATAAACATACGCCTACTTTATTTTAAGATGGTGTAAGATCCCAACCCTTAAAAATTTCTACAGATCTAGGACACTTTAGTGTTCTAGTTAAAAAATTCTTGCAATCAAAACACTGAACACAACGAGATCTGGAAATGTTACCTTTATTTATATTATTAAATGATGAAAATAGTAGATGCACATACAATAAGATCGAAGCCCCCTACAATAGCATGCACGACTTCTCATCAAAGAGGAAAAAAAAAACACTGAAGCAAAATCATGGACCCTAGATGGATGCATCATTACTCCCATGGAGTTTTCATCTCTCAGATCAAACCACAACTAGCCTTCCAAAGTTCTCAACAAAGGAAAAATAGATAAATAACTCAGGATGATCTCAATGCCTAGCTCCTATCCCATTTTATAGACTTAATGGACTCTCTAGAAACCTTATTTTATTATTTTCCCCAAAAAATGAAGGAGAATACAATGGGCAGATACAATGGGTGAATACCATGGTAAAAACCATGGGTTGATTCCGTCCATTTTGACTATGTACAGAAAACATAATATTCCAAGGTGGGGCAACCAAAATGGAAGAAACTCGGTTGCCCTCTCAAGCCATCCATGTTCGCGTTAATACAACCTAAATTTTGTGAACATCCTTGTGAAGATTCTAGACTCATAGTTTCTTCTTCTCTTAGCAAGATCATGGCTTTACCATCACCACTACTTCCTTACAATAATGATATCATGGAGGAGATATTGCATATGATAGTAGAAGCCCTTCAAGGGTTGAATAACATCATGCTTCCTACTTTTCAGAAGCAGTGCAAAATTATAAAACTCATGGAAGAGTTCAGCATTGGCACCGCTATGTTGAAATTGGAATGAGATTAATCAATCTTTCAAGTACTCCAAATATTTTACACCAACATTACATCATCTCATCCAGACTATGTCAAAACAAGCATGCATAATATTTTCTCTATTTTTAGAAGGAGATGATAACATCTACAAGATACTTAGATCCAAATTCTTGACAATTTGGAGGAAGGACCCAAAGGTTTCACGAGCTTCCTATGATCTAGTTGAGAAGTTGGTGAGGAAAAACATAAAATTTCTCATAAGAGTGTTGACTAGGAAGGAGTTGACAAGGATTGATGGAAGAAGCAAGAATCTCATAAGAGTGTTGACTAGGAAGGAGTTGACAAGGATTGATGGAGGAAGCAAGAACAAAACTTGCAGCAAGAATGAATTAAGGAGGAGAGGACTATGTTTTATTTGTAAGGGACTTTGGGCCCTTAACCATTTATGCCCTTGTGACAAGAAGGAGGAAACAAAGACATAAAAAGAGGAGATTCCTCCACATCATCGGGAGTCTTTTGTAGTTGGGTCTATTGATTTTAAGGATGTTGAGCAACAGTGTGATATTATTCAAGGAGACTTGCAGGATGGGAAGCATTTGGAACGGCATCAGGAAATTCTAACTAATGGTATTTATGAGGTAGACTCCTATAAAACCAAGTCCATAAGTCTCCAGGGTGATGTCCATAAAAAATATGAGCAATCAAGTATAGATAGAAGTCTACTAGTGCATGTATGTTCGACAATTAGAGAGGATGAACAACATATTTTCTTCACAGATAGAGGAGTGCAGGGAAATTACTCCCACAAGGTTTTCGTTTCCCTGGGATTATATTATAGATATGGACAAGAATGTATATATATATATGAGATATGTCTAGCTATTATTAGCTCACTATAACAAGATAACAACATCGAGAGGTTGGTTTTATTTAACTATATAAATACCACCTCAATTGAACTGAGCGACTGGAAAGAAGGAAAGAGCGAATAATATTATGATGGATGCAGGAGATGAGATGACATGACACGATAGCATCGGATCAAGATCACGGGGATGTGAACCTGCTTTGGAGAAATTGGACGAGCCTGTCATCGATCTGGAAAGCTCTGGCGAGCACAGAGATAAAAACAGGAGGAGACGCTCCGAACAAAGCCGGCGCAACCTGCTGAGTTCCTGGATTCTGGCTGTTCAGTCCAGAGATGGCCACTGCGTTGATAGGGCCAATGTTCTGTTGGAAATGCACAAGACCTCCAGCGTTGTGGAGATCAATGTGTTGTTAGTGGTGATAAAGCCAACTAAGAGAGTACCCTCGATGACCACTAAGATTTCGGTGGCCCGCAGATGTGTGTGAGGGGGATTAAGTCCGAGAGGAGCAGCGTAATCCAGCCGGACCATGGAGATTCCCAAGGTGTTTAAGATGGTAACTGCATTACAAAAGCTGGCGTTACCTTGAATCCCAACTGGTTATTCGTATCTCCTGGTTTATCTAGGCCCCTCAACCGGAAGTCGTCTGTTGTGACCATCATCGCATTCTTACATGGGAACCCGTTCACAAGAACTGCACAATTCAAATCAAACAAAATAATATATATATATATATATATATATATATATATATATATTATTCACTCATGGTCAGCTAGCAGACATTCGCAAATGCACCAAACAATATACATATTATATTACATGTAATTACAGCATGGAAACATTACCATAGCTTTTCAAATCAGCAACGCAAATCTCTTGTAAAGGATCTGCATCACTTGCACACACAATAACAATACTATTCGCGTATGATAAGATCACTAGTACTGCAACTGCTAACGCTGGAAAGGATTCCATGGCTGTAGCTCACTATTTTTCTTTTCTTCTATTCGAAAATAAATATAGATGGTCTTCTATTAAGGTAACATAAAGGTTTCATAATTTCCAGAAGTGAGCCAAGCTCCAAATGTTGCATGCTAGAGAGTATCTCTATTTTCAGAAGATCTAAAATGTTGATGATAACTTGACCTCCAAAATCGACTATCAACCCACATTCTAAACTCCCATCCCTCACCTTGGTTACAGAGCCTATGGCCTTCAAAACAAAAATAGTTGTATTTCCATTGGTAAAGAGTTTCCTTTCGTAACTTTGGTTTGTCGAGCTCTCACTCAAGACAGACGGGATACCTATGTTACCATACAAACTAAAATATGCACCTTGTTCTATCCCGACAACCTCCGAGAGCATAGGTCAAGGCCTTATAACAATGTAAGCATACCACACTTCAACTAAGTTACAACACAAGCCGTGATACCACTCCCTTCGCTCATTACAAAATGACATGCATATTAGATCATACATGGAAGTAATGTCACATGTGTTCTCATGCATAAGGGTACCCATGCCACTCTAGAACCTTTAATCTCACTCATCCTTCAAGGTGGCGAGCTCGACTACCCATGCCGCCA
Organism: Pinus albicaulis; assembly: GCA_034641835.2. Taxonomy (NCBI): domain Eukaryota; kingdom Viridiplantae; phylum Streptophyta; class Pinopsida; order Pinales; family Pinaceae; genus Pinus; species Pinus albicaulis. Next base: position 167,685,504 of record CM076575.1, read on the forward strand.
ATTTCCTTGTACCACACCCCATTAGGGGATTTTTGAATTATTTTGAGTAGTTAACATGTTTGACATTGTGTTTTTTAAGATAGAAAAAATCCTCTCCTATGTAGTATGTTTCACATTGTTATTTAAAAATAGCATATATATATATTATATAATTCCATTTCAATTCATTTACAATTACATTATTGTTTATCTATAAAATTTAATTATTTAAAATAATTGTTTATGTATATATATGTAATTTTTAATTATTAATTTATATTATTATTTAAGAGTTTGTTTCAATGTTTTTTATATAGAAATATAACAAAATAATTTTTAATCAATTTATATTTTGTGTTTTTTTAAATATGTTTTTGAATGTATAAATGGATACAATCCTAAAAAAGAATTTTTTTACCTTGGTATAACATATTGTACCTTTTTTAAAATTAAAAATATATAAAATAATTTAGAGTATCATACAATTTGAAAATAAATCACTTAAAATAATTAGTTGGTAATGGTGCTTATCATATATATTATTAAATTATGATAACCTAACTAACATTATTTTTCAAGATTGAAAAAGCTCACTTCTATGTAATATGTTTCAAATTGTTATTTAAAAACAGAAAAAATATATATTAGTTTTAAGGTATAATACCATTTCAATTCATTAGCAATTATATTATTATTTATTTATATTAAAATAGTTGGTTGATAAGTGTGTGTAATTATATGAAATTTTCAACCATAAATGTTGTTTAAAATATATATTTTTAATGCATAAAAGGGCACCTCATATATATATAATCATTTAGAAAAAATATATATAATCATTTAGAGTATCATAAAATTTGAAAATTAATCACTTAAAATAATTAGTTGGTAATGGTTTTAATCATATATGTTATTAAATTATTTTGAGTTATTGACAAGTTTGACATTATCTTTTAAAATAGGAAAAAATTAGGGGGAAGGGAATCAAGTGGGTTGGGGAGCTAGGGGGCATGGTGGTTGAGGGGGGAGGAAGAATATTTATATGAATAATGCCTTGTGTAACACCCTATAGTAGCCCAATTGGAGTGATGCCATTGCTTCTCACTCCGATACCATAATCAAAATATGCAAAGATGCCACTGATGCCACCACTTCTGACTACTGGCTTTGAAAACTTTTGTACATCTCTCACAGTGTTATTCTTTCCCAACTTGGCAATATTATCGAAATTCAGATGTCCAAGTCTTCAATGCCATGACAAACTCTCACCAATCTTATTTAGACAACATTTCTTTGATTTTCCTTTGAGAACATAGATATTACTTTCTTTCCTAATAAATTTAGCTACTACCTCACCTGTGCCTGCAAAGTTGATTTTATAGTTACTAGATCTAAATAATACATCATATCCTTGGTCACACATATGGGAAAAATTGATTAATTTGTGATTTATGCCATGAAAAAACATAACATCCTTAGTCTTACCTCTACCATTTACCAAATTGACTATTCTTTTTCCCATTATCTTTCCTAGTGCATTATTTCCAAAGGTTACATTACCTTTGCTAATTGGTTTCCATGAAAAAAACTTGCTTTTATATCCTAACATATTCTTGGAACAACCACTGTGATCCGGATTTATGCAGGAACATAATAAAATGTAGAAATAAACATAAACATAGAGATACAATAGGAATAAAACTTCATTTCATTAATATCAAATACGGAAAAAATCTTACAAAAAGAATGGGAAATAAACTAGTCCAGCCGATGGTAGCTTATCTATGATAAGATATGTCATGGCTACATGCCTCTAAAATGTGTTAAAATAAGGCTCGAAGGCCTCTTTATTATCGAGAAACAATGAAAAACCCTAAAAGTCCAAAAACCTAACCCTTGGAGATGAAACACCAAAATACGAGCTTCGTTGGGGTAAATTGGTACATCAATTTCCCGGGGTCATAACTTTGGCATACGATCTCCATTTGATGTGCACGATAACTCGTTAGAAATATCTATCTGACGAATACAATTGTTGATAGTGAATTTCGAGTTAAAGACTCACATTCACCACGATGATTTTCCAAAAATACGTCATTTAGGACCTCAAAAAAACTCTGAAAGTTCAAGACCCAAAAAAATGCCAAAAATAGTAAATTATACTACAATTAAGGAAACTAAAAAAATGAAAGAAAAAATGGTGGGGGTCCAAGGGAATTAGGTGGGTGGCCACCAATATCCACCTATATCATTCCTCCCCCCTTAGGAAACAATGGTCCCCTTTGCGTTGAGTTCCTCCATGAGATGAGGAAAATTCTACTGAACTCGGTCCCTGGTGAAGGAGTTGGCCTACTTTGACTACGTGATATAGTTGGATCCTTTGTTTTCAAGTGTTCTTGATCTATGTGTCCATGATCTGATTAATTGTGGCTTGTTCCATGTATTCTAGGTTTAACATTGTTGGCGTGAGTTATTTTGCAATGTAGGATATGTCCAACAATGGTGGAAAGTAAGGCCGAAGGTGGTCCACATTGAACACTTGGTACAAACCAAAGAATGGTGGAATGATGAGCTCAAAAGAACTGTCTCCCACTGCCCTGATGATCGTTTAAGGCCCATAACATAATGTTCTAAGTTTATGATGGGCTTCATTTAGGCGTTCTTTCTGCAAATGCAACCAAATTTTGTCGCTTACTTGAAACTTATGTGGCACCTGATGTTGATCATGTCATTGCTTTTACTTAGGATTGGATTTCTCCAAGATGCCGTGGACCTCCTGGAGGACATGCTGGATGCGTTCAATAAATATGGTTGCTTTATCGGCCTTAGAGAGTACATGTGTGGATTCTTTCTGTGCGGTCACATGAGTTATGACAACATCAATCAGACACAATGGTGAGGAGCTTGGCTTGATGTGCCCTTTCTGCAACAATTCTTGGATCTACCTCTTGATTTCATCATTCTCCAGAAAAAAGTGTCAATAGATCAACCCATTAGGTGGCGACATGCCTGGGGTCAGATCAATGGAGTGCTTGGCGTAATAGTGTAGAGGAACCCCTGTGGGTGAGGAGAAAGTGTCCTTCTATTCCTTCATGACTTTGTCCATCTGATGCTACTGGGAAGGGGAGCCCTGTTTGGAGGCTGCGACCACAATGTTCGTCTTGCCCTATGTGCGAACCGTAATGAAAACACATTTAATGGTTTGGGAAATAATCTTACTGCATTGCTTTGCAATAATAAAATAAATGGCGAAATGCGATACTACCTCCGATATCCTGTAAAACTTATCTCCCAAAGTAAGAATAACAAAATGAGACCTCGACTCATTCATAACATGTCACTTCCACAAGTATGGTTGGCCTAATAATACATCAGAAAATTCAAGAGGAGCAACATCACACATCACCTCATCTGTGAAGGGCTTGATTCTGTAGGGAAGGCCACACTACTGGATGACACAAAGAATTCTTCCTTGGTGAAGCCACCCGATGGTATACAGTTGCAGGTGTGTTGTGGTCAATAGGCCAAGCACTTCATGAAATATGCTGAAATGAGGTTATTTTGGTTTCTGCTGTCGACAAGGAATTGTAGTGGAGAACCCTTCACCCACATCTAGGAATGGAAGAGGCACTCCCCCTCCTCTAGATCCTCGGGCTCCTCCCTCTGGAGCTTGGTGGTGGCAACGGTTGAACTTGTTTCCGCATCAATGATATGATTTCCTTTATGATTCCCCTTGTCCATTTTTGACTCAGAATCAGAACATGCATATGATTCAGATGCCTTCAGCATGACCACCAACAACTATTTGGCCTGACACTCACTTGTGATGTGATTGGAGATTTTATGAAATTCACAACACTTCCCTGTGTCCTTCTTTGTATTTGTGGTGTTGCTCCAAGTCACCCCACTTTGGCTTTACCCCTTTTTCTATGGTTCAGGAGCACCTTTCCCTGGCTCCGGATTTGCTAATCCAAAGTCTCGCTTCTTCTGCTTAAATTTATGCTCGATCTTGGAGACATATCAATATGCCCCACCAAGTGAGGTAATGTCGAGGAAATCCATTTTTTCTTGAATTTATTTGTGCAAATAGTTGCATTACTTGAGCACCAAATGTTTCTCTGAATCCTTAATACCCAACTTTTAACATAGGGAATGGAACAAATGTGTCAGCTTGTGCACATCTTGATCCCTTTGCTTCCACGGTGTGGTCCATTCGATGTACTTGTCCTTACAGCTCCCAACGTGGTAATATTGTTCCTTGATGCCGTCTCGGAATGAATTCCAAGTGGGTGTGGCTGAGAATAGATAGGTTTCCCTCTCGTCCTTTTTCTCACAGTAGGTTTCACACTAGTATTTAACATGGGGGGCGACTTTGAGGAGTGAAAAAGTAATATTTTCGTTGTCGGAGAAATCATGGACCAAAAAATACCATTCCAGAAAATTCAACCATCTATCTATGACGTTTGCATTTATATGGCCTTTAAATACAATAATTTCAAAGTTGACTTATACCTTGCAAGGAGTGGCATCTCCAGAGTGGCTGCTACATGCAGATGTGTAGCCGGTGGGCAGTCGTTGAAGGATTTCGGCAATGTTATCCATCATCACATTTCTTTGTTTTACAAGGGCATCCTTGAGCAATATTTTTATAGGATCTCTTGCTCCCTCATATTTATTTTCTTCCCCCATGGGAGGCCATCGAGGTTTGCGAGGTTGATTTGCAAAGGTTCAACCAGATCAAGCCCTAACTCCTTATACCCTGACCTCGTTGGGGACATGCAAAGAAATATCGAGAAGGAGCAGACCTGCTCTGATACCATTGATCCAGATTTATGTAGAAACGTAATAAAATACAAAAATAAACATAAACGTAGAGATGCAGCAAGAATATCACTTCATTTCATTAATATAAAATACTGGAAAATGCTTACAGACAGAATGGGAAATAAACTAGCTCAGGCGATGGTAGCTTATCTCTAAGAAGAGATGTGGTGGATACATGCCTCTGAACTGTCTTACAATGAGGCACAAAGGCCTATTTATTATTGAGAAATAATGAGAAACCCTAAACATCCAAAAACCTAACCCTAGGAGATGAAACACCAAACTATGGGCCTCATTGGGGTAAATTGGCACATCAATTTCTTGTGGTTGTAACTTTGGCATACTATGTCCGTTTGATGTGCATGATATCTTGTTAGAAATATATATATCTAAGGAATAAAAATAATGACAATATATGTTGAGTTGAAGACTCATATTTTCTGCGGTGATTTTCCAAAAATATGACATGTAGGGCCTCAAAATGACCTCGAAAGTTCACGACCCAAAAAACTTCCAAAAATAGTAAATTGTGCTACAATTAAGGAAACTAAAAAACTAAAAGAAATAATGGTGGGGGTCCAAGTGGAATAGGTAGGTGGCCACCAATATCCACCTGGATCACATTGTCCACATACCATTGGCTGTTAGGATGTTCCGACACATAAGAAATAGTCTCCTATTGTGTCACCTTTGTAAATCCTTCAATCCTATCCCAAGTTGTTCTTAAGGGGGGATGTTAGGTTGTTCAAACACATAGGAAATAGTTAAGTATAACTTGTTCTAGTATAGATTTAGGTAAAAAATGTTTCTTTACTATGTACATTTGTAACTTATAATCTGACAGTTCACTCTCTCCTCGGTATTACCGACACTTGCTTTGTGGCTTAACACTTGATTGGTCCATGATCTCTATTTAAATAACATGGAGGGTAATTTTTCCGGTAACCATTTATGAGAGAAGATTATGTAAATTTTCTTTCTTTATATTAATAAATTTCTAGAAGTGGCCGCGTTGGCTCATCCCGTGGACTGTTTCCCTCTTTGAGGGTTTTAACCACGTCAAATACTGGTGTACTAATCTGTGATATGTTTTTTAGCGGTGACCTTTGGTGTTTGATCTAAGGAACTTACCCTGTAAATTCCTACATGGTATCAAATTGTTTTTGAGGGCCACATCCGTTGTTGATCCAAATCCGAAGTTGGTTTGACTGTAAGTGACTGTCGTTTTCCAGATCTAATATTTTTGACCACTTTCAGGCTGGGTGAACTACTCTATGGTGTCCAGAGTGTCTGTTACAGTGAGGAACCCATTTCTTTTCATGCGAAAAGGTTTCTGGTTGCCCACTTGATGTCATTTTAGATCTGGAGGTATAAAGTATTTTTTTGCAATTATATTTATTAATACCTCTATTTATTTTGGTTTATATTTTTTTTTATATTATTATTGGCTCTTACCCTCTTCTCTGCATATGCTCTTTGCTTTGCGTTGTGTGCGATCTGGCGAATCAAAAACATGAAGACGTGATTTTTTTTGCTACGTATGCTCTTTTCCCACGACTTTGTGTGATCTCGGGAAATCAAAAATAGCGAGAAAAATAGATAGTTGTTGGAAGGACTAACTAGAAAGTTAACGTTTTCCATAAGGGTTGTTTTTTTGTTTACACGGATTTTTTTTTTTTTTTGCAAAAAAAAAAACACACAAACCTAATAGCAAAAAAAAAAAAAAAAATCCTTCCTCCTTTCAAACAATTACAAAATTCTTTTACTAACTCACTTGGTGTAAAGTTACTTTATGAGAATAGAGGTCTTGGGTTCAAGTCTCTTTGTTTAGCTTCTTTTTCTAAAAATCTTTTTATTAAGTTACTTTTTCTTAAAAAGCATTTTAGCAAGTTGCCTTTTTTTTAAAGGGTTTTATTTAAAAAACACATGTAAAAGTAACATTGTAAAAGTGAGTCTCACTTATTTATAAAAGTGGGTCACATAAAGTAGGATTTTTTTTTAAATGAGCTTATTATATTAAGTTTGGAAAAGGGGGGGATTTTTTTTTAAATACAACTTCATCATCTACTTTCAACCTATCACATAACTACACAACATCTACTACAATTTTTTTCAAAAATACATTAATTCTTCATTCCGAAGCCGTTTTTGAAGCCATTTTTTTTAACTAGCCTAATTTTTTGAGATCTTTCCATTGGAGCAGTTAGTTTTAACTTTTACAACTTCAGTTTAAAAAAAAATGGAAAGTGCATGCTCGATTATTCTTAACAACACCAATTATTTCCAATGGCTATTCTACATGCTAGACTTACTTAGAATTAAAGAGATTTATAGAATAGCCACAGGACAATAATCTAAATTTACCGATGGAGATAAATTGGCTAAATGGGAAAATAAACAAGATCAAGCATGAGGGTTGATAGGAATTTCAATTGCTCAAGATCTTATATTTCATATCCAAGAAATTGACTCCCCTGTTAAAGTTATGACCCCACCAGCCTGAAAATGATTTGATTACTTTGGACCACAATAATTTCTCCTCTATTGATGTTTTTTTACCCAAATTTAAGACCCTTAGAATTCTTTTAGAAGGTTGTAAGATCAAAAAGGAATATGGTAGACTTATCTATTCCATTCTTGCTAGTTTAGGCCCTGCATACTCTGTATTTGTTTCCACATTCCATTCCACAAGGGAAGCCCTCATTTCTCAAGGAACAACCCACAAGTGCCCCTCATTTGATGCCTTTTGTGATTAATTGATAAGAGAACAAGAAAAACTCTTACACCTTGGTCTTATTAACACTACAAACTCTTCTAATAAATCCTTAGCAACCCAACAACAACCATATCCAAAGAATCATAATAAGCAACATCCTAAAAAGAATGGTCCTAAAACAAACAAGGGTCTTAAGAAATTACAGTTGCAAACTAAAAAATAAAATCAATAAACTGATAAGGAAAATAAAAACAAAGTGAAAAAGACATATAGACATTGCACCTTTTCTATTCGTGATGGCCACTTAGAGTCAAAATGTTTTAAGAATATGGAAGCCTTGGAAGCAGCAATGAAGAAGCACAACATTAATTTGTAGAACTCTCCAACTTCATCTTTGGGAATGGCACTTTTTGCTTGTGGTTGTCAAGCATCAAGATCTGGTTATGCATTAAATTTATATTCTTCTTCTCATTCTCATGAGTGGCTCATTGATTCTGGAGCCTCTTACCACATGGCCAAAAATAAAGCCATGTTTTCTTCTTTAAATTATTTTAACACTAAAAACATTTATGTTGGTGATGATAGATCTCTTAGTGTTGTACAGTCTGGAACCATTCATCTAGATAATGGTATGTTTAATGATGTATTATTTATTCCTACCTTGCCTTGCAACCTTCTATTTGTTTATCAAACAAATCATTCGGGTGAAGGGAAAATAATAAAATTCTCACCGATTTTGTAAGTAAGGACCTAAGAGATCCTATACATATTCTAGCTACTAGAATTGTTGATGATTCCACAAGATTGTATAAGTTTGAAAAATTTGGGTCATCATGTCTTCCCTATGTTTTTGTTGCTCATATGTTGTGACCCGATGTTGCAGGTTGACCCACTGAACCCCCTCTGCCGCATATGACTGTGTCAAAGTTATGGTTGGTTAGAGTCTCAAATATACAAAAAGCTCAAGCACTCAATTTATGTACAATTGTCTCAATCAACTTGTAATCAAAATTATATATATATATATATATATATATATATATATATATATATATATATATATATATCTATATATATATATATATAGTGAGGATATGGTCAGTTGCGTATTTCCTTTGACATTCAAAAATAGAAAAATTATGTCTTTATCTAAAACATGTCTTTTAATAATGAAACAACCTACTTTCATACGACATGTTTTACTTTTTGAAACTAAAAAATGTATACAATGATCCGCTGTATACAGTTTCAAAGTTAATATTTAATCAAAAATTATATAATTAGTTTATAAAGTTGTTTGTTATATATTTTTTAATTCTTTTAAAGTAAGATTATATTGCTTTACAAAATCAATGTATTATCCACTATTATTATAAGTAACTTTTTAGGGAAATTATATAATTTTGACCATTTTCCAATAGAGTTATTATTCTAAAAGTGTAAAAAATGTAAACACTCTAATACAACTACAATGTCTATAGAGTATACCACAAAAAAATATCAACCAACATTTAACAATTATGAATGTGTTTGATCTCTAGTACTAGATATTTGAGGAGTAAATGTTGGGGTAGTGCATGGAATATGGCACTCAATTTGGGCTAGGAAACCATCCATTCTCTCCACATAAACCCTGTGTTTGATCTCTCACACTAGATCTTTGTGGAGTAGATGTTGTGGAAGTGCATGGAATATGGCACTCAATTTGAGATAGACAACCACCCATTCTCTCCACACAAACCCCCAAGTATCGTTATTCTCTTTTCACATAATTAAGACTCGGGAAAACATTATACCTATGAACTTTCTTTTCCATAGGAATCCTTCCTATCAAGGTTTTCACTTTCCAATAAATAAATAATTATTGAAGATACTAATAAATAATGGTTGAAGATACTACTTTTTTCAGTGTGGCCACGGTCCGAAATCCACTGCCCAAATTCCTCCACTAGCCCTAAATTTGATAAGAAATGTATTTCTCTAGCTTCCATGGTCTCGAGGTTCTTAAATTCACTTTGAATATCAAGGGGAACATCTAAGTAAAATAACTCAACAATCCCCTGGGCTTACTCATGGGCTTGATTAGTTCTGCGGGGACCTCATCCTCCCCTTCTACTCCTCATGCACTGACGCTGCATGGGGGTTAGCTTATAATGAAAGTGAAAATCAAAGTAGGTTTGACCAAGACACGTAACACGATGAACAAAGAATTTGTGCTCAAGCACTAGCTAGACACAAAATATAGAGCACCAAAGAGGTCCAACACAACTCTTAACATGAATAAGCCAACAATCAAGGACAACTAAATGAGAATTAAAATAGATCCATACTAGAGTAGCCAGTATATTGTCCCCCCACCAGTAACTAACCCCAGTATAACCACAATCATACTCAATACACAACTCCAACCAAAAAACAAGCTAACTTGGAGAGTCATAAAATAGGCAATAAAATCAAGCTAAAAAATTGGAGATGAGAAATGGAGCAACAAGAAAATTAAGGTAAGATAAAGGTTTCATAATTTCCAGAAATGAGCCAAGCTCCAAATGTTGCATGCAGGAGAGTATCTCTACTTTCAGAAGATCTAAAATGTTGATCATAACCTGACCCCCAAAATAAAATATCAACCCACATTCTAAACTCCCATCCCTCACCTTGGTTACAAAGCCTATGGCCTTCAAAACAAAAATAGTTGTATTTCCATTGGTAAAGAGTTTCATTTTGTAAATTTTGTTTGTCGAGCTCTCACTCAGGACTGACGGGCTGCCTATGTTACCATACAAACTAAAATATGCACCTTGTTCTATCCTAACAACCTCCAAGAGCATAGTTCAAGGCCTTATAACAATGGAAGCATACCAAACTTCAACTAAGTTACAACACAAGCAGTGATTCCACTCCCTTCGCTCATTACAAAATGACATGCATATCAGATCATAGGTGGAAGTAATGTCACATGTGTTCGCATGCATAAGGGTACCCATGCCACTCTAAAACCTTTAATCTCACTCATCCTTCAAGGTGGCGGGCTCAACTACCCATGCCACCAATTTCCTCATACCACTGCCCATTAGGGGATTTTTGAATTATTTTTAGTTAACATGTTTGACATTGTGTTTTTTTAAGGTAGAAAAAATCCTCCTATGTAGTATGTTTCACACTGTTATTTAAAAATAGCATATATATATATATATATATATATATACCATTTCAATTCATGTACAATTACATTATTGTTTATCTATAAAATTTAATTGTTTATGTATATATATGAAATTTTTAATTATTAATTTATATTATTATTTAGGAGTTTGTTTCAATGTTTTTTATATAGTAATATAACTAAATAATTTTAAATCAATTTATATTTTTGTGTTTTTTAAAATATATTTTTGAATGTATAAATGGATACAATCCTAAAAAGGAAATTTTTTACCTTAATATAAGATAGTGTACATTTTTTTCAATTAAAAATATATAAAGTAATTTAGAGTATCATACAATTTGAAAATAAATCACTTAAAATAATTAGTTGGTAATGGTGCCTATCATATATATTATTAAATTATTTTGAGTAGATAACTTGTTTGACATTATTTTTCTTGAAAAAGTCCACTTCTATGTAATATGTTTCAAATTGTTATTTAAAAATGGAAAAAATATATATTTTTTTTGCGTAATACCATTTCAATTCATGAGCAATTATATTATTATTTATTTATATTAAAATAATCGGTTGGTAAGTGTGTGTATTTATATGAAATTTTCAATCATAAATGTTGTTTAAAATATTTTTTTGAATGCATAAAGGCCACCCTATATATGTGTGTGTGTGTGTGTGTGTGTGTGTGTGTGTGTGTGTGTGTGTGTGTGTGTGTGTTTAAATCAAAAATATATAATCATTTAGACTATCATAAAATTTGAAAATTAATCACTTAAAATAACTAGTTGGTAATGGTTTTGATCAATATATGTTATTAAATTATTTTGAGTTTTTGACATGTTTGACATTATCTTTTAAATTAGAAAAAAAAATTGGGGGAAGGAAATCAAGTGGGTTGGGGAGCTAGGGGACATGGTGGTTTATGGGGGAGGAAGAAAACGTATATCTACAATGATTTATCAAAGAGATCCAATAAGAATAATGTCTTATGTAACAATCCCTAGTAGCCCAACTAGGGCGATGCCACCTCTTCTCACTCGGATACCATAATCAAAACATGCAAAGATATAGAATGACAAAATAGTAAAATAACATGCTAGATAATCCATAAAACATGTAGATAACAAGTTTCAAGCACTTATTTATGGAATTATTTGACTAGTTGTAGGACTCAAACATACCATACAACCATATACCATGTAGCTCCAATTCTCTTAGCTTTCAATCACCCTCGAGTTAGGGACACGACTCCATGATCATAATGCCTTCTCAAGCCAAGGACATATCCACAATTGGATACAAATAGGGCCAACGTACCAAACCTTGGAAGCCTCCAACCAATAGGCTCACATCCCCCATTATCCCCACACACAATTAATGTACCCCTTTCTTTTTACTCGCAGTCCATCAGATGATACCAATACCTCCAAGGTGACCAAATTGGTGTGCCATGGATGTCCCGGACCCTATGGATTTTAAGATTTCTTAAACCCTTAGGGGTATCTAGGTACCCTCTAGGCCCTCACATAGGGACACATGCTAGTACTAATCCATATCCAATTGAATAGGGGAACCACCATTTTATAGGGATGATACTCCTTAATTTTACATTTTTTAATGATATATTATAATATTATAATATTATATTGTATCAAAACACTAGTTATATCATGGAGTCCTAGCCCCCATACTCCTTTTGTACCTTGCTCTACAACCATGGTGTTATTATGTTAATCCTAGTGTATTTGCATAATATGTATAATATGCTCACTCGCCTTTTACCACATAGGCTATCTATCCTAATCACATGGAAACTCTAGGCTTACAACTCATTAATACAATGAACTACTGGCCTAAATAATTATACATATGCAAGCATGCATAACTCAACAGAACTTAGTGGTGGGCCTCCCGGTTAGGTGCAAAATAAGGCCCATCTAACCTTTCTTAGGAACATAAAGGCTATATTAAATCTCTCCTTCTACACTTAATAATGTTTTCTTGGCTTTAATAAGTTCGTAGGAAGGTTTAAAGATAATTCCTTATTATGTACCTAATATGATTTATTTTATAGAATATTGAGTAAATTATGAAGATCTATAGAATGAGAGAATTTCGGGACTTTCTTTCTGCCACGGGATGCTATAGGATGTAAAAATAAATAACAGGATATTATGAAATTATTGAACAAATTTGATTGCTCCACTAATTGAGAAAATATAGGAATGTGTTCCCTGCTACAGGAGAAGCCAAAACTCAGTATTTAATGAAGATTCCTATTGTTGAGGACAAGATCCACATTTTGAGGGATTTTGGAGGGGAATTTGCCTCATTTCAAGGAGGTTGTTTTCCCATCAATTTTTATAAGTATCAATTTAAATTAGCCTCTAGAGGCATGACATGTTTGGTCTTGTGAAGAAAACTTGTTATTTAGCAATTATACTTTCATTTCCAGCATTGATGTACTTAATTTGATCACAGTAATCAAGTTTGGTTTCATTTTTAGCTTCTAAGACTTGGTTTCCCGTATCCTTGGGCTTCGTCATCCTATGAGCCTCAAATCCCTGCTATATAATTTATTTATCTTCTTTTCATTTCTTAGTCACTTACATATCTTATTCTTGCATTTCCTATTTATGCATTTAGTATTCATGCTTCATTTGTTGTAGGTTATATTAGTTAAATTATTGAAGTAATTTGTTTTTTAGGTCATATATATAGTTACAAGTATTATTCATCCTTCGATAAGCTCTACAAAGTGATATTCATCATTGAGTTACTTGGATTAGTTTGTTAGTTCACAATTCTGAAATTTCTATTTTTAGTAATAAATTTCTGTTGAATTTGAGCATATGTTAATGAACCTATTTTGAGTTTATCCTAGTTGGCCTAACAACAATAATTTAAGGGCACCACAATAACAATAGTGGGGTTTTATGGGGCACAATAATAACAATATGGGGACTACAAGAGTACAACAATAATAATAAGGGGGTTACACTAACAACAATAAGTGACTACACTAGTAATATAGGGACCTAACAAAATGTTGCATGGTAAAAAAAATTATCAATTTGATTGTTCTTAGGCTTCAATATATGTGGAATCAACTTGAATGAGCTTCATTAGCATGTGCTAAAATTCAACAAAATATTACTACTAAAAACCAGAAATTTCAGAACAATGAACTAGTGAGCCGATCTAAATACCCAAATGCCTGAGCTAATAAAGTGAAAATTCTATGAGGTAAATTTTGTTATTAATTTCAATGTTTTAATACTTCAATCCAAGTGGAATTATATTGTGACCCCATGGACTCCTATATATAGAAAGGAGGTTTTTTCATTTGAATCATCCAAGAATTGTTCATTTATGTAATGTAAAGGAGGTTTCCCATAGAAGTGGCTTATTTCTAAGGCATTGATCTCTCTTTTCTTCTATTTTTGGAGGTGGTTTCATAACATTTGGTATCAGAGCTTTGGATTCTAGGGTTTTGTTGCTTCAAACAGGTCATCTTGGAATTTTCGCTCTTGGTTCTTGGTTCAAATCCTAAGGAAATACATGTAAAAATTTTAGTTCTTTGTTCAAAATAGTGTCGGAGATATGATCTGTGGAATTTAGGGTTTTGCAAACTCCCGAGTTTCATCTAAAAGAGGTGACCTTGGGAAAATCGTCATAACTCTCTCTTTGAGCATCAGATTGGAATTCTATAAAAAGTGGTTGAAAGTACACGGACTGTAGTTTCCTTTGTATCAATTTTTAGAGCCGAAGGAGGAAAAAATGACACATGGAATGCCGTACAACTTAGCTCTACTGAACCAGTCCATAATTAGGTCATTGTAGGAGATTGGGCATAAATTTGTCTTGGAGAATCCAAATCAGATCATACCTATGAAATTTGAAAGAAGATTCAGAGGGCTACTACAGGACCGAATTTTAGATATTGAAGATCTAAAATCATAAATATAATTAAGTTTCAATATCAAGCTTCTCAAAAGAAAGAAAAAGGTGTGTATTGTTTTTTCAAATTGCATAATACTTGTTTGAAAAATCAATTTGAAGTGATTCCAAGGGAATATTGAAGCATATATATGAGTATTGGGTTCTAAAATTCCCCCTAAAAATAATTCAACACCCATTAAGTTGTCATAATACTCTACTATGATGAATGAAGAGGAATAATTGGAGCATGATATATCAAAATTATGGTACCAAGTGCAACAAATTTCGATCTTACAAAGAGCAATCAAAGATGACATAGATAGTTTAAAAGTCAAAATGAAGGCTAATTTGGAAGGTTTGAAGGATCAAATGAAAGCTAATATTGATGATAAAGAAGTGGAAGATCACATCAAGCATCAACAACAAGTTCTCCAACCACTAGTAGAAAATGATGAAATTAGTGACTAGGTGACTAAAAACATTAGTCACTGCAATTATTTCAAGTGAATTACTACTAAATTTGAGTAATTTTAAGTGACCAAACTAAAAATGACTAATTTAGTCTAGGGATAAAATATATGACTAGATAATAAGTGACCAAACTAAAAGTGACTAACTCAAATGACTAATTTAGTCTATGACTAAAATAAATGACTAGATAATAAGTGACAAAATTAATAATGTTTAACGTAAATGACCAATATAGTCCAAGAATAAAAATAGGTCCAAATAATAAGTATAACAAGTATATGAGTTAGTCATTTATGTTAGTAATTTTTAATTGTGTCACTCTGTAGATGGAAAATTGCAATTTTGATACTAAAGTGTTTCATTTCACTACAGGGGTCTCTGAATCCATCTACAGTGTTAAAATTTAGAGACAAAGGGGCCTTTGAATCCATCTACAACGTTAAAATTTTGAATACCCTTTTGTCTCTAAATTTTAACACTGCATATGGACTCAAATATTCTCAACATCAGTTTGACCTTCCTTCTCTGTCGAGGCAAGGATCTCCTTCACTAGTTTGTCCAAGGAGGGTGAGACCACTGACACTTGAGATGAAGGACAAGCTGCAAAAAAACAAATTGGAGAAAGTAGTAACTTCTGAAACTTCTGAAAGCCATAAAAAAATTCATAACACATTGCATGTCTTTCTATGATCTCTATAAGAATCAAAGGGAAACCAAAATCACAATAAGGGAACCCTAAGAATATTTTTTCAACCCCTCACAAATTGCCTCGAGCCCTGGGTTGGCCGAATTTAGAGGACCCTAAAAAATCACAATTGGAGCATGCATTAGGGCGTCTAAATCGCTAGATGATTGACCTATAAAATTATTAAATTTTCTTTATAAGGACTTCGAAGGCCTGAAAACTGAGGCATGGTGACATTTTGATCTAAATTCCAAATGTGAATGGATATATCCTTGCGAATAGAGAAAATTTGTTGAAAACCCCTCCTCCAATGCATAATCCACCAACTCCTCCTCCTTCATGTCGGTCTGATAATAAGAAACCAACATCTCACCTGAAAAACATATTTGATGAGTAGTTGTGTATCTTCAAAGGGTTTATCACAGTGACGATCTATATACTGTAAAAATTTACATCATGCTAATAAAATATCATGGTTATCATTTAATCTTATTTTTCATTTTGACAAGGATATCATAGCCTGACATTATCCAGATCCTATTAACTCTTTGTCAAAACTACACCTCGCTCTAGTCAAAAACTCCACACCGCTTTCTCTACCTGTAATTTTTCCATGGGCCTATAGGGTTTCTCCATAATTATTGAATTCCTCTCCCATGGTAGAGATGTTGTGATTTCCTCTTTAACATTTTGAATTCGTAAAAAGAAAGAAAAAAAAATTATAACTATAAATATAATTAATAATTAAACAGATCTAGATCCATCTTAACTCTGGATCTACCAAGCGCCTAGATGAAGGAATCACATCTTTCTTAAGGTGAAAACCTCTCTTTAAGGGTGAAAGTATATTTGATCCCTCTGGGTTTGAAGTTAAAATGGATCTAGGCTGGTCATATGCAATGAAAAAAATAAAAAATAAAAAAACAAAATAACTTACAAATTCAATTCTCTTTTTTTTCAAAAAACATCAAAAAATTTATAACCTTTAATAACTTTTTAAAAAATTAAAATATTAATTGTATTAAAATAATATTTTTTGACATTATGGTAAAAGTTTTGTGCCTTTTTTCTTTTGGAATTTCATTTTCGCATTCAAAATTCATTTTCCCAATGGAGGGAATGGCCAAGGAGGATTTACATGAAAATTCCCACAAAACACATTGATTCAAAATCGCAACTTAGTACTATTTTCGACCTCGGTACCTACTTCATCAACATCGACATCATGTGCAAGCGAGGCCAGTTGAACAAAACTTTGGGTTTCCCCCATCAAATGAACTAGTAACGGCATCTTAGTTGATTTCAATACCTATGCATCTCTTTTACAGGATTGCGTTAATTCAAAAGAAGTAAGGCAAGGCTACGTCCAACATCGGCCTCCTACAGATGCTTTGAATCTACTTCATCAAATGCAAGTGGCTCGTATGATGTGAGGCATGGTCACTCTCACTAATATTCTCCTTGCTTGTGCACACTTAGTAGCTCTGCAACAGGGAAAATATATTCATGATTATGTGATCAGAAGGTGGCTTGAGTCTGATTTTATTATGATGAGTGCTCTTATATACATGTATGCTAAGTGTGGAATTATCAAATTTTCACACCACCTGTTTGATAAAATGCCTAGAATAGACGTCATCTCATGGAATTCAATGATTCTTACTTATGGAATGCATGGGTATGGTAAAAATCCATTTTTCTCTTTCATATAATGCAGCAAGTAGATCCCAAGCCAAATTGCATTACCTTTTTACTCACAATGATGTTATTAATTGAAAAAAAAATTCAAACCAAAAAAATTTCCATGGCATAGGGTAGGGATTAACTCGAAATCTATGGCCTTTTAGGTGATAATATGTTTTCGTTGATCATACCGTACTTTCCATGTGTTGATTTAGAGAGAAACCACTGTAAGTAATGAGATGGTCCCCAAAGCACAGAAGGACCCATGAATGTGACTCTATGTCTGCCATGAGAATGAAGGAAACCCTTTAAAATATGCAATAAGGAAACACGTGGAATTGAAATGTTAATTGAGGATAACATAAAAACACAGTTGCAGAGCATTTGATTAAAGAAACAGAAAAAAATGCTACAATGATGAGACATCCTTGTCAAACTTTTGGGAAAGAATAAGTTTAAGAAGCTTGAAGCAACTCTTGGAGTCATGTTCAATGAGTGACCATAAACTTACGGGTGTCAGAGTGGCAAATAATCATATTTTATGGTGGATGATATTAACCATACATAACATTTGTTGTTTAGGTCATTTGTTTGGTGGTCAATGTTTGTGAGTCACTATATTATATCATGGTACCATATATTTCTTTTTTAAAAGAAAAAATATATTGAACATGAAATAAGTTGCATCTCTTGTAAATTTTTATGTCATGATTTTGTGAATGATTTGCACATTATATGTATCATATATTTGCAATCACTTATTTCAAGTTTACTTTAAGAAATAAAGAAAGAGGTGTAGGGCCTTACCATAAGAAGGACTTGCACTAACTCGTATCCTCATATCATTGAAACATTAGCCCATAAATCAAACACATGCCCTAATTTCTCTAGTATGGAAACCCTTGGATGAATATGATAATGAAATTCTCCCAACCGCTAGTTCTAACCCAACTATTGAATGTATTTGGTTGGAATCTGTAAATTCCTTTAATTGATCCATGGATATGTATGAAATCCAATTTTTCATTGAAATGATACAAACATCCAAATTAAGAGGAGGTATAGAAATCTCAACCTTACAACTTTGTTATCCAATATTAAATAATTCACTAATTAGTTAAGGGGTAATCTACTTAACTATACATTAAATAATAAAAGCACTAATATTAACACAAGAAAATAATAATAGTATTTAATACAAAGTTATAATATAGGTAGATGCTAAATTGGCATGTGATACCCCCTTGTTCGTGGGACAATGGATTACCTTCATGCAATGATTTAACTATTTAATCCATGGAGGTATACATACCTTAATTTCCCTTGGATTCAAACCTGTGACATTTAAAGGGGAAACACTTTAACACAATTAGAACAAGTAAATACAAACATAATTTTTGTATGTATCGAAGTTAGTATAAGAGTTGCATGACATGCTTAATTCTACACAAAAGCAAGGGAAATCGTGAAGGGTTGATCATAATAGGCATGTATGGTCCATTACGATTATCATAGGTATGTTAGTTTGGTTTTCCAATCCAGAAATTTCACACATTGTTACTATTGTTAGTCAAATTTTAAAACCCTCTCTGTTCCGAGGGTTTCAAATTTACATTGACTCTTTAATGGGGCGGTATGACCCTGGTTCATTTGTCTTTTTTCATTTCCGGATATGGTTTTGGTGCTGTGTTAGTGGGTTCTTACTCTCTCTAGTTCTATCAAGTTTGGAAACCAGTAGATAGCGCGGATTTGGATTTGTGACCTTCAACAATGAGTAATCTATGAGGGATGTCATTGACGCAATGAATGGCAAGATGCTTGAAGAGAGGAGCATCACTATTAACCCAGCCCAATCTAGAGGAAAAGAGGGTGGTGGTGGACACGTAAAGATATTTTTAATTATTTCTTATAGTGACAAAGTTTTCCAAAAATTTACCGGAGAAAGTAATTTTGTTGGCAATAATTTTTGGTAACACATTCTTTCGGCTAAGATCCTATGAATTCAAAAATTTCAGTTTTTTTATTGTTCTCTTCTAACTAGATATGTAACATAGCATTGAATATGGGGCATCCCTCAAAGAAATTTGAATAAGGGTTAAAGTTGTTGAGATTCAACAAAATGATGATCCTAGTGAAAATTAAGCACCTTCACTAGGTGGGGCTTGTAGGCTATTTTTAGGTGTATGTCTATCTTTAGAATGGTGAGCATATTCTAAAATTAGCAGGAGACTAATTCTATATGGTTGAGAAATTTATATCTTTAGATGAGTTTCTATTTTTAGATCATGGCCAAAGTCTATTTATATATCGCAAATCTAAAAATAGAATGCATGTCGATTATTATTAGACCTTAATCATAATCAGAAAATAAATAATAACTTATTCTCTTGAAGCACATGATTTCAGTTAACTAATGTGGCAAACCAATTAGTTGAAGGAATTACGCATTCCAAGGTTGGTTGGTGGGACATGCACAACGGACTTCGTTGTAACTGATTGTGGCAAAGTTGTAACAGAGTTGGAAGAGTAGTTATGTGAGTTGTTATTTAATTTAAATCAATTAAGTGAGTTAAAATTAGTTGTGCTAGTTGTAACTAAAGATACACTAGTGAGAGATCAGTGAATTAATTATTTAATTAATTCAAAAGTAGTGTCTTACTTGCAACTGAAGAAATACAACAATTAACTACTTGCATGTCAGAGCCAGTGGGGAGCCAGTGGAGAGATAGGTGAAAGGATGTGTTTGACTATCATTTGTGACTATAGTGATGCATTCAATGCATCTACACACACATTGGAGTTTCCAATGAGGATTCCTCAATCAAGTCAAGGCAATATCGAATTTATTCAGGGATCTTCATCAGCAGGGATTGCGCAATGGAGGCAGGTTGTCAGGAGACAGTAAATTGCTGCATGTGTGAACAAATTTTTGGATGACAGTGTGAGAAAATTGTATATTTTACTGAGAGATCTATGAGATGAGCCTTGTATGAGATTGTTTCATGATCCATGATATACATAATATATTATAGTTGTGGTTTTTAGCTTTAAGCTTTCCTGGTAAAAGCATCTTGTTATATGTGAGTTATTTTTCTTCATGTGTTTGCAATTAGCGATTTCATTTCCGTAAAGAATTGAGTAGAAGGATTCTGTATTTAACAGTGGCTTTAAATTGGTAGATCAGGGGAGTCTGGTAATACATAATTTTTTTTATAAATTTATACATGGTATCGGAGCAGTGTTAATCACTAAAGATTTCAATATTGAAGCAGTGTTGAGTTTTTTTGGTGGAACAATTCGAATTTGCTGCAAGAATTTCATGGTGCGACAGTTGAGTAAACATCGAAATGGATTTCAATGGTTTGCAGTTGGAGTACGCACTCGACAGAAGCTCGAACTACATTGAATGGAAGTATAGGATGGAGGCGGTGCTTGAAGAAAATGGCTTGAAGGAGTTCATTGATAGCGATGTTCCTAAGCCCACTTCAACGGATGTTCCATTACTTGACGCCTGGAAAAATAAAGTAGCAAAGACGAGAAGGATTCTGTTGGAAGGTGTGAAAGACCATATTGTGTCAAGACTTCATGGGAAAGCCACTCTATTTTCAATGTGGAAGGCTTTGATAGATCGTTTCCAAAGCAGCAGCGACCATGGGAAGTTGGCGCTGAAAGATAAACTCGGAAAAATCAAAATGGAGAAGGGTGACAGTATTCCAAAGTATCTCACGAAGTTTGTCCAATATAGGGATGAACTGGGGAGTGTGGGAATTATAGTTGCTGATGATGATTTGGTGAACTTGGATCTCTTGGGACATCCTAAGAGTTAGCACAGTTATCAAGACTCTGTCAACGGTCGGGAAAAACTACTGGATTGGGAACGACTGTGGTCGGATCTAGTGTAGGAGGAGTTCAAGCGGAACACCAGGGATGGCTCTTCATTAAAGCATGATGATGAAGAGGAGTTTTCTTTGGCTACCAAAGTGAGGAAAGGGAAGGGGAAGAAATCCCATTCAAAATCCGAGGCTAAAGGCAAGAAGTTGGACTTGTCCAAGGTGAAGTGTTTTCACTATCACGAACATGGGTATCTCACCACTAATTAGCCACAGAAAAAGAAGAACAAGAAGGTTGCTGGAGCTGCATCTGGTGAGGCCCTTGCCTCATAATTTGAACTTAATTTCTCTTTGATCGCATGCTTAGTTTCAATCGCAATGGGATCAGTGTGGTATCTTGATAGTGGTGCTTCCTTCCACATGATGAGAGATAAGGAGCTTTTCAGCAACTTGGAGGAGAAATATCTCCAAACGCGTATATAGATGGGAGATGATAGACGATATAGTGCGACTGGAATTGGTACCATTACCTTTGAGAGGGAGTCAAGTAAACCATTTCTGTTGAAAGATGTTATGCATGTTCCATGTTTGAAGAAAAACTTGGTCTCAGTCGCGATGTTGGAGGACAAATATTATGACGTTGTTTTCAGCGACGGAAACTCTTTCCTGCAACATAAAACAATGGGTCAAACGAAGAGGATAGGGATTCGAGTCAATAATCTCTACAAGCTGGAGGTAGATGGCTACGCTGCAATGGTGGGCAAAGAAGAAGAAGTGGTGAGCTGAGATGACGGCGAATTATGGCACAAAAGATTAGGCCATCTTCACCATGGCACCCTGAAGATTTTGCAGTAGATTTCTACTCGAATTCCGAAGGGTAAACTTGCATAGATAGATCAGTGCAAGGGATGTACTATGGGTAAGTTTATGAAGACCACCTTTCATGAAAAGAAGAACCGTGCTTCGATGATCCTGGAGAGAGTTCACACAAACGCGTGTGGGCCATTCTCAGTTGCTTCAACAACAAAACACATGTATTATGTTATTTTTGCTGATGACTATTCTCGTAGATGTTGGATCTTCTTCATGCATAAGAAAGATCAAACATGCTCAAATTTCTCTGAGTTTAAAGCATTGGTGGAGAAAGAGTTCGGGAAGCAAGTGAAGGCTCTGTGGAGCAATAATGGTGGTGAATATATCTCGAAATAATTCAAAGACTTATATAGCAAAGAAAGAATTCAGAGAGAACTCATAGCACCTCATAACCCACAGCAGAATGGGGTCGCGTAGAGGAAGAACAGAATGATTGTGGGTGTTGCACGAGTTATGCTGCATGATCAGGGCCTACCAATGCACTTGTGGGTGGAAGCATGCAACACTATGGTTTATGTGAAAAACCGTTATCCTCATAGAGTACTTGGCATGAGTGCACCTAAAGAAGCTTTTACTGGTAAGAAACTGGATGTTTCTCACTTTAAGATTTTTAGCTCATCTTTTTATGTTCATGTGACCAAGAACACCAAGAAGAAGGTGGAGCCGACTACTAAATTTTGGATATTTGTGGGGTACACAGAAACACCCCATAATTATCATGTGTATTTTCCAAACATTCAAACGACTGTGGTGCGATGGGATATAAAATTCAATGAGTAGAAAGCCATGAATTTGTCGCTCGAGAGGGAGCTACACTTGCATGCAAAGGAGGAACTTCTTGTTCCCAAAGATGAGCCTCTAGATGTGGATCAGCCATAGGAGGAGGATCATGGAGTGGAGGAGTCCACTCATGTAGATCCAAACATCAGAATTGGTAGAAGGTGTACCATAGAAGTTGAGAGGCTGAAGCTTGATGTGGCACAAAATGTAGGAGCCCCTACTTCACAACGCAAACAGAGAAAGTCTCCTGACCGATTCACTGGATACATGGCTCTCATAAGAAAACGTATTGTGAAAGAGCCATCTTATTTTCAGGAAGCAGTGTAGAAGCCCACATGGGTAGATGCAATGGTGTAGGAGTATGAATCTATTGTCAAAAACAGTGCTTGGGAAATTGTTCCAAGGTCAGTTGATAAATCAGTGGTAGCTTCAAGATGGATCTACAAGGTAAAGCAAGTTTTTGATGGGAGTGTTGAGAAGTATAAGGAAATATTTGTTGCTCAGGGCTTCTCACTGATTGAGGGGATTGATTATGAAGAAACCTTTTCACATGTCACATGGTATTCTTCCATAAGGACCATCCTTGCTCTCTCAACGTAGATGGGTTGGCACATTCATCAGATGGATGTGAAGACTGTGTTCCTTAATGGGATCATTGAGGAAGAAGTGTACATTGAGCAACCTGAAGGATTTAATATCTTCAGTAGCGAATTGCATGTGTAGACTCAAAAAAGCGCTATATGGGCTGAAGCAAGAACCCTGTGCTTGGTACACTCGGATCGACAACTATTTTACTAGACTTGGCTTCACCAAGAGTGAGGCAGATGCAAACCTATACCAAATTTTGGTGGAGGGTAAGCTTTTAATCATTGTTCTTTATGTTGATGATTTAATACTGACTAGTTAAGAGCATTTGATACAATCATGCAAGGAGGACCTTGCAAAGGAGTTTGAGATAAAGGATATGGGCCTCCTTCACTATTTCCTTGGATTGGAAATATGGCAGCGAGAAGGTGAACTGTTTGTGTCTTAAGGAAAGTATGCAAGGGAGATACTCAGTAAGTTTCACATGGAGGGCTGCAAACCCATGGATACTCCTCTTCCAGGAAATTGGAGGAAAGAGGATGCTACATCGGCAGAGGGAGTGGATGCTATTGTCTATCGACAGTTGGTGGGTTCGCTCATATTTTTAGTTAATACAAGACCGGACATATGCTATACGGTGAACGAGCCTATTCAAGTGATGGTTAAGCTTTCCAAGCTCTTTTGGAAGGCGGGAAAGCACGTCTTGAGATATCTTAGGGGCACATCTGAATATGGCTTATGGTACACACAGGCAGATGAGGTGAAGTTGCATGGCTTCACGGATGCATATTGGGCAGGCAACCCAATAGACAGAAAGAGAACATTAGGAGGGATTTTTAGTGTCAGATCTACAGTTTTTTCTTGGTACAATAGGAAACAGATATCCGTGGCACTAATTTCAGTGGAAGCATAACACCTAGCAGCAAGTCAAGCTGCATGTGAGGCTATCTGGATGAAGAAGATCCTAGTCGGTTTATTCGGTTCTCATTTAGACCCTGCAGTGATTCATTGTGATAATCAAAGTTGCATTAAACTCTCAATTAATCATGTGTTTCATGATAGATCTAATCATATAGATATCCAGTATCATCATGTGAGAGATTGTGTGCAGCAAAAGATCATGTTTCTTCAATACATTCCTACAAAAGATCAGGATGCAGATATTCTAACGAAGGCACTCACCGGGAGAAAATTCGAATACCATAAAGAGAGGATCGAGGTGAAGGATAATCCCTTTCTTGTTGAGAGGGAGTGTTGAGATTCAACAAGATGATGATCCTAGTGAAAATTAAGCACCTTCACTAGGTGGGGCCCATAGGCTATTTTTAGGTGTATGACTATTTTTAGAATGGTGAGCATATTCTAAAATTGGCAGGAGACTAATTCTAGATGGTTGAGAAAATTATATCTTTAGATGATTTTCTATTTTTGGATAATGGGCAAAGTCCATTTATAGATCGCAAATCTAAAAATAAAATGCATGTCGATTATTATTAGCCCTTAATAATAATTAGACAATAAATAATAACTTATTCTCTTGAACCACTTGATTTCAGTTAACTGATGTGGCAAACCAGTTAGTGAAGGAATTACACATTCCAAGGTTGGTTGGTGGGACATGCACAATGGACTCATTGTAACTGATTGTGGCAAAGTTGTAACAGAGTTGGAAGAGTAGTTATGTGAGTTTTTATTTATTTTAACTTAGTTAAGTGAGTTAAAATCAGTTGTGATAGTTGTAACTAAAGATACACTAGTGATTCAAGAAAGAATCTTAAATAAAAACTCGATATATTCGAGGTACAATTTAGTCTCAAATTTATTACAGTGCAAGAGAATCTCCATTGTTTATTGGTTTCACTGATTCTGATTGGGCTGGTGACACTGATTATCAAAATTCTACTATAGGTTTTGTATTCACTCTTGGTTCAAGACATATTACATGGTCTTGTAAGAAAAAAAGTGTCATCTCTCTTTATTCAGCAGAAGCAAATTATCATCGTGTTGTTGAAGCCAACAAGGAATCCCTGTGGCTTCGTCAGATCCTATCCGAATTTGGTCTTCATCAACAACATCCAACTACACTTTGGTGTGATAATCAGAGTGCCATTTTTCTATGCAAATATATAGTTCAACATCAACGTATGAAACACATTGAGCTACACATACACTCCATAAGAAATCTCATTCATGATTGTGTTATTGAAGTGCAGTATTGTTCAACCAATGATCAAGTTGCCGATATCTTTACAAAGGCTTTCACAGAAGCGAAGTTTACCAAACTTCGATCTATGCTTGGAGTTCAGGAAAGTTATCATTAAGGGGGGGTAGGCTCTAATGCCTCCTTCCTTCTCCTATTGTGTGACCTTTGTAAATCCTTCAATCCTATCCCAAGTTGTTCTTAAGGGGGGATGTTAGGATATTCCGACACATAGGAAAAAGTCTCCTATTGTGTCACCTTTGTAAATCCTTCAATCCTATCCTAAGTTGTTCTTAAGGGGGGATGTTAGGATGTTCCGACACATAGGAAATATTTAAGTATAGATTGATCTAGCGCAGAATTAGGTAAAGTGTGTTTCTTTTCTATGTACATTAGTAACTTATAATCTGACGCTCACGATATGTAGTGATTCGACGATTCACTCTCTTCTCGATATTACCAACACTTGATCCGTGGCTTAGCACCCGATTGGCCCATGATATCTATTTAAAGAGCATGGAGGGTCATTTTTCCAGTAATCTTTTATGAGAGAAGCTTATGTAAATTTTATTTCTTTATATTAATAAATTTCCTAAAGTGGCCACGTTGGCTCAAGCCATGGACTGTTTCTCTCTTCAAGGGTTTTAACCACATCAAATACTGGTGTACTGATATTTGATATGTTTTTTAGCGGTGATATTTGGTGTTTGATCTAAGGAACTTACCCTGTAAATCCATACATGGTATCAGAGCTATTTTGAGGGCCACATCCGTTGTTGACACAAATCTAAATCCAGTTTGACTACATGTGACTGTTGTTTTCCAGATCTATTGTTTCTGACCACTTTCAGGCTGGGACAACTGCTATGATGTGAGTGGTGACCTTTGGTGTTTGATCTAAGGAACTCACCCTGTAAATTCCTACATTGGTTCCCTCCATTATAAGCATATAGCACCAGATCACAATTTCTTCATTTTTCTTTTTCTTCCATACCTTGAGTTTATGGTTTGATTTCTTGAATTATCAAGCTTCCCTTTTGTTCCTAAGTCCACAAATAATTTATCTATGGCCAAAAGTTTGATAGATATATCATTGTACCATATTATTCAATGGGAAAAATGAATTACTAAATCTGGATTCATTTCTCCTTTTCTTGGAAAATTGATTTTGATGCTAATAAATTATTCCTTATGACTTGTTCTACTAAATAATAAATTCACCAATATAATTTTCAATTTTATGACTGTAATTAGTGCAAGTAAATAAATATACAAGAAAAATACCCTCAAGTTTATTCTTGTAGCTTGGATGTTGAATTTTTTGAGACATTCAACATGTTGTGTGATTTGTGCCCGTATTTTTCATTGTTGAAAATTTTAATTTTTGTTTGCAGCATTATTTGCTCCTTGCTTAGTGGAATTTGATTTTCCATTTTTTTCTTGTATCTACAAATTGGATTTTGTGTTGCCTATTTATTTGTGTTTTGCAATCGATTTTCTGTGTTACACATTATTTTGTCACCATGACATTTTACTGTCTATATGGGTTCATCAACACCTATATAATGCTCCCTTAGAAGTATACAGCCCTAAAGTTCCTAAACCAAGTCCTAAATTTGGAGAAAAGCTTGTAAAAATCATAAAAATATTGGTACCACACTTTACCTTAGCTTTAACTACAGCACCGCATCCTTTTTCTCCAAATAGTGTGGAGCCGACCACACGTTTTCTTCATTAAAAGTGAGGACCCCTATAAAAGGTAATTCGAAGGTGAAAGTAAATTATAGAAGCCCAGGTGGTCAAATATTCTCCAAGATGAAAGCTTCTAGAATTAATTATCCAGTCGAAGCCTTACTCCCTCCATTATCATGAACATTCATTCCTTCATAAAAGGAGCCTATTCCTTGGATTTTGGAACTTAATCCCTTGATAAGGGGACTTTATCCCTTCCATTTTGGAGCTGTAACCACTTTCCTTTTCCTATAAATTGAAGCTTTGGTTCAGTCTCAAGGGTACATGCTGATATATGTAAAACTTATCTATCCATTTTGTATACACTTAGTACTTGCTTTGTACTTAGTAGCTACGATAGAGAAGGGAATTGCTGAAGAAACATACACTTTTTGCTAGCTGCGAGAACGATTACATACTCATAGTTAGGTTGGTCCAAAGAGTGGAAGGGCTTGTCAGACCAAAGGAAAAAACTTGTTCCAGACCTCGGAAGGATCTGTACGACATCAAGTTGAACGTGGTTGTAAGATTCCTTCTTTAATTAAGAGATAATACAATTAGATCTTGTTTTCTCAATAAGTTGTTTATGTGTTTACTTGAATGACTTATTTCTTAAATTCCTTGATTATTAAGATAGATTTATGATTTATGAATTAGTATATTGTGCAGGTGCTTTTGATTCTCTTCCATGTCTTTGATTGCAGGTCTTAAGGGGTGACTTCTTCGAGCGACGGGAAAGAAGAATTCAACTAGCATTGGATCACAGGTAGGTCCTTCCTTCATCATAAAGAATTCTAAATCATATATAATCTAGAGAAAGTAGTTTAAATTTGTCCTGTTTGTTTTGAGCTATCTTTGTGATACTAGCGAGATCTTTCTTGTCCACAAGAAAGATTTATCTGCCTAACAAAATGGCGACTCCACTGGGGATTATTTCTTGAACTTAGTTTCATTTTTTGTTTTTTTTAGTTTGACTTTGAAAGATTTTTTCTAATTTTGATTATTCTACACTGGATTAGGTGAATTATCTATTAGAATCCCTGAAAAGAAGATCAGAATTTTTATTTTTTCTATATGTTTTATGGCCTCCACACTTTTTCTTTCAAAACAGTGCAGTAACCTCCGTAGTTTTTATGTACAAATAGTGTGGTACCGCACCTTTTTGTATTAAAACCTGTGGACTTAAGGAAAATTTTTGAAAAACTAAAAATTCTCTTTTCTGGAACCAGATTACGTGATTCTTTGTATTTACCCAAACTTGTTTTGACTGTCAAAAGCCTTGTGTGAATTTCTTTCAGCAACTCTTACAATCTCATCAATCTCCGTTAAGTTAATTGGGTGTTTTGAATACTCTTTTTGAGAAATTCTTAATTTTATTTCCTTTGGTCATTACTTCGAGGTTTGTCTCAGTCCCTCAAAAAATTTGCATCTTTTTGCTTTTGTTTTCGCAAAAAAAATTCCCCCTCATTCGCCGGGGGGGTTAAATTATGTCTGAGTGTTAATCGCCTTTGAGTGTTTTTATCTTTTGATATTTGGAACTCTCACCCAATTTTCTTTACTTACACTTGATTGGTTCTTTAGATTACATTATAATCATATTTTTTTTGAGAATTTTCTTGCATCGATCACATTTGCATAACTAGAATTCTCATTTTCAAAATATGAATGAAAAATGTGCATAGATTACATTTGCATACTTTTCAAGTGAATTGTGAATAGATTACAACTTCATAGTTTACATTCTAAAAAAATCAATGTAGATTCAGATCATTTTCTTTATTTACATGTTTTTATTCTTGTTTTAAAAAATAAAAATAAAATGGAATTGATTTGCATTAGCTTTTCTTGATGAAATTAGTGCATTAGAGAATTTGTTATATTTTCTCTTATTGATCAATTTTTGCACTGTTGGAAGTGAATGGAAACTCTTTCCTTACTTTAGTTAGGATTCATTGAATTGGAAATATTGCATTATCATATTCGATTACATTCAGTTTTGGGTCGGGTCATAACACCATTGGTTTCGTATCCATTTACCCTTTGAGTAATAACAGCCTAAATAACACAGTGCTTAATTAAAATTCATCTAGAAATTTTTACATTTTTAGGGCTCTTTCCACCAATCTAACTTAGGCTAGTGTCTTGGAGTAGGGTGTAATTAACTCTTTAAGACAATTAAAACAAACAAGTAGTCGACCTTGTGGTAGGAAAAATCCAATAGTAGCATGTATGCTGTGGGAAGCTCCTCCTAAAGGAGTCAAGCACAAGATCATATCCGAACCAGTTAGGTAATAAAACCTTCCTCATTGGGAATGATAGAAGATATACACGTATTAACAATGGTAAACCTCGGATTGACCATTGTCGAGGAGCCTGGGGTCACTTGTCGGTAAACCTCGGATTATGTCATGGAGCCTTCAAGGGGATTGAGCTTTGTTACTCTGCCCTTGCGTGTGTATCGGATTGTAGACTATTCCCCCAGGTACATTTGTTCCTGTTGGTGACCTTAGTGGCCATAAACTTTAGGATTTTTTCCCAAGGTGACGGTGGAGGGAAGATCCCACTGTACCTGGAGCAGACGTCGACTAGACTCACTTGGACTCTCCGGAGGGTTATCTTCACTCGAGATGGTTTAAGTGGAGAAATTTGCACCGGTCTGTTTCATTAAGCAGGTTGTCGGGGTAACTGTTCCAACTTCCATTTCTGCATTAAAATTCTATGATGTTGGATTTCATCACCAACTAGTGTTTTTAGTGCGGGAATCTACTGTTTGTGTGTGGTTTGACTCCTAGATTTGATAGCGCATGTTCATGTGTTTGTTTTTACTTTTAGAGACCATAGGTGTGAATTGTGAATTTTAATTGTTAAGTGTGAATCGTGAGTTGTGAATAGTTTTAAATTGTTAATAAAATTCACTAAAGTTGAATCTAATGGCAACTATTTCAGAATTTACCAACCAAGGAACCCCTCTTAATGAGAATCCTAGTACTTTTCCTTGCCTTGGAAATTTGGTCCTCCTTATATGGCTACATTGTCATTACCTGGATTTACAATAGGTTTACTGGTATGGTTATTTTCAACTTCGTTGGCCTTGAATACTCTAATTATTCCACCTCAACAGAGTTCACCATCTCAACATCAGCAACCTCATGTTGACCCTTTACCTTCTTCGCCTAATATTTATTCCTCCCTTTCTTCCTCTTCGCTTGGTAAAAACCTTGACGCTAGTAACTAGGTGGCTAAGAAGAAGAAGAAAGGGAAGAAGAAGAAGAAGCAAGATAAGAAAGAAGTCAACCAGTCAACCATGGCTGTAAGTCTTAATAGTGTTGAGGAAACCTCCAACATGCATCGTAAACCCAAATTCCCTTGCAAGCTTTGTAAGGGTAACCACTTTCTTATCAATTGTCCTGGTATTCCTAAGGTATTGGAAGTATGGTTAGAAAAGTCCCATCAACTTACTATTGATCCATCAACCAGTGATAGTCAGGTTCCTGGGAAAAAGGGTAAACTAAGGTTTCCTTGTAGGTTATGCAAAGGGAGTCATCAAACTCACATTTTTCCTCACATTGATGAAGCCTAAAAATTGTTGGAAAACCTTACTATTCCACAGCAAAAACTTCCAACCGGTTATCGTCAACTTTCTCCCAACCTACCGTCAACTAACAGAGTGATTGATCTAATTCCAAGTACAGTCAATCCAACTCTTCCATTGGAGATTGAAACTGATATCACTCAGGTTGATGATCCATTATTTGATCAAGTACTCGACTCAATTTCACATTCGGTCGACCCCACTCTCCCTGTAGAGAGTGAAATTCATACTGCTCAAGTTGTTCTTGTTACTTCAGATTCTTCTACACCAGGTGGCATTTCACATGTTCCTACAAAAAACCCTCCAAGTACCGAGGTCTTTTCCTTTGATTAAAATAGACTGACAGAACCTCGTCTTCCTTCCTCCATCCCTTTTCAAATCATTGTGAAGGCTTGTGGTACGAATGTACGCCGCACACATGTAGATGAAGGTGTTTTTGTTAGTATTTTATCCTCAATTTCTTGGAAAGCTTTGGGTTCCCCTTAGCTTGTGCCTGTTATGCAAAAATTTTCAGCCTTTAACAGAACCATTAGTGAACCTTTAGGGATCCTTCCTAAGTTTCCTATTACCTTGGAAGGTAAAACCGTCTGTATTGATCTTATGGTAGTCCGAGGCCCCTTGGATTTCAATTTACTCCTTGGGCGAGACTATGTCTATGCAATGAAGGTTGTCGTATCGACACTCTTTCGCATGATGTATTTCCCTCACAATGGAAACATTGTGACTGTTGACCAACTTTCATTCACTAGTCTTGATTCGACTACCAATAATCCAACACCACTAAATGTTCCTTATACTAAAGTGGTATCTACCCCACCATGAGTTAATTATGTGGCAACCAGTCCCATGTTTTTAGTTATCAATGCAAGCGAGCCTCTCAGTGTTTGCTCGACTTCCTTTGACTTAGATCTGGTAATTGACATGGAAAATTCTATGGGATTATTTGAACGCGATGTTCATATCCCTTTTGAGTCTGTTACACCATTTTTTGGTCATCTAACCTATTATCATTAGATGGACCCAAGTACACCATGTAAGACCAATTTTACCCTAAGTAAAATTGCTTTCACTATGTAAACTAACTTAATAAACCACATTTATTAGGTTGTTTATGGTCAAAACAGGAAACCCCAAAAGGAAATATTAAACAAACCTATTTTGTTTAATTTTCCTCATGGAATAATTAATTAAACCATAATTTAATTATTATTCCTAGTCATGTTTAGCCCAAAAACAAAGAAATTAATTAGATAAACCTTTATTTATCTTATTATTTTCTAGGAATAATTATTTAATCTTATTTAGATAATATTCCTTGTTAAATATGACCAAATCA
This sequence comes from Pinus albicaulis, assembly GCA_034641835.2. Lineage (NCBI taxonomy): Eukaryota > Viridiplantae > Streptophyta > Pinopsida > Pinales > Pinaceae > Pinus > Pinus albicaulis. Next base: position 167,717,894 of record CM076575.1, read on the forward strand.
CCCACAAATAATTAAATAAATCATTATTTATTTGATTATCTTCTAACTGCTTCCTTAAAAAGATAAATAAATCATTTATTTATTTATTATTAACAAATAAAGGGATTTGACCCAAGTCAAATACTTTTTCCCTCCAACAAATATAATAAAATATTCCATAAAAGGTGGATCTAAATTTGGTTAACATTATTTTAATCATGCACCAAGATCTAGAATGACCCAATATTTTGTTATAAATAGGAGGGTTTTTCCTACCATTCTTCACCTTTTGTTGCCTATTAGATCACTTTGGATCTATACACTTGGTCACATTTTTCTATCATTTTCTGTGTGAGCTCCCATTGAGCTCTATTCTTTGCAGTGGGTTTTCTGCACCAACAAGAGAGAGAAATCTTAGATTTGAAGTGCTGAGGACTTCCAAGAACCCATCCCACTGAGGAGAATTGGATACGCCTTCTTGTTTTCCTCCCAGGTGCCCAATTAATACAAAAAAATTTTCAGAAATTGTTCTTGTCTTGTCTATTGGTATATGGAGCAAACCCTTTTTTTTACTGCTTAATGTATTTTCATGCATAGATCTGGTTTTTGCAGCTCTTTTCTTGTTCAACTAACCGCAGATCTGAAGATATTGGCAGCCACTTTTGTTGTTAGGGCTATTATTTATGCGTAGCTAAAGTGGTCCTTTTTCGTACACTTCGACGAAGGATTCATACTAACAAAGTCCCTTGACATGTGTTCCTTCCAGAGAATTTTCCTTCCATATGATGAAGACCTTTTGGAAGCCATGATTGAGGAATGTCCCTTGACATGTCTTTCTTCCAGTTGGAAGCCATGATAAGGTCAGATAAGAGGAAAATTCCTTTTACTGTGTCAACCTCATTAAAAAATGAATCAATGGTTAAAGAGAAAATTTCCTTTTACTGTGTCAACCTCGTTAAAAAATGAATTAGTGATTAAAGAGGAAAGTTCATTTTATTGTGTCAACCTCCTTAAAAAATGAATCAGTGATTTAAGAGGAAATTTCTTTTTACTGTGTCAACCTCATTAAAAAATGAAACATTTCTTATATGAGGACAGTTCTTTTACTGTGTCAACCTCGTTAAAAAATGAAACAGACCCATGAGGACAGTTCTTTTCCTGTGTCAACCTCATTAAAAAATGAATCAGTGGGTTATGTAGGTAGATTGTAAAGAGTAGATATGAGGACAGTTCTTTTACTATATCAACCTCGTTAAAAAATGAAACAGACCCATGAGGACAATTCTTTTCCTGTGTCAACCTCATTAAAAAATGAATTAGTAGCTTATGTAGGTAGATTATAGAGAGTATATTGATAGATTCCATGAGGATGGTTCTTCTCCTGTGTCAACCTTGTTAAAAAATGAAATAGATACCAAGAGGAAAGTTCCTTTTACTGTGTCAACCTCCTTAAAAAATGGATCAGTGGGTAATGAGGAGAGTTCCTTTTACTGTGTCAACCTCGTTAAAAAATGAAACCGGTCCATGATGAGCATAGTTCCTTTTATTTTGTTAAGCTCGTTAAAAAATGAAACAAGTTTCCATGAGCATAGTTCTTTTCCTGTGTCAAGCTCGTTAAAAAATGAAACAAATCCTCTCCTATTCAAGTTGATTCTTTCATCCGATCTCATAAATGAACCTTCATTCCATCCAGATTTTAGTAACCAATAGTCTACTTAGTTGAATGCAATGAATCTTGGGGAGAAAACGCTCTAGCAAGTTATGCTTGGGGGTCATTAAAACTTATCTCAAGCATGATTTTTGCTTTTTTTCAAGCTTGTGTAAAATGAAACAAACCTATCTCAAGCATTATTTTTCCTTTGTTTCAAGCTTGTGTAAAAATGAAACAAACCTCTCTCAAGCATAGTTTTCCTATGTTTCAAGCTTGTGTAAAAATGAAACCACTCTTAATCACAGTTTTCTCTGTTTCAAGCTTGTGTAAAAATGAAACAAACCTATCTGAAGCATAGTTTTTCTCTATTTCAAGCTTTTGTAAAAATGAAACCTATCTTGAGTCGATTTCGTTTATTATTTTCAAGACTCGTTAAACTCATGAAAATCCCGAGATTATTTTGCTATCTTTCATTCTCGTAAAACACATGAAAATGCCGAGTTATTTCCGTCTTTTCCTGCTCGTAAATTAAATTGAAAGTCGGCTATATGAGTACAATTTTTATCACTTTTTTGAACTCGTTAAAACTTACGAAAAAGAAAAAACCATGAGTACATTTTTGCCACTTTTTTGAACTCGTTAAAACTTACAGAAAAAAGTGAAACCCTGGAGTTCTCTTTTAAGCCCTTTCAGACTCTCTAAACATGAAAATGTTGCCGAGTACTTGAATATTCGAACTCGTTAAAGGAAATGAACAGTCATCCCTTCAGTATAAGTTTGCCCCTTTTTCGGAATGAAATGGACTATTTACGAAAAAGGTATACGTTGACTAATCATGGTCAATAGAGTTCTCTCTTGTATTATTTTATCCTTTTTCAGGCTTGAGAGACTAAATTTATGAAAAAGTACACCCACGGAGTTTCCTTAATTTTTTCTTCTAACTCCCTAAAATTGAAAAACACCGAGTTTCTCCTATACTGGACTCGTTAAAATTTAACAGTAAAGGACCTGTCGATTACAAACAGGAATGGACCACTCCTTCTTAGGGTTCGATTTTATACTAATTTGGACTTATCCAAAGGATGAGCTTATATAACAATCAAATGTTATCCTCCTCAAGCTTGTCAAAAATAAAGAGGTACTTGCCACAAATGGTGGGGGAAAAAGAGGGAAAATGGATCCAGTTGTTAAACTTTGTTTAAAAGCAGTATACCACTCTTGAATGCGACACTTTTTGTCCTGGGTTGGGAAAATCCTTTGCCTATCAATTAATCAAACCATATTGAAAGTCTTCAGCCAGTTTCTGGGTATTATCTTTAATTCAATTGTTACCAAACCATCTGCAGTGTCGTTATGTGTTCAAGAGGACAATTTAAATAAACTATTCATTGCAAACATATGTCTCCATTCGTGTTGACCATCCCTGAGTCAGTCCTTGCAAAGTATTTCTATAAAAATTGATCTAATGGTTTCATGTCATGGGCTTTCCTACGACGGGTCACTTTCTATCGATGACAGCATATCATCTAGGAATTTGATCTAGAATCCTTCAGTACCTTGGAATCTGCATGCCTTAATGGCAGGTTTCTTGCTTTCGATAGCAGATTACATCATTGATCTTCGATCGAATGATTCTGTGAAATGTTCGACTTGAGATCCCAAATTCACATTTCATAGATTGTACTGAGTACTTTGAGAGCCATTTTAATTATTGGTGGTTTTTCTCACACTTGTTAATCGTCCACATCATTTATTGGTAATCAAGTGGTTTCTACCATGTTCGACTTCAACACAATCAATCGAATGGATAGAATCGTACTAGTTCGGGAAGCAAAAATCAAGACCCTGGATCTAGTTTCCACCATCCAGGCTGTGAGGAATTTTATTGTTCATTATACAATAGACTATTCATGAAATATGGTTGCGTCCATACTGTGTCTACTATTGATGTAATATTAAAATCATTTCTATATCAGAACATTTTAGTTAAGTTTTGATTTAGTTAGTTGTTGTTCTGAGTATGGGAATGCCTACCTCAGCGATGATATCTATATATGTTTGAATTGAATTTTTTTACAGGTTCCAACCAACATCCACAAGCCAATCCTTGGGATGATAAAGCACTTCACTCTTTGAATTATCTCAGACTTCGCACTTTAGGGGGCAATCTGTTACACATTATTTTGTCACCATGACATTTTACTGTCTATATGGGTTCATAAACCCCTATATAACACTCCCTTAGAAGTATACAACCCTAAAGTTCCTAAAACAAGTCCTGAATTTGGAGAAAATCTTGTAAAAATCATAAAAATATTGGTACCGCACTTTACCTTAGCTTTACCTGTGGCACCGCATCCTTTTGCTCCAAACACTACGGAGCCGACCGAACGTTTTCTTCATTAAAAGTGTGGACCCCTGTAAAAGGTAATTTGAAGGCAAAAGTAAATTATAGAAGCCCAGCTGGTCGAATATTCTCCCAGCTAGAAGCTTCTAGAATGCGTTATCCAATCGAAGCCTTACTCCCTCCATTATCATGAACATCCATTCCTTCATAAAAGGAGCCTATTCCTTGGATTTTGGAACTGAATACCTTGATAAGGGGACTCTATCCCTTCCATTTTTGAGCTGTAACCACTTTCCTTTTCCTATAAATTGAAGCTTTGGTTCAGTCTCAAGGGTACATGCTGATATATGTAAAACTTCTCTATCCATTTTTCATACACTTAGTACTTGCTTTGTACTTAGTAGCTATGATAGAGAAGGGAATTGCTGAAGAAACATACACTTTTTTCTAGCTACGAGAACGATTACATACTCGTAGTTAGGCTGGTTCAAAGAGTGGAAGGGCTTGTCAAACCAAAGGAAAATGCTTGTTCTGGACACCGAAAGGATCTGTACGACATCAAGGCGAACGCGGTTGTAAGATCCGTTCTTTAATTAAGAGATAATACAACTGGATCCTATTTTCTCAATAAGTTGTTTATGTGTTTACTTGAATGACTTATTTCTTAAATTCCTTGATCATTAAGATAGATTTATGATTTATGAATTAGTATATTGTGCAAGTTCTTTTGATTCTCTTCCATGTCTTTGATTGGAGGTATTAAGAGGTGACTTCTTGGAGCGATGGGAAAGAAGAATTCAACTAGAATTGGATCACAGGTAGGTTCTTCCTTCATCATAAACAATTCTAAATCATATATAGTATAGAGAAAGTAGTTTACATTTGTCCTATTTTTTTTCTAGCTATCCTTGTGATACTAGGGAGATCTTTCTTGTCCGCAAGAAATATTTATCCACCTAACACTAAGTCTGCTACATTGATTATAATTTTCACATCTTCAACATAATTAATAACTTTCTTACCCTTAATTTCAACTGGTGAGCTTGACTTGCCTTCAAATCCTAAGCCTATTTTGTCGTGCGAGAGTATTTTTGATTCAATAATTTCATTTAATCAGTTGGTCTCTTTCCAAATATTTTTATTAAAACTCAGTTGGGTCTTAGCCTTTTCAAGCTCTTTCTTAGAGAAATAATTTCTTCTTTTTAGGTCCCTATAATACTAGTATAACCCCCACATTGTTATTGTTGTGCCCCATATAAGCCCACTATTGTTATTTTTGGGCCTCGTACAAGCTCACTATTGTTACTATTGAGCCCTTACATTATTATTTTTATGTAGGCCCTAATTATATTTTGACCCCTAGACTCCTATATATATCAAGGAGGTCTTGTTATTTGAATAAAGCAATAATTGGTCATTTACATGATGTAATAGGAGGTTTTCCCCTCCAATAGGCTAATATAAAGTTGTTCAGCTATATTTTCTTCTATTTTTGTGATATTTTTCCCCCAGGAAAAATCGTAGCTTCTATTAATAAAATAAAAGTTACATGTTGTATATGCTAAGTGCATATTCAAATCAGCAGTGAAGCTATCTATAAATAGTAGTAAGGTAGTAAATAAATAAATACATCCGATAAGTATCCTCATAAATACATGTTGTATAACAACAATCAAAAGTATGTGTACAAAAATACTATAAGTAACTAGAAACAAAAAATACTAAACAACAACAGTCCTTGATGGGGATTCACCCCATCCAATAATTAGGTACAAAAGGACGATGAAATTAATGATAATTTATGCATGATCATTCTACTCTTGTATCTCCATGTGTGAAATCAATAGGTGCATCACCTCCTTGGATAGGAGATCAGAAATCATATTCCTCTCCCTATAAATATGTTGACGAGAAATGTGATGAAAATGTGTTTTGTGCTGAAGAAATTCATCCAAAATGTTCTGTAGTGTGTGCACGTGATTGGCTGATTGTTGATTGAACCAGTCAATGATAATTTTGGAATCTCCAAATATTTGTGGATCATGAAAATTCTTTATGATAGAAAATTGAAGGAGGTATAGCAGACAAGAGAGTTCAGCAAAGTTATTGGTTCCATTTCCAAGACCAATATTGACTTTGTAAAAATGGTAAGGTGTGAGGTGTAATAGGAAACCACCTCTGCATCCATGTACTTGTGCAGATTCGTCAAAGTAGGCCCAAGGAAGGGAAATATCAATATCCTCACGGGTGATAACCCGGAGCAGTGGAGGTGGTGGATCATCAGGGATCATATGATAAATGGAAATGATGTGAGCAACGGATTATGGCTAGTGATGTGGTGTATTATGGAAGATGGTCTGATTGCAGGCCTTCTAGATGCTCCAGTAGATTAAGGTGGGAAATTTACGAAGCTTTTTGGGATTAGCAGATCTCCACCAATTCTCCCATGCAATACAAAGAGATAGCCCCTCCCAATGAAGATTATGATTAATAGATGAACCGATAAGGTGCCAAAGTTCATGTATGGCTGAGAAGTGGAGAAAGAGATGTAATGTGTCTTCAGTAGCTGCATTACAAAGTGGGCATCTATTGGGACAAAAATGTGATCGTTTCTGGCGGTTGGCCCCTGTGGGTATTTTATCAGTGAGAATGCAGCACATGAGGAGCCTGGATTTTGTAGGTCCCTTTAATTTCCAGATAGTGTGCCACCATGGAAGTAAGGACTTAGGCCTATGAGAGCTGAAAATGTGAATATACCCCTCTTTAGAAGTGTATAAACCATGTTTTGATATAGTCCATATGAGTTCATCCTCCCAGTCAATAATTCTGACATGCGAATCTCTTAATGCATCCAAATAGGTGGTCCAAATCACCACCCATTTTTTTTGAAGCTGTAATTCCAGATGATCTAACCATCCATGTGTGAATAAAGTAGAGCGATTTCTATCATCAATATGATACATTGTATGAAATCCAACTCCATAGAGGAATTCAATGAGTGCAGGCGGGAGAAGATGTGCATTTCCGAATCCCAACCAAGGGTCCCAGCCAACGCATACCATGGAGCCATTTTCGATTTTCTAGGCCAAACCAGGGCTAATGTGCCGAATAGAGGCAAGTACAACACGCCATATCATAGAGCAGCTGGAGTGGTGCAGAGGTAGTTGAAATTTCCATTCATATGTGCTATAGGGGTGTATATATTTTTGTTTGACCACCCTGGTCCATAAGTTATTGCCTGTGATAATCTTCCATCCGAGCATAGCAGCAAGTGCCTGAGCAAAAGTTGGAAGATATTTGATTCCTCACCCACCCCAACACTTAGGTAGAGCAATACGAGACCATTTCGGCCAAGAAAAGGTGTGTTCTTCTTTAGCGTTGAGCCATAGAAATTTTCTACAAATAATCTATATCTTGTATAGAGTGCCTTTTGGAATCCAAGCCAAAGACATCCAGTAGATCGGAATGGCCTCTAGACAAATTTGATAGGTACTAGCCAACCTGCCCTGGATAGCTAGCGATGGCACCAATTGTTCAATATTTTTTCGATCTTAGTGATAACCCAATTCTAGTCTACGGTTTTATAGCTAACATGTTTAAGATAAAATACCAAGTATTTCAGTCCATCTTCAAATCTAGTGAGGGTGAATGGGAACCTCTGCTGTGAAAAATGGATCTCATGAGGAGAGAATCCATGACAAGTCAATGTAGATTTATTGTTATTGGATTGCATACCAATGGTAGTACAAAAAATTAATAGGATAGATCTCACCACTGTAGAGTCTCCAAGTGTTCCATTGAGAAATAGGATAATGTCATCAAAAAATAGTAGGTGTTTGAGCACACAATTTGCCAAGATACGAATTCCTTTCAATCTGCCTCTATCCCTTTCATCGATGATGCACCTGCTGAGACCCTCCATGATCAAGAGAAAGAGAAGGGGTTATAGTGGGCAATCCTGTCGAAGTCCCCATTTGGCATGAAAGAAATTTGTTGCAGCCCCATTAACGAGAATGTTGTAGGAAACTGATGTGATACAACACATGATCCAATTAATAACCTGTATAGGAAATCCCAGATGTGTGAGAAGCATACGAATATAGAGCCAGCTAGCTTGATCGAAAGCTTTTTCCAGATCAATCTTGAGGATCATCCCTTTGATCTTCATAGTGTTCATAGAATGTAGACCTTCTTGTGAAATTCAAATAGCATCGTCGATCTCTTGATTTTTAAGGAATGAAAATTGTTTAGGTGAAATGAACTTAGATAAAATAGGCTTAAGCCATTTAGCAAGGATCTTGGCCATAATCTTGTAGATAAAATTGCATAATGAGGTAGGAATAAAGTCTTTGGAAGTAGAGGGATAATCTGATTTGGGAATTCAGGAAATAAAGGTAACCTTAAAAGCCTCGTAGATGCACCCTGATTTCTGGGTCTCTTCCACAACCTCCAGTAAGTCTTGTCCTAGCAACTCAAATAATTCCAGATAAAATTCCATAGACCATCCATCAGGTCCAGGAATCTTATCCTTTTTGAACCATTTAAGGACTGATTCTAATTCCCCCATCATTATAGGTGCAAGGATATCAACATCAGATAGGGGATCCACATATATAGGAAATTGGGAGGCCACCATGATAATCTCAGCCAATGAAGGATGTAGGGCTGCCTTATAAATGTCTCGAAAACGAGTGATACCTTTCTTTGAAAGTTGAGTGAAAGTAGTAGCAGAGGTACCATCCTCATTGTCGAGTTCCCAAATGGTATTGATGGCCTTCCGGCGCCTTGAAAATTGATGGAAGAATTTGGAGTTTTCATCTCCTACTTTGATCCAGGTGGCACGAATTTTCAGTCTCCAGACTTCACCCCGATTTTGTAGAATATTTAGATGATCAGATTCCAATTTGATAAGTTGTGATTTCTCATCCTCTGTCACAAACCCTCCCCCAAGAGATCCCTCTAGTCTGTGAATATCATGTTCAATTGTTGTGAGGTCTAATTCCTCCATTCTTTTCTCGTGCTTAGCCCAAGTTATTGACTCCTTTTTAATGGAGAGAATTTTGTGTAAGAAATGGAGGAGGGAGATTGTAAGCTCTATGGTGGGGGGAACCTCCACTGTGTGTTCACTAAATTGATGTAATCTGTATCTTGTAGCCAAACCGAGCATAAATTGAATGGTGAGGCCGAATTATTGAAGGCACTAGTGATTTCCAGATATATCAGAGAGTCATCGGAGGTACCTCCCGAGCCGATCCATTTTCTGAATGAACCAAGAGTATGAAGTAAGTATACCCTAATGAGGAAGCGATCAAGTTTGTGAGAAACCAAATCAACCCCAGTGCGCCTATTGCACCAAGTGGGAGAAGGAGAGGTAATGAGAGGATCCACCAAATGATAGGTTGATAAGAGGTGTCTAAAGAAATCAGAGAGTGGATCCGCATGTGAATTATGTCCCCAAGATTCTGAGATCCCAAGGGAAAAATTGAAGTCCCCAGCCAAAATAATGTTTCCAGAACGTAACATTGATAAATGCAATAGAGAGGTCCAGAACTGCTTTTTTCGGTGTGCGGACCCACTCATAGGTGGACCCACCCATGTTTTTGTGCATGGGTTTGCACATGGTTTTGGGGGAAAATGGTTTTCGGCCCCTGGTATTTTGTAGATCTGGTCAAGGGAACTATAGTTATGTTCTAATCCAGGGTTAACGGATTTTGGTTTACGTATGCTTCGACATGTATATATATGTGTTGTAACACTAAAAGGAATATAATGAAAAATCAAGCTGGTAGTCCCAATTTGGGATCCAGGGGAAAATATCTGTGTTTATATGTTTTATGTTTTATGCCTCACTATTGTTTATTTTCTGTTTTAAGATTCGTTTGTAGATAATTTCTATACAGGGTTAAAACCTACAACATCAAGTTTTAGAAAAGGACTTTTACCAGTTTTCTTTGACTTGAATGGCTGATTTACTGAAGACGATGTAGAGGATGATGAAGATGAAGATGAGGGTGATGATGGAAATTTTCCACTGTCTCCATTTCCTCCATTACCCTTCTTGTATTTATCTTCATCATTATGGCCTCCTGAAGATCCTTCTCCTTCTAGTATTTCATTCCTTTCTTGATAAAGGACTCTCACCATTTCAGTCAAGTCAAGAAATGATTTCCTGAACACTCTTTCATCCTCTTTGGGATCAACTTCTTCATGGATTTCTCCTTCTCTTGAAGTCATTCTTATGGCTTCTTCTTTTTTTTGAGGTGAAATTGAAGGTGGAGATAATGGCACACTTGCCCTCCTTGGTTAAGGATTACTTTTAACTTTCACCAATTGACCTTCTCCTCTCTTAAGCTTCAACCTAGTAAGCATTAAAAAACACAACAAATGCTGCACTGTGATGGCTTTACACAACTTGCAAGAGTCGTTATGCAAACTGTTAAACAAATACTTTGCACAAAGATTAAAAAGATAAAATTCTCTAGCTTAACTCAAGCTCAACCTAAGCTCAACTTGAGCTTTGATACCAACTTGATCTAAATGGAATGTATTAGTTTTTCTATGCTAAGTATCCAAACAGTAATTAAATTGTGTGCATAAGGTTTACTGAAGTTTGGAGGTTAAACAAATGGTTTTAAATTAGTTAAAGAGCTTTTTGTGTGAGGTTAAAGCATGTAAATTAGCTTGTATAACATTGTGCAGCAGTAAATAATAGAGAATAAAGCATCACATATGAAAATACTCAGCAATTGATGAAGCAATTCACCCCTCCTGAGCTACATCTGCTGGTCCAACTCCCAATGGCATGTCCCTCATATATTATTGCTCAAAAATTGTAACTACATGTGATAAAAAGCCTCAAATGGTTTTTCTCTCTGTAAAAACAACTTTAGAATTCTTTAATTTTCTAGGAATGACTATTCATATGTAGAAAACAGAGAATAGATGCTCAATACACTCAAAACACCCTATTGGCCCTAGCGGCTCCTTGACCTCCACTGAAGCTAAACTTACCCAAGATGAACTTTAATGGCTCTAAAACCTCTACCAATGTGTTCAGAATGTCAAAATTAGCCAAAAATGACTATTCGTTCATAAAAAATGGTTGAATATCCAAAGAGTTATGACCCCAAAATGTAATTTGTCCAATCACTCCTAAGAAAGCTCCTCCAAAACTGGAGGAACTCCAGTTAACACCGTCAATTTGGAAACTTCTACCAGATTTAGTGGTTCGCTAGTAGAACCGCTAGATGGATTCACAATTGTATTAAATTTCAAGCTTCCACATGTGACCGCGTTTGTCGGTTGCGGTCAGACTAACTTCCAGGTTAGTTTTAACTATCAAAGAAGTTTTATGTAACCGACAACTGAACATGCATAACATGTGACCAAATCTGCGAACGATTTCAAAATTTTCCAGTGGTTAGGGACAAGAACATGGGTCTGGGCGCATGGTTACATGGTAGGGGGGGCTGGCCCTTCGGGGCTGGCTCTCAAACCCCCATACCATAACAGTTAAAGCTTAAATATAAGTGTCATTGTATAAGGGTAAGAACTACCTGGTAGCCCGAGTGGTCAGGTGTGTGTAGTGCGTATGGGAAGGTCCCACTTTCGAACCCCATAGAGTCCAAAAACCTTTACATGGCCATTCAGCACCCGCTCATTGGCCCGTAAACCATAATAATTCTAAAAAAATCAAATATATATATTTTTTTGGAATTTTTTTTTTATAAAAAGTCAAATTTAGTCAAAGATCTAGTTTTGGGAGTTTACTGGGCTTTTAAAACCTCAATAACTTCTACATACGACCTCCATTTTGTGAACCATTCAAGCGCCAAAATTGCAGCGACGAGACCTTTCCGGTCGCTCCGATTGCAAACATTTTTTAGCACTTTTATTTTTGAGCATTTTTTAGCAATGGACATGATCTCATGATCAACTTTGGGCCCTTAACCATATATGTCCTTGTGACAAGAAGGAAGAAACAAATACATAAAAAGAGGAGATTCCTTCACATCATGGGGAGTCTTTTGTAGTTAGGTCTATTGATTTTTAGGATGGTGAGCAGCAGGATGATATTATTCAGGGAGACTTGCAAGATGAGAAGCATTTGGAACAACATGAGGAAATTCTAGCTAATGGTATTTATAAGGTAGAATCCTATACAATTGATTCCATAGGTCTCCAGGGGGATGTCCATAAAGAATATTAGCAATCAAGTATAGATAGAATTCCACCATTGCATCTATGTTCGACAATTGGAGAGGATGAACAACATATTGTCTTCACAAATGGAGGAGTCCAGGGAAATTTGAGCCAGTGTGATGAGCGTGATCACGAGGAACAACATGATAGACATAATGTGAAAAATGAACCATTCCCATAGAGTCGGTCAAAGGCTCAAGTTGAAGTTGTGGTCGTGGTGCATTTGGTGCAGAAAGGTACAAATAAATTCAACATGGCACCAAAATCGCCAGTAGAGGACTTTCAGGGAAATTTCACGCATTTCAAGATAGATCTTATGATGTTGAAGAAGAGAGTCTAGATAAACCGAGACACTATCTTACAGGAGAACAAAAATATTGAGGAGCTCATAAGGGTTTTTGTTGAGTCAGTGACCAAATTGTCTAGTGTAGAGAAACATCTCAAGACCCTCACAAGGCAGCAAGAGGAATACAATTGGGAGTTCTAGAGCAGCCCTCTACAAAAGTACATAGATAGGGCTTGCGACACTACCAAAACCTCTTTATACATTAGGGAGAGCAGGGCAGCGTTATACAAATGGATCATGTTGGGTGATCAGGTGGAGCAACATGAATTGAGCATTAGGAAGCATCACCATTGTAGACTTGTTCCATGTGCAGGAATTTATGCATTATATCCTTCCCATGAGATGGATTAGTGAGAGATTATGAGTTGGAACTCTATTGATGGGATGATTCCTCTCCAAACAAATTGCAACCTATGGCTTCCAAATTTACTCCATGGCCTTCCAAAATATAATAGTCTCCCCTTCTAAAACAATTTACTTTATAGATTCTGCTCGAAATAATTAGGCTTGAATAATTTGGGTCAAAATACATATGTATTCGCCCTCCTTTAAAAAATATTTAGATTTAAGCTCCTTTTTTATAATAATTGGCCCCTTTGAAAATACATATTAAGGGCCTTCAAAAATAATTTCATGGCCCTTTAAAATAATATTACACGCATTCAAAAAATGTTAGAAATATATTTGGCCTTTTACAACCTCTCAAAACCTTGGCCATTTTACAAGTTTGGCCCAACAATGAATTTTTCCCCCAAAAAACAAAATTCTACAACATAAACGATTTCCATAGTACATTTGGGCTTTTTCAAAGATCTCCTCCAAAATAATAAACTCTAGAAATTTTGCATGATAGTAAGTCAATTAAAAATTAATAAATTTTTCATGATTTAATTAATAAGTGATTTGAAATAAAAAATTAAAAATTTATTAGGGTTTAGTTAATTAAGAATTTATTAAACATTCATTTATTAACATATAGTTAAATAGTTATATTATTATTTAGAATTAAATAAGTGTATCACATTATTGTTATCTAATATATTCCCTTAGATTAATTATTTAATTACACTATTTTAGGTAATAATTTAACAATTTTAGTTACTCTAGGTTTAATTATAATAATTTAGACACTAAAATTAATTTTAGACATTAATTAAAATTTTATTATATAATAAATTAGAATTTTAAATTAAGGGTCATTATTTTAGAATTAAAATTAATTCAAATAATATAGATAATCTAAATTAAAAAATTTATTTATTAAAAAAAAATTGAAATTAAAATTTTTTACAATAATAAAATAAAATTTATTTTAGATAAATTAACATAATTTTTTGTCGGCTCCTCTCATCATCATTAACACTCACTATTTATACATTGACCCATTACGACCTTCTTTCATTCTTCATTCATTTCTCATCCTGAAGATGGATCCCCGTTGGGTTTCAAAACGTTGACCTTTGTTTTATGATACTGTGGATAATCCAGATTCTGCAAATAAAAAAATTACATGTTACATGTGCTGGTAATTGTCAATCAAGACAAGCTAGTATGCCATGAGTAAAAATATAATACAAGGAGAGAAAATTAAGTTTTTCTCCCTTTTTTCTTTTCAACCTTTCGCCAAGCCCCTTGAGTTGGCATGGCCGAGATAAGGGCGAGCTGGATTTCTTCGGTGAGTGCTCCATTTTCCTTATCTGAGTCAGATGTATCTAATGTGCATTTTCTTTTATTTCCCCCACTGTCCGGTGCCCCTAAATTCATTACCGATTGTGCCATGATGGTGATGTCAAAAGGATCTTGCATTTCCTGTTCTTGTGCACCCTGAGAGTTTGTAGACTATTTACTCTCATTTGGTATGGGTTCTTCCTCTTCTTCGTTTGTCTCCTGCACTATTTCATCTGATGGAAATTTCCATCCTTTGGCTGCTTTCCCTATCTTCTTCTTTTTTCTATTGTCTCGTTTTTCTTTCGGACATGTGTTTTGTAAGTGTCCGGTATTTTTGCATATTCTACATCTAAATGTGGTGATTACTTAGTCTAAATGTCGTTTCCATATTTTTTTTTTGTGTATCAACTGAATGCTCTCTGGTACACCTTTGCTAAGGTCCACTTCCACACAGATTTGCACGAAAGTGTAGATGTGCTCCTCCAAACGTTGGGTATCTGTTTTTATATATCTCCCGAGGGTATTCCCAATGCCTCCTAGAACATTTTCATTCCAAAAATGAAGCGGGAGGTTGTATAGACAGAATTCTGGTAACCTCCATTGTGTTTGCGTCAAAATCAGGAAACCATGGTGTGATGAAGAGTCCCGTTGATCCCCAGAACCATGGTCCTTCCCTTAGTATGATATCTCTGGCTTCTGATGATGGGAACTTGAATATGAAGAAACCTTTAGAGCATAGATGGATTTCGTAGTCCATGGTCCGGTTGGTGAATATCCAATGAAAAATCTCCATTGGTTTGGGCCAAAAGTAGTTGAATTTTCATATTACTGCTTGAGATTCAAATGTAGATCAATGCTCGTCTATCTCTGGAATATCTATAGTCAGTTCGAGCACACAGTTTTGCTGCTCCACAATGTATGGCTTGGGGGTACTCTCTATTGGTGCAGTTGCTGCTGTTGCTTTGTTTTTCCCCTGCAGAACGTTCCTATAAGAGGGTCCTTTTGTGGTTTCTAGTTTTGAGGTACTGGCACTGTGAGAGGGTCCTTGGGCTTTGTTCTAATCATCTTTTCCACCCCGCAATCACAGGTTAAGGTAAATGGTGGAACCAGGACCAATGGGATAGACCTTGATAATGCAGGAGTCCATTAAGGATTCCCCCCCATGAATCAATAACTGGCTGAAGCAGGGGCAGCTAGAGACAAACTTGATTTTTTCTTTCATATTGGATACCATGTCTGTGTCCTGTACCCAAACTATAAAAATATTCCCCACTGGGGGCTTTATGAAAACTTGAAAATGTGCAGAGCTTACATGATAAATGTTTCGTATGTTAGTTTTGTGAGCTCTGTTTTCCTTCATTGCTGGTATCTTGAACGCGGTTAAGTAGGCGCCGAATGTCAAGTTACCTCGGGAATGGAGTTTCTTTTGGCCGGCCACCACAGAGCACGGAGACATGCATAGTGCCCAACGTTAAATACGGTCACCATCCCATGCAGGAAACCGCAAGCTCTAGTCCTGTGCAACTTTTCACAGCAAATCCACCTCAAACGGGGGCCTGTAGACTGGAGCAGGTCGGAATCGCTCGAGCCCTTCGTATATCATGGGCGTCCACCCTTTGGTAAGACTAGAGTCCGAAGAGTCTGAAAGCGGCCTCCGTGCAATCAGAGGGAAACCAATTCCATTCAAAACAACAGTCTAGCTCATGTGCGAGGTAAAAAACTAGAGCATTAGTGGTGGTCTTCTCAGTCGGTTCCATGCCATAGTTGTCTGCCACCTCCAAAGCCAAAAGTCCGGAGAAGTAAAAACTAGGTTTCCCGCTGTCCGCCATCGCTCCCTTCAAACCTTTTCTTTACCAAAGTGCCCATACATTGTTATGTAATTTTAAAATAAATGCAGACATATATATATATATATATATATATATATATATATATATATATATATATATATATATATATAATCAATTTAAAAAATAAATTATTATTAATTTTTATTATTCTTATTTTATTTTTAAAATAATATTTAAAAAAAAATGTATTTACTTTAGTTTTTTCAAAATGGAAAGCATCCCTTAAATTTTGTTTCAATATTATCAATAATAAATTTAAGTAATATTTTCCATGAATTATTATTTTTATAAAATTATATAATTTTTATGATTATTTTATAAATGTATATATGTGTGCCTATATATATATATATATATATGATAGCAAGGGCCAAAGATTTGTCAAGCCCAAGAGGAATTAAATCACTTAAGATGCAAACTTCTTTTAGAGTGAAAATTTATTTGATTTTTGTATGGGCTTTTTAGATCATAAGTTAAGATAGATCTAGGTTGGTTTATATAACCAACATAGATCCATCTTACGTAAGGATCCAACATGAAGGGGGATCAAATTTTTTCACATGGAAACTTCTTTGAGAGTGAAAAATACAATTTTGAAAGATATATAGAGTACATAAACTTGTAAGTCAAGAAGATAATTATTTTCTAAAAAAAACATATGCCTACTTTATTTTAAGATGGTGTAAGATCCCAACCCTTAAAAATTTCTACAGATCTAGGATACTTTAGTGTTCTAGTTAAAATTGTTTGCGATCAAAACACTGAACACAACGAGATCTGGAAATGCGACCTTTATTTATATTATTAAATGAAGAAAATAGTAGATGCACATACAATAAGATCGAAGCCCCCTGCAATAGCATGCACGACTTCTCATCAAAGAGGAAAAAAGAAACACTGAAGAAAAATCATGGACCCTAGATGGATCCATCAGAAAAATTACTCCGATGGAGTTTTCGTCTCTCGGATCAAACCACAACTAGCCTTGCCAAGTTCTCAACAAAGGAAAAATAGATAAATAACTCAGGATGATCTCAATGCCTAGCTCCTATCCCATTTTATAGACTTAATGGACTCTCTAGAAACCTTATTTTATTATTTTCCCCAGAAAATGAAGGAGAATACAATGGGCAGATACAATGGGTGAATACCACGGTAAAAACCATGGGTTGATTCCATCCATTTTGACTATGTACAGAAAATATAATATTCCAAGGTGGGGCAACCAAAATGGAAGAAACTCAGTTGGGCTCTCAAGCCATCCATGTTCGCGTTAATACAACCTAAATTTTGTGAACATCCTTGTGAAGATGCCAGACTCATATTTTCTTCTTCTCTCAACAAGATCATGGCTTTACCATCACCACTACTTCCTTAAAATAATGATATCATGGAGGAGATACTGCATATGATAGTAGAAGCCCTTCAAGGGTTGAATAACATCATGCTTCCTACTTTTCAGAAGTGGTGCAAAATTCTAAAACTCATGGAAGAGTTCAGCGTTGGCACCGCTATGTTGAAATTGGAATGCGATTAATTAATCTTTCAAGTACTCCAATTATTTTACACCAACATTACATCATCTCATCTAGACTATGTCAAAAAAAGTATGCACAATATTTTCTCTATTTTTAGAAGGAGATGACAACATCTACAGGATACTTAGATCCAAATTGTTGACAATTTGGAGGAAGGAACCAAAGGTTTCACGAGCTTCCTATGATCTAGTTGAGAAGTTGGTGAGGAAAAACATAAAATTTCTCATAAGAGTGTTCACTAGGAAGGAGTTGACAAGGATTGATGGAGGAAGCAAGAACAAAACTTGCAGCAAGAATGAATTAAGGAGGAGAGGACTATGTTTTATTTGTAAGGGACTTTGGGCCCTTAACCATTTATGTCCTTGTGACAAGAAGGAGGAAATAAAGACATAAAAAGAGGAGATTACTTCACATGATGGGGAGTCTTTTGTAGTTGGGTCTATTGATTTTCAGGATGTTGAGCAGCAGCGTGATATTATTCAGGGAGACTTGCAGGATGAGAAGCATTTGGAATGGCATCAGGAAATTCTACCTAATGGTATTTATGAGGTAGACTCTTGTACAACCGAGTCCGTAGGTCTCCAGGGTGATGTCCATAAAGAATATGAGCAATCAAGTATAGATATAAGTCCACCAGTGCATGTATGTTCGACAATTGGAGAGGATGATGTGATGAGCATGATCACGAGGAACAACATGATAGACATAATGTGCAAAATGAACCATTCCCATAGAGTCGGTCAAAGGCTCAAGTTGAAGTTGTGGTCGTGGCGCATTTGGTGTAGAAGAGTACAAATAAATTCAACATGGCACCAAAATCGACAGTAGTTGACAGAGGCGATGTTCTGTTGGAAGTGCACAAGACCTTGCGGGAACACAAACACGTCTCCCTTCTTGTGGAGATCAATGTGTTGTTAGTGGTGATAAAGCCAACTAAGAGAGTACCCTCGATGACCACCAAGATTTCGGTGGCCTGCGGATGTGTGTGAGGGGGATTAAGCCCGAGAGGAGCAGCGTAATCCAGCCGGACCATGGAGATTCCCAAGGTGTTTAAGCCTGGTAGCTGCATTACAAAAGCTGGCGTTACCTTGAATCCCAACTGGTTATTCGTATCTCCTGGTTTATCTAGGCCCCTCAACCGGAAGTCGTCTGCTGTGACCATCATCGCACATGGGAACCCGTTCACAATAACTGCACAATTCAAATCAAACAAAATATATATATATATATATATATTATTCACTCATGGTCAGCTAGCAGACATTCGCAAACGCACCAAACAATGTACATATTATATTACATGTAATTAAAGCATGGAAACATTACCATAACTTTTCAAATCAGCAACGCAAATGTCTTGTAAAGGATCTGCATCACTTGCACGCACAATAACAATAATATTCGCGTTTGATAAGATCACTAGTACTGCAACTGCTAACGCTGGAAAGGATTCCATGGCTGTAGCTCACTATTTTTATTTTCTTCTACTCGAAAATAAATATAGATGGACTGAATTTGATTATGAATGGAGAGCGTTGCTCCCTTTTATAACAATGGTAAATGATGGTTTTAATAGTTTTTGCGGGTCCAGGAACCATAGAGATAGTGACCCGGTGTTGCAGGTCGACCCACCGAACCGCCTCTGCCGCATATGACTGTGTCAGAGTTCTGGTTGGTTAGAGTCTCAAGTATACAAAAAGCTTAATGTACAATTGTCTCAATCAACTTAGTAATCAATTATATATATATGTAGTGAGGATATGGTCAGTTGCGTATTTCCTTCGACATTCAAAAATAGAAAAAGTCTGCCTTTACATGTCTTTTAATAATGAAAAAACCTACTTTCATACGACATGTTTTACTTTTTCAAACTAAAAAATGTATACACTGATCCGGTGTATGATACAGTTTCAAAGTTAATATTTAATAAAAAAATATATATAATTAATTTATAAAGTTGCTTGTAATATACATTTTAATTCTTTTAAAGTAAGATTGTATTGCTTTACAAAATCAAAGTTTTAGTACATAGTTTTATTATCCATTATTATAAGTAATTTTTTAGGGCAATTGTATAATTTTGATCATTTTCCAATAGAGTTATTATTCTAAAAGTGTAAAAAATGTAAACGTTCTAATATAAATACAATGTTTATAGAGTGAGTATATCACAAAAAATTATCAACCAACATTTAATAATTATGAATCTGAAAATGTGACAGCTCTAGCACTAGATCTTTGAGGAGTAGATGTTGTGGCAGTGCATGGAATATGGCACTCAGTTTGAGCTCAACAATCATCCATTTTCTCCACACAAACTTTCAAGTTTCGTTATTCTCTTTTCACATAATCAAGACTCGGGAAAACATTATACCTATGAACTTGCTTTTCCATAAGTATCCTTCCTATCAAGGTTTTCATTTTCCAATAAATAAATAATGGTTGAAGATACTAATAAATAATGGTTGAATATACTACTTTTTTCAGTGTGGCCAAGGTCCGAAATCCACTGCCCAAATTCCTCCACTAGCCCTAAATTTGATAAGAAATGTATTTCTCTAGCTGCCATGGTCTCGAGGTTCTTAAATTGACTTTGAATATCAAGGGGAACATCTAAGTAAAATGACCCAACAACCCCCTGGGCTTACTCATGGGCTTTATTAGTTCTATGGGGACCTCATCCTCAACTTCTGCTCCTCATGCATTGACGCTGCATGGGGGTTAGCTTATAATGAAAATGAAAATCAAAGTAGGTTTGACCAAGATACATAACACGATGAACAAAGCATTGGTGCTCAAGCACTAGCTAGACACAAAATATAGAGTACCAAAGAGGTCCAACACAACTCTTAACATGAATAAGCCAACAGTCAAGGACAACTAAATGAGAATTAAAATAGATCCATACCAGAGCAACCAGTATATTGTCCCCCTACCAGTAACTAACCCCAGTAAAACGACAATCATCCTCAGTACACAACTCCAACCAAACAACAAGCTAACTTGGAGATTCATAAAATAGGCGATAAAATCAAGCTAACAAATTGGAGATGAGAAATGGAGCAACAAGAAAATTAAGGTAAGATAAAGGTTTCATAATTTCTAGAAGTGAGCCAAGCTCCAAATGTTGCATGCAGGAGAGTATCTCTACTTTCAGAAGATCTAAAATGTTGATGATAACTTGACCCCAAAAATCGAATATCAACCCACATTCTAAACTCCCATCCCTCACCTTGGTTACAAAGCCTATGGCCTTCAAACCAAAAATAGTTGTATTTCCATTGGTAAAGAGTCTCCTTTCGTAACTTTTGTTTATCGAGCTCTCACTCAGGACTGATGGGCTACCTATGTTACCATACAAACTAAAATACGCACCTTGTTCTATCCCGAAAACCTCCGAGAGCATAGGTCAAGGCCTTATAACAATGGAAGCATACCAAACTTCAACTAAGTAACAACACAAGCAGTGATTCCACTCCCTTCGCTCATTACAAAATGACATGCATTTGAGATCATAGATGGAAGTAATGTCACATGTGTTCGCATGCATAAGGGTACCCATGCCACTCTAAAACCTTTAATCTCACTCATCCTTCAAGGTGGTGGGCTCAACTACCCATGCCACCAATTTCCTCATACCACTCCCCATTAGGGGATTTTTGAATTATTTTGAGTAGTTAACATGTTTGACATTGTGTTTTTTAAGATAGAAAAAATCCTCTCCTATGCAGTATGTTTCACATTGTTATATATATATATATATATATATATAATACCATTTCAATTCATGTACAATTAAATTATTGTTTATCTATAAAATTTAATTGTTTAAATAATTGTTTATATATATATATATGAAATTTTTAATTATTAATTTATATTATAATTTAGGAGTTTGTTTCAATGTTTTTTATATAGGAATATAACTAAATAATTTTTAATCAATTTATATTTTTGTGTTTTTTAAAATATATTTTTGAATGTATAAATAGATACAATCCTAAAAAGGAAATTTTTTACCTCAATATAAGATATTGTACATTTTTTAGATTAAAAATATATAAAATAATTTAGAGTATCTTACAACTTGAAAATAAATCACTTAAAATAATTAGTTGGTAATGGTGCTTATCATATATATTATTAAATTATTTTAAGTAGATAAGCTATTTGACATTATTTTTCAAGATTGAAAAAGTCCACTTCTATGTAATATGTTTCAAATTGTTATTTAAAAATAGAAAAAACATATATTAGTTTTTGGGTAATACCATTTCAATTCATGAGAAATTATATTATTATTTTTTTATATTAAAATAATTGGTTGGTAAGTGTGTGTATTTATATGAAATTTTCAATCATAAATGTTGTTTAAAATATTTTTTGAATGCATAAAGGCCACCACATATATATCTATATATCTATATCTATATCTATATCTATATCTATATATATATATATATATATATATATATATATATATATATATATATATATATATATATATATATATATATATATATGTTTTTTTAAAATAAAAAATATATAATCATTTAGAGTATCATAAAATTTGAAAATTAATAACTTAAAATAACTAGTTGGTAATGGTTTTGATCAATATATCTTATTAAATTATTTTGAGTTATTGACATGTTTGAAATTATCTTTTAAATTAGAAAAAAAAAATTGGGGGAAGGGAATCAAGTGGGTTGGGGAGCTAGGGGGCATGGTGGTTTATGGGGGAGGAAGAAAACATATATCTATAATGATTTATCAAAGAGATCCAATAAGAATAATGTCTTATGTAACAGTCCTTAGTAGCCCAAATGGGGTGATGCCACCGCTTCTCACTCGAATACCATAATCACAATATGCAAAGATATAGAATGACAAAATAGTAAAATAACATGCTAGATAATCCATAAAACATGTAGATAACAAGTTTCAAGCACTTATTTATGGAATTATTTGACTAGTTGTATGACTCAAACATACCATACAACCATATACCATGTAGCTCCAACTCTCTTAGTTTTCAATCACCCTCGAGTTAGGGACACGACTACATGATCGTTATGCCTTCTCAAGCCAGGTACATTTCCACAACTGGAAACAAATAGGGCCAACGTACCAAACCCTGGAAGCCTCCAACCAATAGGCTCACATCCCCCATTATCCCCACATGCAATTAATGTACCCCTTTCTTTTTACTCGCAGTCCATAAGACGATACCACTACCTCCAAGGTGACCAAATTGGTGTGCCATGGATGTCCCAGACCCTGTGGATTTTAAGAGTTCTTAAACACTTAGGGGTCTCTAGGTACCCTCTAGGCCCTCACATAAGGACACATGTCAGTACTAATCCATATCCAATTGAATAGGGGAACCACCATTTTATAGGGATGATACTCCTTACTTTTACAATTTTTAATGATATATTATAATATTATAATGTATCAAAACACTATTCATATCATGGAGTCCTAGTCCCCCATACTCCTTCTGTACCTCGTTCTACAACCATGGTGTTATTATGTTAATCCTAGTGTATTTGCATAATATGTATAATATGCTCACTCGCCTTTTACCACATAGGCTATCTAGCCTAATCACATGGGAACTCTGGTCTTACAAATCATTAATACAATGTCCTACTGGCCTAAAAAATTATACATATGCAAGCATGTATGACTCAACGGAGCCTAGTGGTGGGCCTCCCGATTAGGTGCAAAATAAGGCCCATCTAACCTTTCTTAGGAACATAAAGGCTATATTAAATCTCTCCTTCAGCACTTAATAATGTTTTCTTGGCTTTAATAAGTTCGTAGAAAGGTCTAAAGATAATTCCTTATTATGTGCCTAACATCATTTATTTTACAGAACATTGAGTAAATTATCAAGATCTATAGAATGAGAGAATTTCAGGACTTGCTTTCTGCAACGGGATGCTATAGGATGGAACAATAAATAATAGGATATTATGAAATTATTGAACAAATTTTATTGCTCCACTAATTGAGAAAATATAGGAATGTGTTCACTGCTACAAGAGAAGCCAAAACTCAGTATTTAATTAAGATTCCTATTGTTGGGGACAAGATCCACATTTTGAGGGATTTCGGAGGGGAATTTTCCTCATTTCAAGGAGGATGTTTTCGCATCAATTTTTATAACTATCAATTTAAATTAGCCTCTAGAGGCATGAAATGTTTTGTCTTGTGAAGAAAACTTATTATTTAGCAATTATACTTTCATTTCCAGCATTTATGTACTTAATTTGATCATAGTAATGAAGCTTGGTTTCATTTTTAGCTTCTAAGACTTGGTTTCCCTCATAGGAATATAAGTATCCTTGGGCTTGGCCATCCTATGAGCCTGAAATCTCTGCCATATAATTTATTTATCTTCTTTGAATTTCGTAGTCACTTACATATCTTATTCTTGCATTTCCTATTTATGCATTTAGTATTCATGCTTCTTTTGTTGTAGGTTATATTAGTTAAATTATTGAATTAATTTGTTTTGTAGGTCATATATATAGTTACAAGTCTTATTCATCCTTCGATAAGCTCTAAAAATTCATATTCGTCATTGAGTTACTTGGATTAGTTTGTTAATTCACAATTCTAAAATTTCTACTTTTAGTAATAAATTTATGTTGAATTTGAGCATTTGTTAATGAACCTATTTTGAGTTTATCCTAGTCGAACTAACAATAATAATTTAAGGGCACCACACTAAAAATAGTGGGGTTTTATGGGGCACAATAATAACAATATGGGGACTACAGGAGTACAACAATAATAATAAGGGGGCTACACTAACAACAATAAGTGACTACAGTAGTAATATAGGGACCTAACAAAATGTTGCATGGTAACAAATTTTATCAATTTGAATGTTTTTAGGCTTCAATATATGTGGACTCAACTTGAATGAGATTCAATAGCATGTGCTAAAATTCAACAAAATATTACTACTAAAAACCAGAAATTTCAAAACAATGAACTAGTCAGCCGATCTAAATACCCAAATGCCTAAGCTAATAAAGTGAAAATGCTATGAGGTAAATTTTGTTATTAATTTTAATTTTTTAATGCTTCAATCCAAGTGGAATTATATTGTGAACCCATGGACTCCTATATATAGAAAGGAGGTTTTTTCATTTGAATCATCCAAGAATTGTTCATTTATGTAATGTAAAGGAGGTTTCCCCTAGAAGTGGCTTATTTCTAAGGCGTTGATCTCAATTTTCTTCTATTTTTGGAGGTGGTTTCATAACATTTGGTATCATAGCTTTGGATTCTAGGGTTTTGCTGCTTCAAACAGGTCAGATCGTGGAATTTCTTCTATAATTTTTTTTCTACGAGGGTTCAAACACTAAAAAAAAACCATTTCGAACAAATCCTGAGGAAATACATGTAAAAATTTTAGTTCTTGGTTCGCAATAGTGTCGGAGATATGATCTTTGGAATTTAGGGTTTTGTAGGCTCCCGAGTTTCATCTAAAAGAGGTGACCTTGGGAAAATCGTCATAACTCTCTCTTTGAGCATCAAATTGGAATTCTGTAAAAAGTGGTTGAATTACATGGGCTGTAGTTTCCTTTGTATCAATTTTTAGAGCTGAAAGAGGAAACAATGACATGTATAATTATGTACAAGTTATCTCTACTGAACCAGTCCATAATTAGGTCATTGTAGGAGATTGGGCATAATTTTGTCTTGGAGAATCCAAATCAGGTCAGACCTATGAAATTCAAAAGAAGATTTAGAGGGCTACTACAGGACCGAATTTTAGATATTGAAGATCTAAAATCACAAAGATAATTAAGCTTCAATATCAGGCTTCTCAAAAGCAAGAAAAAGGTGTGTATTATTTTTTCAAATTGCATAAGATTTGTTTGAAAAATCAATTTGAAGTGATTCCAAGGGCATATTGAAGCATAGATATCAGTATTGGGTTCTAAAATCCCCCCTAAAAACAATTCAACACCCATTAAGCCCTCATAATACTCTACTATGAGGAATGAAGAGGAAGAATTGCAGCATGATATATCGAAATTGTGGTACCAAGTGCAACAAATTTCGATCTTACAAAGAGAAATCAAGGATGACATAGATAGTTTAAAATTCGAAATGAAGGCTAATTTGGATGGTTTGAAGGATCAAATGAAAGCTAATATGGATGATAAAGCAGTGGAAGATCACATCAAGCATCAACAACAAGTTCTCCGACCACTAGTAGAAAATGATGAAATTAGTGACTAGGTGACTAAAAACATTAGTCACCGCAATTATTTCAAGCGAATTACTACTAAATTTGAGCAATTTTAAGTGACCGAACTAAAAACGACTAATTTAGTCTAGGGATAAAATATACGACTAGATAATAAGTGACCAAACTAAAAGTGACTAACTGAAATGACTAAAATAAATGACTAGATAATAAGTGACAAAATTAATAATGATTAACGTAAATGACCAATATAGTCCAAGAATAAAAATAGGACCAATAATAAGTATAACAAGTATATGAGTTAGTCATTTACGTTATTAATTTTTAATTGTGTCACTCTGGAAATGGAAAATTGCAATTTTGATACTAAAGTGTTTCATTTCACTACAGGGGTCTCTAAATCCATCAGTAGTGTTAAAATTTAGAGACAAAGGGGTCTTTGAATCCATATACAACGTTAAAATTTTGAATACCCTTTTGTCTCTAAATTTTAACACTACATATGGACAAATATTCTCAACATCAGTTTGACCTTCCTTCTCTGTCGAGGAAAGGATATCCTTCACCAGTTTGTCCAAGGAGGGTGAGACCACTGACACTTGAGATGAAGGACAAGCTGCAAAAAAAAAAATCGGAGAAAGTAGTAACTTTTGAAACTTCTGAAAGCCATAAAAAAATTCATAGCACATTGCATGTCTTTCTCTGATCTCTATAAGAATCAAAGGGAAACCAAAATCAGAGTTAGAGAACCCAAAGAATAGTTTTTCAACCTGTCACAAATTGCCTCGAGCCCTGGATTGGCTGAATTTAGAAGACCCGAACAAAGCACAATTGGAGCAAGGGTTAGGGCCTCTAAATCGATAGATGATTGACCTATAAAATTATTAAATTTTCTTTATAAGGACTTCGAAGGCCTGAAAACTGAGGCATGGTGACATTTTGATCTAAATTCCAAATGTGAATGGATAAAATCCTTGCGAATAGAGAAAATTTGTTGAAAAGCCCCTCCTCCAATGCATAATCCACCAACTCCTCCTCCTTCATGTGGGTCTGATAATAAGAAACCAACATCTCACCTGAAAAACATATTTGATGAGAAGTTGTGTATCTTCAAAGGGTTTATCACGGTGACGATATATATACTTAAAAAATGTACATCATGTGAATAAAAATGTCATGGTTATCATTTAATATTATTTTGCATTTTGACAAGGATATCATGGCCTGACATTGTCCAGATCCTATTAACTCTTTGTCAAAACTACGCCTCTCTCTAGTCAGCAACTCCACACTGCTTTCTCTGCCTGCAATTTTTCCATGGGCCTATAGGGTTTCTCCATAATTATTGAATTCCTCTCCCATGGTAGAGATGTTGTGATTTCCTCTTTAACATTTTGACTTCGTAAAAAAAAAGAAAAAAAATTATAACTATAAATATAATTAATAATTAAACTGATCTAGATCCATCTTAACTCTAGATCTACCAAGCACCTAGACGAAGGAATCACATCTTTCTTAAGGTGAAAACCTCTCTTTAAGGGTAAAAGTATATTTGATCCCTCTGGGTTTGACGTTAAAATGGATCTAGACTAGTCATGTGCAATGAAAAAAAACAAAAACAAAATAACTTACAAATTCAATTCCCTTTTTTTTTGAAAAACATCAAAAAATTTATAACCTTTAATAACTTTTTTTAAAATTAAAACATTAATTGTAACTAAATAATATTTTTTTGACATTATGGTAAAATTTTGGTGCCTTTTTTCTTTTGGAATTTCATTTTTGCATTCAAAATTAATTTTCCCAATGGAGGGAATAGCCAAGGAGGATTTCCATGAAAATTCCCACAAAACACATTGATTCAGAATCGCAAGTCAGTACTGTTGTCCACCTCAGTACCTGCATCATCAACATTGACATCATGTGCAAGCGAGGCCAGTTGAACAAAGCTTTGGGTTTCCTCCATCAAATGAACCAGAAGGGCATCTCAGTTGATTTCAATACCTATGCATATATTTTATAGGATTGTGTTAATTAAAAATAAGTAATGCAAGGCTAAGTCCAACATCGGCCTCCTGCAGATGCTTTGAATCTAATTCATAAATTGCAAGTGGCTGGTATGATGTGAGGCATGGTCACTCTCACTAGTATTCTCCTTGCTTGTGCACACTTAATAGCTCTGCAACAGGGCAAAAATATTCATGATTATGTGATTAGAAGGGGGCTTGAGTCTGATGTTATTATGATGAGTGCTCTTATAGACATGTATGCTAAGTGTGGAATTATCAAATTTTCACACCACCTGTTTGATAGAATGCCCAGAAAAGACGTCATCTCATGGAATTCAATGATTCTTACTTATGGAATGCATGGGTATGGTAAAAAGCCCTTGTTCTCTTTGATCTAATGCAGAAAGTAGATCCCAAGACAAACTGCATTACCTTTTTACTCACAATGATGTTATTCATTAAAAAAATTTATTCAGACCAAAAAACTTTCCATGGCATAGGGTAGGGATTAACTCGAAATCTATGGCCTTTTAGGTGATAATATGTTTTCGTTGATCATACCGTACTTGACATGTGTTGATTTAGAGAGAAACCACTACAAGTAATGAGATGGTCCCCAAAGCATAGAAGGACCCATGAATGTGACTCTATGTCTGCCATGAGAATTAAGGAAACCGTTTAAAATACGCAATAAGGAAACACGTGGAATTGAAATGTTAATTGAGAATAACATAAAAATGCAGTTGCAGAGCATTTGATGAAAGACACAGAAAAAAATACTACAGTGATGAGACATCCTTGTCAGACTTTTGGGAAAGAATAAGTTTAAGAAGCTTGAAACAACTCTTGGAGTCATGTTCAATGAGTGACCATAAACTTACGAGTGTTAGAGTGGCGAATAATCATATTTTATGGTAGATGATATTAACCATACATAACATTTGTCGTTTAGGTCATTTGTTTGGTGGTCAATTTTGGTGAATCACTATATTATATCATGGTACCATATATTTCTTTTTTAAAGGAAAAAATATATTGAACATGAAATAAGTTGCATCTCTTGTAAATTTTTAATGTCATGATGTTGTGAATGGTTTGCACTTATATGTATCATATATTTGCAATCACTTATTTCAAGTTTACTTTAAGAAATAAAGAAAGAGGTGCAAGGCCTTACCATAAGAAGGACTTGCACTAACTCGTATCCTCATATCATTGAAACATTAGCCCATAAATCAAACACATGCCCTAATTTCTCTAGTATGGAAACCCTTGGATGAATATGATAATGAACTCCTCCCAACCACTAGTTCTAACCCAACTATTGAATGTCTTTGGTTGGCATGTGTAAATTCCTTTAATTGATCCATGGATATCTATGAAATCCAATTTTTCATTGAAATGATACAAACACCCAAATTAAGAGGAGGTATAGAAATCTCAACCTTACAACTCTCTCATCCAATATTAAACACTTCACTAATTAGTTAAGGGGTAATATACTTAACTGTACATTAAATAATAAAAGCACTCATATTAACACAAGAAAATAATAATAGTATTTAATATAAAGTTATAATATAGGTAGATGCTAAATTGGCATGTGAGACCCCCTTGTTCGTGGGACAATGGATTCCCTTCATGCAATGATTTAACTATTTAATCCATGGAGGTATACATACCTTAATTTCCCTTGGATTCAAACCTGTGACATTTAAAGGGGAAACACTTTAACACAATTATAACAAGTAAATACAAACATAATTTGTGTATGTATAAAATTTAGTCTAAGAGTTTCATGACATGCTTAATTTTGCACAAAAGCAAGGGAACTCATGAAGGGTTTATCACAATAGGCATGTATGGTCCATTACGATTATCATAGGTATGTTAGTTTGGTTTTCCAATCCACAAATTTCAAACATTGTTACTATTGTTAAAGGTATGTCATGTTGGTTTACTTGTTCAACATCATGCACATTTGGTTGTGTTCATTAAAGGCATGTTAGTTCATTAAAAAAACTAATAGTTTGTCGAGTTGGTCAACTTAGTCAGTTTTTTGTCATTTCAATCATCTAAA
Organism: Pinus albicaulis; assembly: GCA_034641835.2. Lineage (NCBI taxonomy): Eukaryota > Viridiplantae > Streptophyta > Pinopsida > Pinales > Pinaceae > Pinus > Pinus albicaulis. Next base: position 167,747,800 of record CM076575.1, read on the forward strand.
TGAACAACATGTCATGTCGATTAGTTTATTTATTGACATGCACATTCCATTGCCATTGTGAGTGATGTGTTAGGTTGGTTATTAACATCTATTTTTTATTAACACTATCTTGGATATTAACCCTATCAACATGCATGTTTAACTACAATTGTGAGAGGTATGTTAGGTTGGTCAACCCCATCAATAAAATTTATGTTCAATTACCAATGTTGAGGCATACCACATTGGTCACCCGATTACCAACATGTACCTTTTTGTTATCACTAGTAGAAGCGTGTTAGGTTGGTCAACTTGATCAACTACATGTATGGTTGGTTACAAGTAGTAAAGCCTCATTTGATTGTTCAATGAAATAAATAGTGTGCAAGTATTGTTACCTTTAATGAAGACATGTTTTTTTGGTTAACGTAGTTAACATCACATATATTAGATATGATTGTTTGAGGCATCCAAGGACACTCAACCCATTTAAAGTAATGCATAACATTGATGGGGGTTTTCTTATTACTTGGTGGATGAAAATAGTGTGTTATTATTCCCCCATAAGTGTTCAATATTGTCATGTGACATGTTCACCCCTCATGGGCCAAATTGCCTTATTAAGGGGGTTGTTTATTTAATATAGGGTTATGTCCAAGTCTAGATTGAATTTTGTAGAATAGATACCACTTAGTTGTGACTTTTGAGTTAAAGAGGTGCTTTCATAGCTTTTTAGATGCTTCTACCACATTGCAATGTCTAAAATCAATTAATTTCCACTTGTTTGTGTTCATAAAAAAACTTTCAATCCAAGAAACAAATGTATGTGAAAGCAAGTAAAATAGACCAATGCTCATTGACCCACACCACCAACATTACTAGATTGATCTCCTTGCTTGTATTTGTTGAGGTTCAACCTCATCCCTCCTAACATAATTCATTTACTCCACCATTACGTACACATGCATACTTCTAAAAAACATGGCAAACTTGACCATTTTCATGCCTTACAAAATAATTTCAAAAACATTGTTACATTTTCACCACAATATATACATATGTGCAATTTGTATCAATATTTCCTAAATTGCTATATAGTTCTCTTAATTGCAATATTCTACACCATGACACCCCTTAAATCCTATGAAGATCCTTGTATTAATTTCATGACCCTCTCCATTTTTAAATTTCCTTAAATTAATCTTACAACACCCTCCATTAAAATCATTACCTACACTTACATGTATTCATTAACTCTATAACTCAACAAAGATTAAAACTAGAACAATAATATAATTATAATACTATATAAATGCATCTAAAACTAATGATATATTAAGGCCGATATGTTTCATTTTTTCCTTGAGAACCTTTTCCCTACTAGAGTGGACCAACACGAACTCAAGAAGCTCTACTGACCCGAGGAAATCCTGGCATCAAAAAGGCAGGAACTTCCAAACCTTGGGGGAACCCTTCCCACTCTCTCAAATTTCGCGAGAAGGTAAAAAGAAATGCATTAGGAGGGAAAATTTCCCAATCCACGAATAGAAGGTTGAAAAAATGAAAATAAATTAATAAAAAAGGGTGGTGAAATTGTTTTACTCTTTTTACTGAAATCCACTCAAATGACAGCAAAATCTATCAAAGGATAGTTTTATTTGTTAGTCAAATTTTAAAACCCTCTCTGTTCCAAGGGTTTCAAATTTACATTGACTCTTTAATGGGGCGGTATGACCCTGGTTCATTTGGTTCTGTTCGTTTTCGGTTATGGTTTCAGTCCTGTGTTAGTGGGTTCTTACTCTCTCTAGTTCTGTCAACTTTGGAAACTGATAGATAGCGCGGATTTGGATTTGTGACCTTCAATGATGAGTAATCTATGAGAGATTCCATTGATGCAATGAATGGCAAGATGCTTGACGGGAGGAGCATCACCGTTAACCCAGCGCAGTCTAGAGGAAACGAAGGTGGTGGTGGAGGTTGTGGCTCGCGTGGCTACCATGGGGGCGACAGTGGTGGAGGCAGTGGCTCGCGTGGCTACTGTGGGAACGGCGGTGCTGGGGTTACAGTGGAAGCCGAGATCATGGCAACCATGGTTATGGAGGTGGTGGTCACTACAGTGATGGCGGCAGTGGCTACAATGATGGTGGCGGTGGCGGATATCGCTATGGTGGTGGTGGTTCTGACGATGGCAACTGGAGGAGATAGGAAATATGATGTTGCGCTAGGTTTTTATTTTTGTCTACATGTGATATTATGTTTTGGTTCTATAATAATCTTGTTGGTGGTAAAGCTGTATGCTGGTAACTGTCCCTAGGCTTGGTGCTTCAATGTTCTGTAAACTCTGCATGGTTTTTGATCTAGATCTCTATGGCTCTCATTGACTCTCGTTCAGCTGTATTGAAGCGCAAATATACAAATGTATGGTTATAATACATTTGTAATTGCAATCTAAATCTGCGATATACGGTTTTACTACCTAAAAAAAAGGTTTTTGAATTTGCGCTCCGGCTTTCCATACAGATTCTAGGATCTATCCTCCGCAGCTGAGCCGAGCCATGGGAAAGAGTGGTAGGATTTCATCAGAGGAATTGGCTTCCTCCAAGGAAGAACAACCGCATAATGAATAATCGAGCCCTGATGAAAAAGAGGAGGACTAGGAAGAGCTCGAAGTCGTAACTCGGTTGACGACAGACAATGATGAAGACAATCAGCCAATGGATGTGTCCATCCTAGATGACGATAAAGATGCTTCTGGAAGCAACGAGGCCAAATGCTTCTGGCAGCGACGAGGGCGAAATCGATGACGAGGTAATTTTGTCAAAATTTATTTCTTTTTCACTCCATTTATTTGATGAAATCAACATCTTGCTTACTTTGTCTCACATTGTCACGCCACTTGTTCTACACATGATCTTGGTGCATTTAAGTTTTAATATTCAGCCTTTTGTGATTATATCTGGATTCAGTTAATTTATAGCGTTCCAAGTTTGTTAAGTTTTAAACGATACATTTTATTCTGAAAATTTTGTTAGTTTTCTTATGTACGCATGTGTTGTAAAAAAATCAATTGCAGCTAATATTTGTTTGAAGACTTTGTATTTTTCATTTTTAGTCCTTATTCGTGTTTGCCTTATGACCTATATTTCTTCACAACCACAAATATCCTTGAATGAATCTTACCATGAACTGGCGTACTTTTAAAGAATACTTTTTTTTGTTAGAGAAACGATGTTCTTATTGATTTTTGTGTAAATAGATCCATGTCATTGTTTGTTTGAAGATATTTTGTTTAGTTGCCTACGAATTACCCTAATTAAAATGGTATTTTTCTCGTGAAATCTTTGAAATGTGTATGAACAAGGTATTTTACCTTATGTATGTTACTTGTGGGATATTTTCATTACTTTCATATCTTTCTTCACTAGGAAAATTTTATCTTGACCTGAAGCTGCTTGAGTTCTTTGAGCTGAAATAATTTTTACTTAAAACGTTTCAGAAAAAAATCATGCACACATAAAGCTATTTGTAATTGTTGCTTATAGTGACAAAGTTTTCCAAGATTTACCGGAGAAAGTAATTTTGTTGGCAATAATTTTTGCTAACACATTCTTTCGGCTAAGATCCTGTGAATTCAAAAATTTCTGTTTTTTTTATTGTTCTCTTCTAACTAGATATGTAACATAGCATTGAATATGGGGCATCCCTCAAAGAAATTTGAATAGGGGTTAAAGTTTTTGAGATTCAACAAGATGATGATCCTAGTGAAAATTAAGCACCTTCACTAGGTGCGGCCTACAGGCTATTTTTAATTGTATGTTTATTTTTAGAATGGTGAGCATATTCTAAAATTAGCAGGAGACTAATTCTAGATGGTTGACAAAATTCTATCTTTAGATGAGTTTCTATTTTTATATCATGGCCGAAGTATGTTTATATATCGCAAATCTAAAAATAGAATGCATGTCGATTATTATTAGCCCTTAATAATAATCAGACAATAAATAATAACTTATTCTCTTGAAGCACTTGATTTCAGTTAACTAATGTGGTAAACCAATTAGTTGAAGGAATTACACATTCTAGTGTTGGTTGGTGGGACACGCACAATGGACTTCGTTGTAACTAATTGTGGCAGAGTTGTAACAGAGTTTGAAGAGTAGTTATGTGAGTTGTTATTTAATTTAACTCAGTTAAGTGAGTTAAACACAGTTGTGCTAGTTGTAACTAAAGATACACTAGTGAGATATCAATGAATTAATTATTTAATTAATTCACAAGTAGTGTATTACTTGCAAATAAATAAATACAACAATTAACTACTTGCATGTCAGAGCCAGTGGAGACCCAGTGGAGAGATAGGTGAAAGGGTGTGTTTGACTATCAGTTGTGACTATAATGATGCATTCAATGCATCTACACACACATTGGAGTTTCCAATGATGATTACGTAATCAAGGCAATGAAATATCGAATTCATTCAGGGATCTTCATCAACAGGGATTGCACAGTGGAGGCAGGTTGTCAGGAGACAGTAAATTGGTGCATGTGTGAACCAATTTTTGTATAACATTGTGAGACAATTGTATATTGTACTGAGAGCTCTATGAGCTGAGCCTTGTATGAGATTTTTTCATGATCCATGATATACATAATATATGATAGTTGCGGTTTTTAGCTTTAAGATTTCTCGGTAAAAACATCTTGTTATGTGTGATTTATTTTTCTTCATGTGTTTGCAATTGGAGATATCATTTCCATAAATAATTGAGTAGAAGGATTTTGTATTTAATAGTGGCTTTAAGTTGGTATATCAGGGGAGTCTGGTAATACATAATTTTGTTTATAAATTTCTACATGGTATCAGAGTAGTGTTAATCACTGAAGATTTCAATATTGAAGCAGTGCTGAGTTTTGTTGGTGGAACAATTCGAATTTGATGCAAGAATTTCATGGTACGATAGTTGAGTAAAAATCAAAATGGCTTTCAATGGTTTGTAGTTGTAGTATGCACTCGACAGAAGCTCGAACTACATTGCATGGAAGGATAGGATGGAGGCGGTGCTTGAAGATAATGGCTTGAAGGATTTCATCGATAGCGATGTTCCTAAGCCCCCTTCGACGGATGTTCCATTACTTGGCGCCTGGAAAAATAAAGTAGCGAAGACGAGAGGGATTCTGTTGGAAGGTGTGAAAGACCATGTTGTGTCAAGAATTCATGGAAAAGCCACTCCATTTTCAATGTGGAAGGCTTTGACAGATCATTTCCAAAGCGGCAGTGACCATAGGAATTTTTGCACTGAAATATAAACTCAGAAAAATTATAATGGAGAAGGGTGATAGTATTTCAAAGTATCTCACGAAGTTTGTCCAATATTGGGATGAACTGGGGAGTGTGGGAATTACAATAGCTGATGATGATTTGGTGACCTTGTATCTCTTGGGACATCCTAGGAATTAGCACAGTTATCAAGACTTTGTCAACGGTCAAGAAAAATTACCGAATTGGGAACGACTGTGGTCAGATCTAGTGCAGGAGGAGTTCAGGTGGAACACCAGGGATGGCTCTTCATTAAAGCATGATGATGAAGAGGATTTTTCTTTGGCTACTAAAGCGAGGAAAGGGAAGGGGAAGAAATTCCATTCAAAATTCGAGGCTAAAGGCAAGAAGCTGGACTTGTCCAAGGTGAAGTGTTTTCACTATCACGAACATGGGTATCTCACCACTAATTGGCCACAGAAAAATAATAACAAGAAGGTTGCTGGAGTTGCAACTGGTGAGGCCCTTACCTCAAAATTTGAACTTAATTTCTCTTTGATCGCATGCTTAGTTTCAATCGGAATGGGATTGGTGTGGTATCTTGATAGTGGTGCTTCCTTCCACATGACGAGAGATAAGGAGCTTTTCAGTGACTTGGAAGAGAAATATCTCCAAATGCGTATATAGATGGGATACGATAGACGATATAGTGCGACCAACATTGGTACCATTACCTTTGAGAGGGAGTCAAGTAAACCATTTCTGTTGAAAGATGTTATGCATGTTCCATGTTTGAAGAAAAACTTGGTCTCAGTCGCGATGTTGGAGGACAAAGATTATGATGTTGTTTTCAGCGATGGAAACGATTTCCTGCGACATAAAACAACGGGTCAAACCAAGAGGATAGGAATTTGAGTCAAGAATCTCTACAAGCTAGAGGTAGATGGCCATGCTGCAATGGTGGGCAAAGAAGAAGAAGTGGTGAGCTGAGATGAGGGCGAATTATGGCACAGAATATTAGGCCATCTTCACCATGGCGCCCTGAATATTTTGCAGTAGATTTCTACTCAAATTCCCAAGGGTAAACTTGCACAGATAGATCAATGCAAGGGATGTACTATGGGTAAGTTTGTGAATACCACCTTTCATGAAAAGGAGAACAGTGCTTTGGTGATCCTGGAGAGAGTTCACACAAACGTGTGTGGGCCATTCTCAGTTGCTTCAACAGAAAAACACAGGTATTATGTTATTTTTGTTGATGACTATTCTCGTAGATGTTGGATCTTCTTCATGCAGAAAAAATATCAAACATTCTCAAAATTTATGTGAGTTTAAAGCATTAGTGGAGAAAGAGTCGGGGAAGCAAGTGAAGTCTCTGTGGAGCGATAATGGTGGTGAATATATCTCAAACAAATTCAAAGACTTCTGTAGCAAAGAAGGAATTCAGAGAGAACTCATAGCGCCTCATAACCCACAGCAGAATGGGGTTGTGGAGAGCAAGAACAGAATGATCGTGGGTGTTGCGCGAGTTATGCTGCATGATCAGGGCCTACCAATGCACTTGTGGGTGGAAGCATGCAACACTGCGGTTTATGTGCAAAACCGTTGTCCTCATAGAGTACTTGGCATGAGTACACCTAAAGAATATTTTACAAGTAAGAAATTGGATGTTTCTCACTTTAATATTTTTGGCTCATCTATTTATGTTCATGTGACCAAGAATGCCAAGAAGAAGCTAGAGCCAAATACTGAAGTTGGGATATTTGTGGGGTACACAGAAACACCCCATAATTATCATTTGTATTTTCCAAACAGTCGAATGACTATGGTGCAACGGGATATAAAATTCAATTAGGAGAAAGCCATGAATTTGTCGCTTGAGAGGGAGCTACACTTGCATGCAGAGGAGGAATTTCTTGTTCCCAAAGATGAGCCTCAGGATGTGTGTCAACCACAGGAGGAGGATCATGGAGTGGAGGAGTCCACTCACGCAGATCCAAACATCATAACTGGCAAAAGGTGTACCACAGAAGCTGAGAGGCTGAAGCTTGATGTGGCACAAAATGTAGGAGCCCATACTTCACAACGCAAACAAAGAAAGTCTCCTGACCGATTCACTAGATACATGGATCTCATGAGAAAATTTATTGTGACAAAGCCATCTTCTTTTCAGGAAGCAGTGTAGAAGCCCACATGGGTAGATGAAATGGTGTAGGAGTATGACTCCATTGTCAAAAACAGTGCTTGGGAAATTGTTCCAAGGTCAGTTGATAAATCAGTGGTAGCTTCAAGATGGATCTACAAGGTAAAGCAAGTTGTTGATGGGAGTGTTGAGAAGTATAAGGCAATATTTGTTGCCCAGGGATTCTCACTAATCGAGGGGATTGATTATAAAGAAACCTTTGCACATGTCACACAATATTCTTCCATAAGGACCATCCTTGCTCTCTCAGCGTAGATGGGTTGGCACATTCATCAGATGGATGTGAAGATTGCGTTCCTTAATGGGATCATTGAGGAAGAAGTGTACATTGAGCAGCCTGAAGGATTTAAGATCTCCAGCAGCAAGTCGCATGTGTGCAGACTCAAAAAAGCGCTATATGGGCTGAAGCAAGTACCCCGTGCTTGGTACACTCAGATCGACAACTATTTTACTAGACTTGGCTTCACCAAGAGTGAGGCGGATGCAAACCTATACCAAATTGTGGTGGAGGGTAAGATTTTAATCATTTTTCTTTATGTTGATGATTTAATACTAACTAGCGATGAGAAGTTGATACACTCATGCAAGGAGGACCTTGCAAAGGATTTTGAGATAAAGAATATGAGCCTCCTTCACTATTTCCTTGGATTGGAAATATGGTAGCAAGAAGGTGAATTGTTTGTGTCTTAAGGAAAGTATGCAAGGGAGATACTCAGTAAGTTTCACATGGAGGGTTGAAATCCCATGGATACTCCTCTTCTAGGAAATTTGAGGAAAGAGGATGCTACATCAATAGAGGTAGTGGATGCTATTGTCTATCAACAGTTGGTGGGTTTGCTCATATTTTTAATTAATACAAGACCAGACATATGCTATACGGTGAACGAGCTTATTCAAGTGATGGTTAAGCCTACCAAGCTCTTTTGGAAGGCGGGCAAGCATGTCCTGAGATATCTTAGGGGCACATCTGAGTATGGCTTATGGTACACACAGGCGGATGAGGTGAAGTTTCATGGCTTCACGGAGGCAGATTGGGCAGGAAACCCAACAGACAAAAAGAGCACATCATGAGGGATTTTCAGTGTCAGATCTACAGTTGTTTCTTGATACAGCAGGAAACAGATATCTGTGGCACTTAGTTCAGCGAAAACATAATACATGGCAGCAAGTCAAGCTGCATGTGAGGCTATCTGGATGAGGAAGATCCTGGTCGGTTTGTTCGGTTCTCATTTAGATCCTACAGTCATTCATTGTGATAATCAAAGTTGCATTAAACTCTCGATTAATCATGTGTTTCATGATATATCTAATCATATAAATATCCAGTATCATCATATGAGAGATTGTGTGCAGCGGAAGATCATGTTGCTTTAGTACATTCCTACAGAAGATCAGGATGCAGATATTCTAACGAAGGCGCTCACTGGGAGCAAATTCGAATACCATAGAGAGAGGATCGAGGTGAAGGATAATCCCTTTCTTGTTGAGAGGGAGTGTTGAGATTCAACAAGATGATGATCCTAGTGAAAATTAAGCACCTTCACTAGGTGGGGCCCATAGGCTATTTTTAGGTGTGACTATTTTTAGAATGGTGAGCATATTCTAAAATTAGCAGGAGACTAATTCTAGATGGTTGAGAAAATTCTATCTTTAGATGATTTTCTATTTTTAGATCATGGGAAAAGTCTATTTATAGATCACAAATCTAAAAATAGAATGCATGTCAATTATTATTAGCCCTTAATAATAATCAGACAATAAATAATAACTTATTCTCTTGAAGCACTTGATTTCAGTTAACTGATGTGGAAAATCAGTTAGTTGAAGGAATTACACATTCCAAGTTTGGTTGGTGGGACATGCACAATGGACTTCATTGTAACTGATTGTGGCAGAGTTGTAACAGAGTTGGAAGGGTAGTTATGTGAGTTGTTATTTATTTTAACTTAGTTAAGTTAGTTAAACTCAGTTGTGCTATTTGTAACTAAAGACACACTAGTGAGAGATTAGTGAATTAATTATTTAATTAATTCACAAGTAGTGTCTTACTTGCAACTGAAGAAATACAACAGTTAACTACCTACATGTCAGATCCAGTGGAGAGATAGGTGAAAGGGTGTGTTTGACTATCAGTTGTGACTATAGTGATGCATTGAATGCATCTACACACACATTGGAGTTTCCAATGAGGATTGCGCAGTCAAGGAAAGGCAAGATCGAATTCATTCAGGGATCTTCATCTGTAGGGATTGTGTAGTGGAGGCAGGCTATCAGGAGGCAATAAATTGGTGCTTGTGTGAACCAATTTTTGTATGAAAGTGTGAGACAACTGTATATTGTACTGAGAACTCTATGAGCTAAGCTTTGTATGAGATTATTTCATGATCCACGATATACATAATATATGATAGTTGGGGTTTTTAGCTTTAAGCTTTCTCGATAAAAACATCTTGTTATGTGCAATTGATTTTTCTTCACGTGTTTGCAATTGGCGATTTAATTTCCACAAAGAATTGAGTAGAAGGATTATGTACTTAATAGTGGCTTTAAATTGTTAGATCAGGTGAGTCTGATAATACATAATTGTGTTTATAAATTTCTACAAAATTTATTTAAAGGAAGTGTTTTACATGGTCGAAAAGGATAAAATATCTTATGAGAACCTGTGTTTTATTGGAACTGTGTTAATTCATTTTACCGAAGTCTTTTTCTTTATTTATTATATTCCACATGTTTTTGTTAATTTTTCATGAAACTTCCTAGATTAAAATATTATTTTATTATTTATGCATTGAAATGCACCTAAGCTCGAGAATTTACTTGAAGTACGCTTTCATTTTTTGTTAAAAACCAAAACTGGAAAACTTTGTATCATAAAAGTTCTAGCAAAAGTACAAAATACTACTGCCCACAATATTCAAACAAAATAAGCAGGTGTCATATGTTGCAAAGAAAAACTTGCAGAGATTCAAATTTGTACATCCCAAAATTCCTTGGGTATACAACTTAAAACCATATAATCTTCTACTTACTTTACTAAACATAGATATTAGCGAAAAACGTTATGGATGTTGACTTCTTCTTGCCCATTATTGGAAGAAAAGGAGTTTGGCTTTCCAAAATCAATGTCTTTCATCATTTGGTGAACTGTTTCTTCCTCTTTAGAATATGTTTGCATTGAATTTGTTGGAATCCTATGATTAGAAGCTGCAAAGTGAGAGCCTTTACTAAGACTGATAACCATATTTTTCAAGAATTAGGATAAACAATGTTACCGATGAAATAGGTAACCGCAATGTTACCTACTTTTTTTTGTTAGCATAAAAAGCACCCGATTTTGAAAAGTGGTGATGCAAAATTACCATTTTTTTTTTGTGCACATTTTTGACACTCTAATATTTTTATTTATGAAGTATGAATATTTGTTTTAAAATGTTAGTGAATTTCATGTTAATTTTGAAATGTATTGATGCAGCATCAACTTTTTTTTTTTAGAGCGGTGATTTTCATGCAAATTTTGAAACGTATTGATGCTACATCAACTTTTTTTTCTTAGAGCAGTGATTTTCATGCTAATTTTGAAACACATTGATGCTGCATCAACCTTTTTTTTTAGAGTGGTGATTTTCATGTTGGTAATAAAACACAAAACCTAGATAAAAAAATATCTATATAAAAACAATAAAAGAAACCCAATAAAAATGTAAAAAAAAACAAAAATAGCTCGTAAAAATAAAAAATTTAAACAAAAATAAATAAATAAATAAAACAAAAATATTTGAAAATTATATCAAAGGAAATGACAAAATTTGAAAAAAAAAACACATAATTTAAAGAAAAAAAACAAAAATTGACCAAAAAAATTTAAAAAAAAAAACATCAAAAACATTTTTTTTCTAACTTATTAAAAAAAACCATATTAAAAATTAAAAAATAAAAATAAAAATAATTAAAATTACAAAATTAAAATTTAGATTAAACAAAAAAATTAAAAAAAAAAAATTAAAAAAATTAAATTTAAAAATTTAAATTAAAAAATAATAATAATAATAAGAAAAAAAATACAAATTTTAAAATTAACCAAAAAAAAACAAATTAAAAAAAAAATTGAAAAAGAAAATAAAATAAAAAAAACTATCATTTAAAAACAAAAAAAATGAAAAAAATAACATGCAAATAATTAAAAAACAAATACACATAAATTTAGTGCTTTTTTTTTAATGAAACAATTTATAGATTTTAAAAATGAAAAACTAAATAAACTAAAAAATTTAAAAAAGTAATTAAATTAAATTAAAATTTAATAAATTTAATAAATAAATTTTAAATTTTAAATTTTAAAAAATAAGTAATCTATAATATTAAATATAAAAATAAAAGAAAATTAAAAAAAAAATTAAACAAATTGAATTTAAGATAAAAAAAATTGAATTAAAAAAAATATATATTTAAATTTTTTGAAATTAAAAAAAAAATTAAAAAAAATCAAATTAAAATTAAAATATTAAAAATTGAAAAAAAAATAAAAACAAAAAATAAAAATAAAATCAAATAAAAAATATACATGTATATTAAAAATTAAAAACCAAAAATAATAATAATAATAAAATTTAAAAAAAATAAAAAAAAAATTAAAAAGAAAAAACAAAACAAATTATATTTTAAATAAAAAAAATTAAATTTTTTGAAATAAAAAAAAAAATTTTAAAAAAATCAAATTAAAAAAAATCAATTTAAAAAAAAAAAATTTTAAAAATTAAAAAAAAAAATCAATTTAAAAAAAAAAAATTAAAAAAATTAAAAAAAAAATGGCGGCGGTGGTGGTGGTGGTGGTGGGGCGGTGGTGGTGGGGGCGGCACCACCCGGCCTTCCCTGCCCGGGCAACGGCGGAGGCCGGCCGGTGGGAGGGCGGCGAGCTGCGCAGCCACCCCGCCCGCCCACAGGCCGGCCTCCGCCGCCGCCCCGGCGGGGAGGGCCGATTCCGGGCGGGGAAGGCCGGGTTGCGCCGCCCCCACCACCACCACCGCCGCCATTTTTTTTTTTTTTTTCCAAAAATATAATTTTTTTTTTTAATTTAATTTTTTTATATAAAATATAATTTGTTTTGTTTTTTGTTTAATTTTGTTTTTATTTTTTGTAAATTTTATTATTTTTTCTGTTTTAAATTTTTATTTATTTATTTTGTTAGTAATTTTTATTAAATTTTTCTTCTTCTTTTTTATTTAATTGATTTTTTTTTTTTAATTTCATAAATTTCCTATATTATTTTATAGAATTTCATAAATTTTGTATTTTTTTAAAATTTATTTGAATTTAATATTGTTTTTTAAATGTTTTACTTTTTTATTAATTTTTTTTTGTTAATAACATAAAATTTTTATATTTTTATATTTCAATTAAAATTGTGTATTTAAAATTAGATTTTTTTTTAATTAAACTTAATTTTTTTTAATTAATTTGTTTTTTAATTTTTTTTATTTAATATTATTTTTTTTTATTTTTTATTTTTTTCAATTTTCCATTTTTAATTGATTTTTAAAGTTTTTATTTTAACAATGGTTTTTTTTTTCTTTTATATTTAAAATTTATTTTTTCTTTCAAAATTTATTTGTTTATTTGTTTATTTATTAAAATTTAATATTTTTGTTTTTAAATTTAATTTGTTATTTTAATATATATATATATATTTTTAAATTTAATAAAATCTGATATAGATACATATTTTAATTTAAGTTCATATATATATTTTAATTTTGATAATTTAGATTTAATTTATTTTTTATAGTTTATTTGTTTTTTCAATATATATTGTTTTAAATTTAATATTTTTATTGTATTTTATTTTTATTTTTTATTTTTAATTAATTTTTCATTTTTTTACTTTTAATTTAAATAATGTTTTCTTTTTTTTAATATTTTTATTTTAAATTTTTAAATTTATTAAAATTTAATATATTTCCTTAAATTTAATTTTTTGTTTTAAATTATTTTATATTTTTAAAATTTAATAAGCATTTTCTTTTTTTTTTAAATTTAATTTCTATATTTTATTTTTTATAATTTCCTTCTTTTTTTAACTTTTTTTTTTTTAATTTAATATTTTTATTTTGCTTTTTTTTTTTTTTTAATTTCTATATTTTTTAAAATTTCAATCTTAGTTTTTTTTTTGTTTATTGTTTTATTTTTTTTTCCTTAAATTTTAGGTTTTTTTTAGTGTTTGAATTAAAATTTTTATTTTGTTTTTATTTTTATTTTTTTTTATCTTCATATATTTTTAAATTTTAAGCTTTTAAATGTTTTTATTTTTTAATTTTATTTTTTTTCTTAAATTTTAGTTTTTTTTTAATGTTTGAATTTTAAAAATTAAAAAATGTTACTTCTAGTTTTAAAAATGCTAAAAGTATGACAGAATTTTTTTTTGTTATCCCAGCATCAACTGGTTTTGTTTTAAGGGTGTTTTTTCATTCCTTTTTTCAAGAAACAATTTTGTTTTTACCATAATTTTATAAAATGTTGAAATTTGACCTTAAAAAAAAAACGAAGTGCGTTCTGGAATACACACTTTTTGTTTTTGGAGTGTTTTTTCAATCCTTTTTTCAAGAAACAATTTTGTTTTTACCATAATTTTATAAAATGTTGAAATTTGACCTTAAAAAAAACGAAGTGCATTCTGGAATACACACTTTTTGTTTTTGGGGTGTTTTTTCATGTTTTTGGAGTCTTTTTGGGCTAGAGTTCCCGTTTTGAGGTCAGGTTACCTATTTCATTGGTAACAGTGTTGATATTACATGTTGTCTCAAAGACATTCATTTTTTGTGTTTGCTGGTCCATAGTATTCATAATTATAATATTTTGTGTAGTGTGTTGGTGTTCATTTTCATTTACTTTAGAAGTCACTACAAAAATAGAAGATTTGTTGCATTATATGGACTTTTCATGTCTTTGAAGAACCCTTTTAAACTTCTGGGCTTCGGTATAATCCATTAGTGTGACACTCAATAAACAAACATTAAGACAGTGGTTTTTGCAGCTCAAGTTGTTTCACACAAATTGTCTAGATGTATCCTTGATTCAAACACACGAAAAAAAGCTCCTTGCTTTGCAAATCACACAATAGAAAACTTAAGGTGTTAGGAGAACAGAGCTTTCTAAAGCCAAAATTGAGAATATCAGAGTGAGGAGTGCCCAATAAGAAGTGCAGAACCATTGATGCAGGAGTATCCTGCTTAATTTTCATTTTGTATTTGGGTGATTTAGGGGGTGATGCTTTTTTAATTATTTTATAAATTATGCACATTTTAAATAAATTAAGAGAAAAAAAAAATATGAGTGTGAGATTTAATGTAAATATTCTTTTAATTAATTGAGAATATGAGTGGAGTTGGGTTGGATAGGTATTTAGGGATTAAGAACTCCTTAAATGGAACTTAGTTGAGTCAAAAAGGGATAAATATATTTTAGGATTTGGTTGAGATATTTGTGGAGGAAATCATGGATTCAAATTAATCCATAGTTATGTATAAATATGAAGCTTTTTGCGAGGATGTAGAGAGATACAGAGAATGGAATAGGATAGAGAAAAAAATGTAGAGAAGGATAGTGTGCAGAGTGATAATGGTGAGGGCTAAGAAGGCAACAAATATATATTCGGCCAAAGAAGGGTTTGCATTTTTAATTTCTTGTTGTATTTGATGCAAGTATTTTGTTTATTGTTTGGCTCTCTCTTCATATCTATTTTGAGTTGATTCTAAATGGTTTTAATGAAGATTTTAATAATATTTTTGTAAATAAAGAGAATACACACTCTATTGTGGGCAAGTATATGATTTTATTGCAGATTTTCTGCATCATTTGGTATCGGAGACCAAATATCTAATTAATCTGTGCAGCTGCAGATGAGAGATGAGTGTGTTGTGCATTGTGCGATGTGGATCTGCATGTATATGCAAAGGAGGAGCCATGAGAACCGAGGAGTGGTTGAAGTAATATTGATCAGAAAAGTCGACCCCAGTAAACTACACAACGAAAGTTGCTCCAGTTTCAAATCTCATTTGATTTGGATGTACGGCAGTGTGGAGCATAGATGAAAGCTGATGCAGAGGGAATGGATAGATGTCAATAAAAATTTGATCCTTCAAAAGTATATCTAGTGTGCAGTGTGTTTTATTTTGGAATGCGTTGATGACAGATTAATATTTGCGTGAAGAAAATAAAGATGGGATCACGTGAGGTCGGTGAAAAAGGAACCTGTGTACTGAGTTAGGAGATGGAGTGTTGCATCGCTATGAAGTTGAAGTTGCAGTGCAAAAAGAATACTAATTACCCATGGCTAGATAACCTGCATTGAAGGTGGATGATGATTTATTGTAAATCGTAGTCAATTATTTAAGCATTATCCAATTTGTTGCTCTATTTCAAATAAGTGTGTCTACGTTGAATGATCTCAGAAGGATATTCAAATATTTTTGGCATTAATAGTTGTTGATGAATGGATTGTGCTCCACTCTTGGTAAGGATCTAAATGTCACATTTCATATCCCTGTAACATTCATGTGGAAGACCGATTTCTGGATCAATTTCAAGGAAGAATTGCGTCAGCCAAAGGGAAGTGGTCATGGAAAAAGTGAGGAAATTGCAAAGTTTGAGTGAAATTGTATTTTGGTAAAAGGATGCATTCGAGAGCAAGGACAGTGGATGCAAATTATGGTAGCTGGAATCGGACCAGCATAGAGTGGCATCCAATTGCTACAAGCTGGAACACAAGTATGAGCATGGATTCAAGAACATTGAATGCAAAAGTTGGAGACTGCTTGAAATAATAGCATGAAGACCAATTGGGAAAGCAGAAATAGATTGTGGAAAATTCGAACCTGTAATAACTTCCAACCAATATCGATGGTGTAACGAGCTCGCTGTAAATATCGCACTGTGTAGTATGTGGTTTGCGATTGTGTAACAATGGTTACAAACTCACAATTGTGTTAGAAGTAACGCAAGGGCATGCCAAATGACATCCACTCCCTTATGCCCACGCTACCTGATGGTAAGAGTTCTATTTATGCTGGTATTTACATCAGAATGCGCATCTTCTTGGGTTATGTGTTAGGTTAATAATACAACCCAAATGTATAAACTCTATTAGATTGCAGAAATCGATGGAGCTGTAACGAATCTGAGCAATGATGGATTTCTTGAAAATGCTGAGGATGTTAGAATAAGCAAGTGCAGAGGAATTTTCAAACCGTTGGCAATGGCTGTCGCGGAGTTGTCACTATGGCGGGCACTGGCAAGTTCTTCGTTGGGGCAGCTGGAAATGTAATGGTACAAAGGATTCCATTTCCAAGCTTGTTACTGAATTGAACAATGAAAAGCTTGAATACGATGTAGATATTGTTGTAGCACCTCCATTTTTTTATATCGACCAAGTGAAGAGCTCTTTAATCGATTGTATATAAATTTCTGCCTAGAATTCCTGGGTTGGAAAGTGTGGGGTTTTCACTGGAGAAATCAATGTTGAGAAACTAAAGGATATTGATTGTAAGTGGGTGACTCATGGGCATTCTAAGCGTAGACATGTCATTGGTGAGGATAATTAGTTTATTGGAAAAAAATCTACATATGCAGTGACACAAGGTCTCAAAGTGATTGCATGTATAAGGGAGAAGCTAGAAGAACGGGAAGCAGGGAATAATTTTGATGTCTTTTATGAACAGTTAAAGGCATTTGCTGATAATGTGCCTAGCTGGGATGATGTGGTCCATGTAGCAGTCTATGAATGGTTAAGCAAGAATATTTCTACCGAAGTTGCATCTCAAACTCGAAATATTTATGGGAGTTCTATAAATGGAGGAAATTATTTGAAATTGGCAAAACAAGAGGATATTGACGGTTTCCTTGTTGGTGGTGCTTCTTTGAAGGGACCAGAATTTGTCAGTATTTGCAACTCCATCACTGCAAAGAAGGAGTTGCATGGAAGTGCAGGAAAACTATCTGCGCTAAGATGATGAGCGTGTTGAAGAGGTTATGGTATGAAGGGCATGTGAATATTCACAGTGATAAGAACGACACAGAAGAGTGAAATCCGGAGAGTTGAAATTCCAAAGAAAAGGTTTATTAAATAACCTTGAAGGGAACGTAAGGTATGAAAATTCATTTCAAAGAGGTATTTTAAATGTTGAAAATTAAATGGGCTATTTCATTTTCATCATAAAATAAATCTTGGGAAAATAGATTGCATTTCAATTTAAGGGCTTAAGTATCATGTGAGTAAAAGAAAGTGATAATGGGATATGATATAATTAGTGACTTATGATATTATCATCAAAATCGAGTATGAGAGAGAATTGGTAGAGGTCAGATTTTACATCATATGAATGTATTAAGGGTGGATGTTCATTGGTATATTGTATAACTTGAATTAGAGTCAAAATATCCACTATTGTAATTATTGGGTCAAGATTTTAAGTCAAATAAGATGTTAAGGTCAAATGAAGAAATTTGGATAGCTTGAGTCAAGTTAAACCATTGAGTTATTGTACAAGAGGGTGCATTTTTCATCCAAGATGAAGAGTTGATGTCAAGTCTGGAGTCAAAAATTATTAAATCAAGTCAAAGGTTTGAATGTAATTGGGTGCATGATCGGTGGAGCCCGAAACCCAAAGAGCTGGTCATTGTAACATAATAATTACTGCAGTTTTTGTTTTCAGCATAGAGAAGCAAGAGAGTTATCCAGAAAATGATTCCAAGACAGAGGTCAAGCACAGGAAGATATCTTGCATTGTTGGGTGGCAAGTATGAAAGCTTGTTGAAAAGGGGATTTGAATGAAATCCGCAAGTGAACAGATGAAGTTCACAAAGGAGGAGAAGATGACTGTTGATAATCATTTCATAGGTTCTAAGAAATACCTCAACCAAAGAAAGAAGAAGGAAGATTCCAAGGCAAGTGTCATATGGAAGCAGTTGACTGATGAAGAATATGAGAGGGAGAAGACTGAGATAGCAGTTCATCTTGATTTATTGATAGAATTGTTGTAGAGAAATATGAAAGACCAGAGACATGGTTGGACCATGAGGAAGAAATTGAAATGACAGAGACTACAAGTAAAAAGGAATCAACAAGTAAACATACAGTTAATAGAAGAGTTGAGGAAGCTCGAGCATATGATGAGTGTGCAATTGAGATGTGAAGAACTCATAGACGCTGAGTTGGAAATGGAAGTTTCCATTTATGGCCCAGAATAGGGTGAAATTCTAGGTGAAGAGATTAATGAGAAAGATCTCATGGACTATTGGAATAGTTCAGAAGAATTTGAAGATATGTTGAAAAGAGAATGAGGCTATGAAGCCTTGTCTTTTTAAATCTCATAGTTTGTGTATATTTGCAGGATGTGCAAAAGATGGTGGACAGTCTGGTGAAACTGTCACATAGATAAATAAATATCTTGAGGTGAAGTATGATGGATAATTCCTTTCAGAGGAGGAAGGTATTGATTTCTTGCAGCAAAAAGAATTCATAGATGAATTCTTGTTTGTTGTAAGACAGCCAGTTGAAGGTGTTATAGAGCAGAAGAATAATGAAAATGCCGAAGTGATATTCCAAGGAGGTAAACAAATGAATTTGTTTAATGAAATTGATGACATAATTTTGCAATGTGATGATATAGAAAATAGGATAACTCACGAGGATTTCCAAGAGAAAAATGAAACTGGGAATGAAGGTTGTGATGAAATGCTAGAAGGATTTCAAATGGAATTAGAGTTCTTGGAACAATGGCTCAAGGAACCTGAAGGAGAGATGAAACTTGCAGAACCTGATAAAGAAGAGATTGCAGTTACCATGCATGATAAGGATGAAATTTTTATAATGTTTATAGAGTTAAGTGAATATTTTAACTCTTCAAATAATAATGTGGTTGTAGGTAAAAAAGGAAACATTAACAAATATGATGTTGAAATCAAAGAAATTGAGCAAAAAGTATTTGAAGTTGAGATGAAAGATCAGGAGCAGTAAGAAAGTTATGTCCTTAGAGACATAAAGGAAACAACAATATTAATCCAGCAGGATAAAGATGAAAGCAGCCAGCAATTCAAAACAGGATCTGCTGAAATCCAGAAATTCTATGATGGGAGATTGGTGCTTGAAGCATCAAAAGAGGCTAAAAGGTCTTATATTTTTAAAACTAATAATTTGTTGATGAATGCAGGTACAACACTGGATGAGAAAATTTTTACTATAGGGGTAATCAATGACTATATTTGTGATCAAGGAGAAGTTCTTGATTATTCTTCATTTCATAAAATTGAGTATTCAGTGAAATTGGAGACAGAAGCATCAGACAAAGAGGAATTTCTCCGAGGATTTGGAAAAATAAATTGTTGGATAGGCCGATGGAATGCGGTTGAAAAAATGAGTGATGTTGGTGATGCTGATGTAAAACCAGTTCGAGATTCTTTCAAAGCTTGGAGACCAGAAGAATGGGTATCAGTGATTCTACACAAGTCTGTAATTTTCGAAATAAAGATGATGTGGTATGGAAAAGCGAGAGTTACATTCAATAGTATTCTGAAAATACTATTCTGGAAATTATGTGCAAAATTACAAAATGGAGTTGATACTTTAAAAGACCAGCGGCAAAACAAAGTTTGGAATCCTGGAGGGAGAAAGTCATTGAGACTTGTGGCTATCGCATTATTACAGAAAAGTGATAGACCTCACTGACAGGAGTCTATGGAAACTTCTCTACATGGAGAGTCTGATGCAGGAGCATCCTGCTTAATTTTCATTTTGTATTTGGGTGATTTAGGGGTGATGTTTTTTAAATTATTTTATAAATTATGCACATTTTAAATAAATTAAGAGAAAAAAAAAATTTGAGTGTGAGATTTATTGTAAATATTCTCTTAATTAATTGATAATATGAGTGGAGTTGGGTTGGATAGATATTTTAGGGATTAAGAAGTCCTTAAATGGAACTTAGCTGAGTCAAAAAGGGATAAAGATATTTTAGGATTTGGTTGAGATATTTGTGGAGGAAATCAAGGATTCAAATTAATCCATAATTATGTATAAATATGAAGCTTTGTGTGTGGATGTAGAGAGATACAAAGAACGGAATAGGATAGAGAAAAAATGTAGAGAAGGATAGTGTGCGGAGTGATAATGGTGAGGACCAAGAAGGAAATAAAGGGCCAAGAAGGAAATAAATGTATATTTGGCCAAAGAAGGGTTTGAATTTGTAATATCTTGTTGTATTTGATGCAATTCTTTTGTTTATTGTTCATCTCTCTCTTCATATCTATTTTGAGTTGATTCGAAATAGTTTTAATGAATATTTTAATAATGTTTTTGTAAATAAAGAGAATACACACTCTATTGTGGGCAAGTATATGATTTTATTGCATATTTTTTGTATCAACCATACCCCAGTGGAGAGAGTACACGACACCAAGAGCTAACAACTAGTTAGAAGTAAAACCTAGAGAAACAAAAGGGTATGTGCGAAATAATAATCCATGAGTGGAAATGTATTGAAAATAAATGAAAAACCAGAATAGTGGAAACACACACTATGCACTCTTGTATTTTGGGGGCCAAATCAAAGGAATTTACATTGAACATGCCTTGTTAGTAAGCCCAACAAAAAATTCTAGGATACCATCTATATAGGCAGAGAGACTCTTACTGGGATAATTATTGTTTCAGTAACCTTTCTCCATATGATGCTGATAGCTTCTCCCACTTAGTGACTCATTAGCACACCTTGCCAAAGAATACCATTGTAGAGGAATTTAATAGATAGACTAGGGTTAATTTCAAGCATGTGAGAGAGGGGTGATCTAGTCCTATCAAGTCTGAGCTCCTTTCTTGATAGTGGCTATGTGATAAATGATTACTTTTCTTTATTTTACTACATGTTTTTATACCCTTAACCTAAGAGGATTAAGGTATTGCATGAAATTGGAATTCCCTATTTCTTCAAAGTGCACTTGTTTTAAGTGTGATGGCCTCACTAGCCAGAGAATCAACCTAATATTTGTGTTCTTTGTAGACCTCATATAGGCTGTAAACTGCCTTTGGGACTTTGGCTACAAAGCAAGTTTGATTTTGAGTGGGGCTAATTTCAAGACCATCAATTTGATAATTATGATTGAGTCTGCTGTGACCATCAACTTTCAAAGACTCTGTTTTGATGTTCTTTTCCAAGAGAAGATTTTGATAAAGAGCATAAGCCTTAGTTTGATTGTTTGTGTATTTTTTATACCCCAAGGAAATGATAGTTCCAGCTCCCCATTGGGATCTAGTATGATCCCCCCACACCTTCCACCCCTAATTTACTTGAAGAACATTACTATTACATGATTTTCACTTTGAAATGCAAGTTGACCTAGAATGTTAGCTTCATATGAAACTTGAGCTTGATTAGCTGGAGTGATACACTTTACATCAAAGATATTATAAATAAAAAATTATTACACCCTGACCATTTTTGTCACATTAGCCTTTTTATCTCATATTTAACTTGCCTTGTGAGTTATTCTTAAACAATTTTGATAAAAAAATGTTTTATTGCTATGTGAATTTGATATTACTTGTTGTGAAATGGTAAACCTGGGTTAATTATTAAATTCATAAATATCCTTTTAAAAATAAAATTTTCTATTTGAGAAGCAGAACCACTATTTAAAAATACATATTGCCTTCTATATCTGATTTATACTCTCAATTGGAACTGGTTCAGGTTTGGTTGGACCCCAAACCTTCTAGAGCAACCAAACCAGTCAGAATGAACCTCTAATTTTTTCTGGGAAAGCGCAAAGGAGAATTTTTTAGAATAAACATAAAAGTAAAAAATGTTTATCTCAGAGCTTTGTAGGTATTTGATACCATTCCTCATTTTATAAGCATGTTTTGATGTTGTTGTTAAATTCTCATTTTTTTCTTTGAAATTGGTATCTATACAATGGATTATGTTGTTATGTATTAGGGGTTTTTTTGTGTAATTTATTTATTTTAGTTATTTTTTGTTAAATTTCTATAAGTTTATGCTTTTTTTAATCTTCTTCTATTTTTTATTCATTTTTCCTCATTTTATAAGCATATTTTGATGTTGTTGTTGTTAAATTCTCATTTTTTCTTTGAGATTGGTATCTATACAATGGATAATTTTGTTAATTTTTTGGGTTTTTTTTGTGTAATTTATTTATTTTTTGTTAAATTGATATACATTTATCCTTTTGTTTTATCTTCTTCTATTTGTTATTCATTTCTGTTTATGCTTTATTCCCATATATATATATATATATATATATATATATATATATATATATATTGTTATGTACGAGGGGTTTTTTGTGTAATTTATTTATTTTAGTTATATTTTGTTAAATTGCTATAAGTTTATCCTTTTGTTTTATCTTCTTTTATTTGTTATTCTTTTTTGTTTATGCTTTATTCACACACACACACACATATATATACATGATATTTTGTCTCTTTATGACTGGCAAAAGTGGAAATAAGCTTGACCCACCCTAACATATTTAAGTGGAGCATAAGGTTTCTTGGCACCTTGCCTAGGACCATACAATAATACACATGAAAGCTACCTCAACAATATCCATATAATCAATAGCCACATCTGTCAACTTCCATATGCAGAGTAGCATTGCTTATCGGGGATACGAGTTTGGGTCATTGTCACATGCTCTCTCTCTCTCTCTCTCTCTCTCTCTCTCTCTCTCTCTCTCTACACACACATAGGTTGGGCTCTTTTTGTCTCTCTTTAGATAATTTTATTAATGTCCAATAAGTGACCAAAAAAATAGGTCAATGAGATCGAAGAATACAGTACTAAGAGTACAATGTGGGAGTGCAAATGCATTTATAGAAAATGTGAAAATAAAATAAAGAAGGAAGCCTACATTAGTGTGTATGTGTTTTCCTTATTAAAATAAATATATATTGTTTTGGGGGGATATATATTGTTTGGACTAATCAAACAAGGTTTGAAGTCATTACCACAATATACTCAACAAGATTTGAACATGTTATTTATGAGAATTTGACTTTGATGGAGAGGATACCAAATATGTTTGGATCTCTCTCTCTCTCTCTCTCCTCCTCTCTACACCTCACGCTCCAAATTTTAGTCAAAGGTAATATTTCCTCAAGACGCAAGGTGTTAAATTTAGTTAAACATGGTATGTTCTATGTTTAGAGCAATTTACTTCAATATTTCTTATTAGCCCAATTCAATTTCCACTTATGAAATCACATTAACATTGACAGTAAATGTTGATAGAACATAAATAAATCAACATAAGACAAGTCAAGAAAAGAGACAATAATTTGGTGGATGCTAGGGAAAATCCCAATACTGGAAAAACTGTTTGATAAAATCTTGTTATTATTCTTCAAATTCAGTCGAGAGAGAGAAAGTACACTTTACAACAGTAAACGAGATGCCCTAGCCAGCAAAGTCAATGTTGGTCAAGCCAATAAAATAACTCCTAATGGAGCTTGGTCAAAGCTTGTTAAACTTAGCCTCTTCTCATATTCAAATTCAACCCAAAATAGTCTGAAATAATCCAGTCAAACTTGGTCAACGCAGCAGTCAAACTTCAGCAATATGTGGAAGCATCCATGGAGACACCCCATTTTTCCAAATGTTACACCTTTGGAGCAGAAACATCATACATGTTCTGCCATTGGAGTGAATTCTCCATCTTCCATTATATATAATGGGTTGGCATAACCAAATAATCCTTGGGCATTGATGTAGGTACTCAATTGATGTTGTATGATATCAAAATCATCGCTTGTTTAATGCTTGCATTTGACCACTTTGAATCTATGGATCCATTTGCAGTTTTCTCTTCACCCTAAAAATAGGCATTGATGCTTTCAACCATGATGTAGAATAGTATTTCGGTGTAACAATGTATGTTAAATCACAGGCTGCAGTATTTATCTTTGTTGATTTTTTTCGACTTATACTCAAATACAATCATAGAATTTCACATCTCTAGGCTCAACAATGTACTTAATTTTTCCTAGTATGGTGTCCTATTGCTCATGAAATTCCCCAGACACTGATTGATCTCAACCAACAAATTGAATCATGATATATTTGATGAATTGAAAAGCATATTAATATCATAACAATTGATATTTTACACTAAAGAAGCACTATATCTATTTTTTGTATCATGTATCCTCAAGTTCCCCCATAAATCACTCACCATCATATTAGCCAATTCCCATCTTATCTTCAGCAAGCACTTAAAGTTGATCTAATGGCTACCAAATCTTAATCTTGCGAGCTTAAGTAATTGTAACTTAGAGTGAATCTGGTAAATGTAGTGGACAACAATATGCATTGTGATAAATTTGATGATGGAATTCCACTCCTTCTACAAGGCATTGATCCAGTCATGCTCTATGTCCTTCACAATATTATGTATTAAAAAATTCAACATCCTCATTAAACAATCGAAGTGAAAATGTGAGCATGTACAAGCTCAATGGTTTTCCTGAGACTTTACAATTAGCTGCATTATCTTTAATGAGTTGTGTCATATTGGATGGCCCTATATAATTATTACTTTATGATCAGAGGTATGCAATGCTCCCAGTAGATCATACAAATGATGAGGAGTCTTGGGCTACAAGGAAGATTGCATCACTATCAAACACACCAAGAACATTTATCAAATGTTGGTTTTTAACATTTGTTGAGACGTCAAAGACAATGGAAACCCCAATTTTCAATCACTCATCCATAAACTGTCTTAGAGAGCTCTGGACATCAACTTTTTTCATGTCTAGCAATACAATTCTTGCTTTGTCATATCCAAGGATTTTATATCCATTAGGGGTAATTATTGATGGACTTAACCATAACATACCAGTAGGGGGAGTGAAAAACATTAAACGATATATGCACAAAGAAGCGTTCTTCTATACTTCCTAGCTATAATGTATTTTCACATCTTATTTCGTTTAGACAAAACGACTCGAACATGTTATCATATGTGATTTTATCAAACTTTACTAGGGTGTAATCAGTTATAAGAGTACAATGGTTTCAGGGAAACAACTTTTATTTAAAATTGGTTTTACTTTCCTTCATATATTAGCTTTCTTGCTATTTCTTGAATAACTTGTAGAGAATTATGAATTGGTTAACAGTATAATAATCAGATGATTAGGTTGGGACGAAGATTTGGTTACCATGTTTTCACCTCTATCTTTGTTTGTTTCCATTTTTGACATTGATTTCTTTTAAAATGTCATGCACGATGTAAGCTTTTATTTCTCCCATATGGCCACAAAGTATCATGAAATGTTAAATAAAATATATCTATGTAATGACTTGCCTCTTAAATCCTTTTAAGAGCTTAAACATGAAAATGGCGCTTCTTAGCTTTTTAATGTGTCTATTACTCTAGTTAGAATGATTTTATTTTCAGTGAAATTTGTTTGGATTCTAGAATTGCATATTGAGATGCAATTGGCATAGAGAATAATGTTAAATTAACTCATCATATCAAACTTTAACACCTTAGAAAAATAATTAATGTAAAAATGTTTATGGAAAATACTATCATTTGGACTATTTTTCAAGTAAATATGATTTATACTGCAAAGTTTACATTCATAATATCATATTACTTTACACAGTTACTATTATAATTTCGAAAGGTTTCTAAATGAATATCCAATTGAATTATTTTTTTTCATGTCACATCAAGCAGGGGAAAGGAGATTCCTTAATTCAGAGCTTTGGCATGCCTACGCTAGACCGCTTGTGTCCTTACCTGTTGTTGGGAGCAAGGTTGTGTATTTTCCACAGGGTCACAATGAGCAAGTGAGGAGGTTGCTCATTAATTTTTAATTTCCAATCTTCTTTTGGATATAAATGACTGAAAATAACGATTGCTTATCTTCTTCTCATCATAAAATGTGACCCCATTATTTTGATATTTTAATGTTATGTAATCATAATCAATGTGATTTTAGGTAGTTGCTTCAATAAACAACGAGGTTGATGCTCATATATCCAATTATCTGAATCTTCCAACTCAATTAATCTGCCAACTTCACACTATTATAATGCATGTGGGTTCTCTGCATTTCATCCTTGCTTTGCTTCTGAACACTTTTATTCATATTATTATTATACAAGATTTAAAATTACACCTTACGGAATGTCGGGAATATGTGGAAACAAATGACGTATATGCTCAAATGACATTGCAACCTCTTAATGTTGTAAGACATTTTTAGTTTCATTATTTGTGCTTTGCCGTAATTGCCAATTTTAGTGAGAAATTCTTTGGTAATAGTTCCATTTTTACAGGGAACTAAAAATTGATGATACTGTGCAACAAGAGAAAAAAAATTGTTATCTTGGTTCTAACCTGGACACACCAAGGAAGCAACCAAATAAATACTTTTTTTAAATGTTCACTGCAACTAACACTAGCATCGATGATAGGTTTTATGTGCCACGTTGTGTTGCGGAAAACATTTGTTCTCCACTTGTAAATTTTTTATTTTCCCATAGTTGTTGTTCTATTTGTGATTTAATAGATAAGTTCTTAGAATTTTAGACCTTTTTTAAGAGAAGACTTCATTCTTTAAAGGACCAAAAGGTAAGGGTATTTTTCATTTGTCTCATATTAAGTTTTGTTTTCGGGATTTCACTTCACAACTACCTTCCCAGGAACTGACATCGAGGGGTATTCATGACAATGAATGGAAATTTCGACATATTTTTCAGGGTAAGTTATAATAGTTATTTGAATGTTGTTTTGGAATAAAAGTGGATAGTGAATATGTATATATGTGCGGTTTCTTTTAATACTCTTATATCATTTCAATGCATTTTGAAATGTATACATGCAGTGCATATATCAAACACGTTTCCACATTTGAGGTCATACGTGGTATTTCTATCTTAAAATTCTTATTAATGGTGTTAGTAGCTACTACCTGTATACTCTAAAAAGTATCTGATATATATATTCCCCAGTTACCCCACCTTTGAATGTGGAGCCAACATGTTTAGTTTTTCTATGGATATAATTTATTGGCTTTTGGGAATTAGATTATTTTTCCCCTGGAATAGTATGCTGACAATTGAAGATTTGTATATTGAAGCTATATTCCCGGTTAGTATCACAATTTACAAAGTCTTGTATTATTCTTTTTTAGTTTCTTGTTGTAATCTTGTGTCATCAATACTTTGCTCTGCCCATTAGATTTATACTGACAAGTTTTATTGTTGAAGTGTGACTACTTCTTAAAGATAATTAGAGGAAATGATACAACTACAAAAGTGGAGCATGAGGCATTCTTAGGAGAAATTGCTAGCTCTTATATGTTTGATTATGTTGGATAAAATCAAAATTTTAGTGTACCATAAGCATGGGAATTTAAAATATTAGGATAGAAATGTGTGCTTCTATTTGCATTTATTACTTGAGTTGAAGATAGCATTTCGTCAAAAAATGTTGTACACTGAGAACACAGTAGGTGCAAAATTTATTCTATGGTGACGTTTTATTTGCTTTTCTTATACATGTCATTTGGCCAGATAGTGGCCACTCTTACCCAATTGAAGAAAACTTGTTCGAGCTTCTTGCTTTTATGGCGAAAAATGACATTAAAAATATTGCTTATGTTGAGGTATATATCGTATAAATCCTTTATGGTCTAATTTATTTTATATTCCAATGTTCATCAACTTTCATGTCTTATACTCAACATTTTTGTTTTTGCAAAAAATGAACTTAGTATTGATGGTAAGAAGTAGGAATTGAAGAAAGAGGAGAACAATGACACTAAAGCGAAAAAATGCAAATTAAAGAGAGAGAGAAGAGTATTTTTCTAATAGTATCTGTAGAGCCAATATCTCACATAAGACACACACATAGAGACTGATGATCAAGTCTTCAGAGTTGGTGAATTCACTTGCAATGTTTTGAAAACACAATGATAATGTTTTGAAGTGATGAAACAATATTTCATGTGTAATTGTACTCCAACCAATATTAAGTTGGAAACTCATATTGTAATACTTGATATTTTATATAATATAATTTATGTGGTTGGAATTATTTATAGTCGCACTTGATATTACTTAGTATTGTAATTAACATATGTAACTTTTTGTTTTCATATTAGATGAACATTTACATTGTATGACATTTTTTTTAAATTTAGTTGCAAGATCATACTAATTAATTTATTTTGATTAATAATAAACACATTAATCTAAAACTACTAAATAGGTAGTTTATGTTTATTAATGATGAACACAAATAAAATGAATATATGACTAATTAGTTGTTTATAATGATTGTTAATGAAAGTGAATGAAATGAATATAAACTACTAAAGTAGTCATTTATATGATTAATATGAAACTACCAAAAAAAGATAAATGACTACTGCAAATGATAAATTTTTGTTTACAAATGACGACTAAATTTTGCATATATATGACTATTAGTAGCTAATTTACAATATCTTATAACATGACCAAAATTTAGTCATATTTCTTTGGTCATTAATTGGTTTCAAACGATGACTAAAATTTTCATATATATGACTATTAGTAGCTAATTTACAGTATCTTATAGCACGACCAACATTTTGGTCATATTTCTTTGGTCATTAATTGGTTTTCTTAGGTGATCATTTAATAATATATTTTGTTGTATATTTGGTCATTAATTGTGACCATTAATGACTAAATCAATGACTAAATTAGTGACCGAATATACTACTAGACAACAAAATTAAGACAACTAATTAATGACTAAGCTAAAAATGACTAAATGTTGGTCATGTTATAAGATACTGTAAATTAGCTACTATTGGTCACCAACCGAAAAATAGTCATTTATATGCAAATTTTAGTCATTTTTTTAGTAACTAATTAACCATTTTGTACTAGTGAACTCTCAAAGGATAACCTAACTTTGGTGCAAAATCGAATGAAATAATAGGAATATCAACATCGTAGTGAAAGAATTTCTAAAGCAGTCATAGAAACAAGAACTCGACAACTACGAAATCGATCAATTCCAGAGTATCTCAGCAAGTGGAAGAACTTACCCCTTGAATATTCCACATGGGAGGATGAGAATTTTATACAGAAAAATCAAGAAATAATCAAGCGTTGAGGACAACACTTGTTTGAAGGAGAGGGGCATGTTCGGTCCCTATATTACTAGTGTAGGTCCCTTATTATTGTTAGTGTAGCCCCCTTATTATTATTTTTGTACCCGTGTAGTCCCCATATTGTTATTATTTTGCCCCATAAAACCCCACTATTTTTATTTGTGGTGCCCTTACATTATTATTGTTAGGTCGGCTAGGATTATATTGTGACCCCATGGAATCCTATAAATAGAAATGAGGTTTTTTCATTTGAATCATCCAAGAATTGTTCATTTATGTAATGTAAAGGAGGTTTCCCCCTCAAAATGGCTTATTTCTAAGGCGTTGATCTCTCTTTTATTCTATTTTTGGAGCTAGTTTCATAACAAATTTTTGTTTTATTAGGTTAGGCATTTGACAGGTTAACTCGAGAAATAGGCTTGCTAGAAGTTTTATGTAGCATAATGGAGGCATCTTGCATCAATCTTGTAGTAGCACAGATTTCCCTAAATTTCTTCCAGAATTGCATCCAAAGTTTTTCCTTCATTTATCATCACTCCACAATTCCATTTAAACCTTGAAGATGGATTTGAGTAGACCAGAGACCCCTTAAGCACTTTTCTTTCATAGTTGTAGTTTCATTTTTCCATTAGGTTAAACTGATTGCACTATTTGATTTACCTTCAACATTATTGAGTATTTTCTTTGTAGAGAAGAGATTAATTCAAACATTTCCTTTTCTCCAATAAGATAGTTTTATTTCCTACAAATTATACTAGGATTCCATTCTGTCATTTATTTTCTAAAAATAGACTAATGTTCCATTCAGTTATTTACTTCCTGCAAAATAGCTTAGAGTTTCTTTTTGTCATTTAATTTCATGCAATCAAATTAATGTTCCTTTTACGACATTTAATTCTCTACAATATAATAGGTTCTATTTAAAGTCACTTCTCTTCATACAAAATCACAATAGTTTTGTTTTCCATTTACTAAATTTTCCAAGTGTTTCCTATAACATAGTGGTATTTCTGCCTCTTAATTCATTTCATTGCATCAAATCAGAAAAATAAGGATGCATTGCATGTTGCACACATAGTTATGAAACCTCAATTTTGTAAAAACCTTAGGTTGATAATTAAAGCTTATTTCCTTAGGAGTTTCAACATTCTTATTGCAATATTGAGGCCAGTCACTTAGCTTAGCAATATAATAATATAAAGTCTTGAAAATGAATACAAAATCACCCTGGACTTAAAGGATATCATAACACTAGCCCATTGACCTAACAGACTTATACCATGCAAGCGTGAGTAGAATCCAAATCACAAACTTTATTGTCATATATATATATATATATATATATATATAGAGAGAGAGAGAGAGACATACACACAATATAAGGATTAATATGGGGATACTATATCCCCTCCCCCTTATTTATGCAATATCCTAAGTGCATTTATATACATATATAATCAAAATGTATAGATATTTGTATGAATTACTATTGCATGGAATCGCCATACTCATATTTGACATCTATGGTTTATTAAACTAAGGCCAACCGATGGATTTCTCTCAAGGAAAACACGACTTCCATATTCAGTATATGCATTAGAATGACCTAGAAGTCTTCTTCATGTCCCACATTGGTGGGCATGCAACCCAACATGATCACCATCATACCTATAAGAAAACAAAAATTATTACTTGCAAACAACCAATCCATGTACAATTGTATAAAAAAATTAATGAATTTCAATAACTATAAAATGTCACTTTTAGCGAACAATTAGATTTCTTGGAGACCTCAAAAATGGATGTCTTGAAGCTCTCAAGTACAATAAGTGTGAGCTAACCAATAAAAACATCCACGTCTACTTTATTATGTATATGTATGTTGCTACCAATCTATCACTCATTTGGACTATCTTCGTCGCATTAGGAAGAGCCAATTGTCCTTCTATACGTTGATTCCAATTTCATCAACATTCTTCATTATCGTTTTGCCATTATTGTCTTTAATAAAATGTTGGTGAAGGCTATTATGCCGTCATATTCCTCCATCCATAAAGTTCAAATTTTAATTATTTTGTTGGTGGTTTTACACACACCTAGAAGAGATTGAAAATTGTTAAAACCCCTCTCACTTTTTTATCTCTATGGTCATATATGTTTGGTTTTATAACAAAATCAACACAATATATGTGCTATTTTTAGTACAAATATTTGTCCAAGAACACATGCTATAGCATCTGAAAGTTCAAACTTGAGTTCTTTAGCAATTCACTGCAGTACACTATTAAGCTCTACAATTCTGAGATGGTAAATTGTACAAGTTGCCATAACCACTATTGGAACACCAAATGTATTATTGTTCCAACATACTTAGATATTATGCATTCAGGCATATAAGTTCCAAGTACATATCGATACTACTTGTTTTCCTGTCCATAGAGATTCCTTTCAAGAATTGCATCTAGATTCCTCCATGTTCACAAACAAACTTTACAAAGCTTTTGGATAAACATGGGCTTGCATCCACAAACATTGTTTCTGCCTCAAAAAGTGTAGCATCCCCTGACCCCCTAGTTAGACAACGCTACACATTAGCATAGCTTTCATATACTAGGCCCTCACTCACTATGGGAATTTCTATGTCCATACCCACCAATGGGTAGCCAATTTAGGCTACCATCTAGGTATAATTATCCCTAGTGGCCCTCTGAGATCAATAATTATACCTTTGTTCTTTTTTAATCAAATATTCTGGCCCTACCACATTTTGTACCTGTAGCCAAGAGTTTAACCCTTGAAACTCCATTTATTTAAATGCATAACTAAATGCAGTATCAATGTGACACTCAAACTTAACATCAATGATCACATGGTAAATAAAATTCATGCAGATTGGACTTAATATAGACAATTATTGAACCCAAAGTAGTATTGAAAGTTAAACATGATACATAAACATAAAATAAGTCACAAATCACATGAATACTTATCTGTAATAAAATTTTGAATGGTTGCAGGTCATCTATTCTCCACCCAACCATAGACAACGCAGTTCATAGACTCTCAGTAGCGGGTCACCCCTAATTTGGGGACTAAAATCCAAGGGAAATAGTGAAATCAAGTCACACACATACACATCAAATACTAGGCCATATTACCAAGCCTAGAAACATCAACCTCTGGCCTATAGGCTCATATCCCCCATCATCCTATGACCAAGTGGTGCACCACTTCTCCACACCAAGCAATCCCTCAGTTGTGCCACCATCTCTAGGGAAAATGGTTATCAAACAAGTATTGTCTCAACTCTGTGGCTCTAGGAGCTCTTGTTGCTCTCCGGGGATCCAGGTACCCTCCAAGTCCCAAACCAAAATTAGCTCCCAGTTAGATACATAACCTAAGCATAGGGCTTACTCGTCGGTCATGAAATTCAAAGCAACTCTAGTCATTTCCAGAATCCAAGCTCTCAAACTTATGACTGGTACATAACCATAAAGTAATCCATTGAATGTTGAATGCTATAATAACCCCCCCCCCCATCATAGGAAATATTCTACACTTTATATAAGCATGGCCTCTTTTTTCATATAGCACTCTCTAAATCCACATAGGCCTTTCATGCATTTCCCACCAAAATAAACGCATCAAAAATGTTTCCCTTTTTCATGGAGTTCAGCACCTCCCATACTATTTTTTTTGGAGTTGGCCTATATCTAGCCTACTTTTATTAATATATGTATAATATTTACATTACCCTTCCCATTCTCACCTCTCTAACCTCACAACCTCTAAATACATCCACAATCATGTTGGCCCAAAAAAATATATAGCATGT
Organism: Pinus albicaulis; assembly: GCA_034641835.2. NCBI lineage: Eukaryota > Viridiplantae > Streptophyta > Pinopsida > Pinales > Pinaceae > Pinus > Pinus albicaulis. Next base: position 167,781,266 of record CM076575.1, read on the forward strand.
ACACATGAACACACATGCCCAAAAATTATCCTCAACTCACTAGCCTAAATATCATTTTTACATATATTTACATTAATGGGGTTGAGGAGGGGTATTACATTCCCCCCGCTTTATTTATGCATTATCCTCAGTACATCATATATATAGATATATACATTATGATCAGACAAAAGGATGAGGGTATTCCTCCCACATCACATCTTCCTATTCCCAAGTAGCATACTCACGACCAAACATTGTCCACTGAACTTTCACCATAGCGATGACTTGATTATGGATCATCTTTACCTTCCTGTCCAAGATTCACATGAGATGGACTTGGAAGTCTCCTTCAAGATCAACCTTAATAATATGCCAATCAATCACATGATTATTATCGGGAACATACATTCTGAGTAAATACACATGAAACACATCATGGAAATTCATAAATACAACAAATGCAAGCATATATGCAACAAGGTCGATCCTCTCTAGGATCTCAAATGTTTCACAATACATTGCTACCAGGTTGGAACAATTGACTAATTTTAGTGAGATTTTCTTTTCCTTCACTTTTAGGAAGACATTGTCCCTGAATTTAAATTCCCTATTTGTTTCGTGTTTTTCTACATAACTTTTCTTCATGTCCTTGAACTCTTTTAGATTCCTATAAATTTTTACCACCTCCTCTTCCATATATCTAAGAAATTATGGACCAACCATAACCATGTCCACTGGATTACTCTAACTCATGGGATTATTACACCTCCTACCATACAAGGCTTCAAATAGGCTCATTTTTAATGATTCCTAATACACGCTATTATATGAAAAATATACCAAATGTAGGTAATATTCCCATCGTAATGGCTCGTCCATCACATACATTCGTAACATATCCTCAATCACCTAATTAACTCACTCTATATTTCCATAAGAATTTATATGATATGATGTACTAAAATTCAATTTAGTTCCCAACCCTTTAAATATACCAATCTAAAAAATGGATGTAAATTTATGGTCTTTGTCTGAAATAATTACCTTAGGCACACCATGTATCCTAGAAACTTCTCACATATAAATATCAACCAAATTATTTTTCTTATATGTTGAATTCATCATAATAAAGCATTAGAAATATCATGGAATTTATGCCAAATGAAGTGTTATGAAGTGGCACTGATCAGATGGTTGTAGGAAGGTTGGTGAACAAGTGAAATTGGTGTCTAAAATGGAACTATATTCAAATCAATATTTCCTGGAAACCTCAAAACTATATTTTGTGAACTTATCAGGTGCAATAAGTGTGAGCTAACTGATAAAATTATCCACATTCTACTTTACTATGTATGTGTATGTTTCTAACAATGTGTCACTCCTTTGGAATATCTTTGTCACCTTAAGAAATGACAAATTTCCTTGCATACCTCAATTATAATTTCATCAATGATCTACATTATCTTATACCACTCTTATCCTTTCGACTATCTTCTTCACATTAAGAAGAGCCAATTGTCCTTGTATACCTCAATTATAATTTCATCAATGATCTGCCTTATCTTATACCACTGTTCTCTTTAATAAAATTTTGGTGAAATTTATTATGTTGGCATCAACCTTCAACCATGAAGTTGGAATTTTGATTATTTTGTAGGCGCTTCTACACACACCTAGAAGAGATTGAAAATTGTTACAACCCCTCTCAATTTTTTAGCTTTGAGCTTGTTAGTATGAAATCTTAACGCAAGTTTACAAAGAGAGATCACTTTAGCTGCACATGACAAACAACCCTAACCATAAATATGGTTGTCTAAATTATTTAGATCTGCAAAAGACAGTCGAAACAAATGAAAAATAAATCCAAATCTATGCAATAAATGGAACTAAACAACAAAATGAAATATGAGTTTCTCCAAATATCCAAAGGACAAGATAAGATTTATAAAGTATTTTTATATTAATTAACACCTAGGAAGGGAACATAAAGAGTCCCCCTCAATGGGATGGGTTCTTGGATGTCCTCAACACTGCAGCTTTAGAGTTTATCTCTCAAAGGTGTTGAAAACCCAAGACGTATAGAACTCAAAGGGAGCTCAATAAGCAAAAAGAAAATAAAAGTAATCGAAATATGACAATGATAAGAGGATCAAAGTCTGACCATGATAAAATGATCAAAGGTAAGAAGTGAATGGAAAACCCTCCTATTTATAACAAAATATTGACTTATCCTTGATAATGGTGCATAATAAAATATTATTAACCAAGATCTAGATCTAAGAGCTTTGAATATTTTATTATATTTTGTTGGAGGGAAAAGGAATTTAAATTGGTTGAATCCATTTATTTAGAAATAATAAACAAATAAATTATTTATTTATCATTTCAAGAATGGGGTTTAGGAATAATTAAACAAATAATGATTATTTAATTATTTATAGGATATTTAGTCAAATTTAACAAGGAATAATAATTAAATAAGGATTAATTAATTATTCCTAGAGAACAATTAGACAAATAATGATTTATATAATTATTTCTCATTAATTAGGTTAAATATGACTATTTAAACAGAGGTTTAATTAATTATTCCCAGAGGAAAATCAAATAAATAAGGGTTTATTTAATTATTCCTCATGGGTTTTCCTATTTAGACCAGAAATAAATTAATAAACTATGGTTTATTGAATTATTTCTTATAGTGAAAAAAAATTTACTATGGTAAAATTGGTCTTACATGGTGTATTTTGATCCATCTAATTATACATGGTTAGATGACCAAAAATTAGTGTAACAAATTTCCCTGCAATGTGCGAGCGTTGGGAGCTAATCGTATGACCAAAGTATGTTGTAAGAACACAATCACTAGACATCAAATTGGATTCATATAGAAAGAGATACGTAGGCGAAGTGAAGTGAGAGAGGACGATAAACCTAAGGGGGCGAGACCGAAAAGCGTAAGTATCCTTTAATGGTTGGATACATGTTCTCAGTGAGGCGAGAGAGGCATACCTATTCCCGTCGTGATGAAAAACTACAAAGAATAATGGATTGCCCAGTAAAATATGACTAAGCTAAAGAGTACATGATAAATGGTACATGCAATGCTGGCATAAAATGAGCCAGTCAATAATATAATGGATCCCGCATACATATTGTGCTTGGGACAACATCCAGGACTTAATAATATAAAATCTGAGTACATGAGATATAATAACAACCAAAGAAGCCCTGATAAATAGGAAAGGGCTCTGAAAATATGAATGGATCATCTAAGTGAGACATGCATGTTGTAGGCGCTGCAAGCGGCTGGGGCTAAACCCATAAAATCTGTGGAGCTACATCTAAAGCTATAAAAATGAGATCATCCGGGCATGTGGGGGTCTACCTGAAGGGATACCCCCTCATGAGGTCTGAAACATCTCCCACACACCCAAGAATCACTAGATCAATCTGTTGTATCGCTAAACTATCAATCATATGAATCTCGATCATGATGAAATGGAGTGGATAAGAAACAATCAAGTCAAAGGGAAATAAGGAGTCCCTTTTCCTAATCTGAGGTACCAAACAATGAAGGAAGCTAGAACCAAGATACAACGCCCTATAGACCTGCCTTCTGGAATGAATTTGCCGATGTCGACAGAAGGAGGTCCGCCATAGGTGAGGCAATGAGGGTCCTCAAACTACAGCCTGAGAGATAATAGTAGAGAAAATGATCGACTAAAACCAAGGATGATGATGAAATGGGGGATGGGATACTGAGTAGCAAAAGAACGACTTCCCTTTTCAGAGAATAAAAAGAATGGATGACCTGGAAGTGACTGACTCGAATCCTGGGGGGATGGGGGACAGTGGAACTAGAGGCCAAAATGGGCTACAAGAGAGAGCGACAAGGTTTGAATGGATGGAATACTGTAACAGGAAGCAAAGGGACTCAGGACAGACTCCGTAAATGTGATGATGACTCAACTCAGATGCTCTGAAAAAGGGTGACTCGATGATGCTACCACACAGAACAGGCTAGGTGGGGACCATAAAAACATGAGCAAAAGATGGTGAGTCATGACGAAAATCGACACAAGCATCGACAAGTATGAAGGCGAGGTGGTGCCACAAGTACAAGTGGTGTAGCTGCAAAAATTCGATTTTGAGAGGTGGCAAAGTGACCCTTATTGGAAAAAAAGGCTTCCAGATGAAGTATAAAATCACCAAAAACATCAAGGGGACCCGGACATGCCACTTCACCCCAGTTGAGCATGGGGACCAAATGGTAAGTGACAAGTTGTTATATTTTATGGTGCATTTAAAGTCTTAGAATTATGTATGTGGTACTGATTTACTACTTTTGGTATGCAAATATAGCGCTGGTGAGACTGACAGGGTATATGGGATGACCCATAGTTCCAGGGGCTTTAGAGTCTAGCATAGCTAGAGGAGATGATAGAGCTAATTTAGAGGCACTATTGGAGGATTTCCGCCGCAAATGTGAGTTTTTGATGATCAAGGTATTAGAGCGCGGTTGGAAACATCTTGATGACCACAATATTGAGTCTTGCATCAGTCTACCCTCGTAGTGGCGAGGGGTCATGCGGCACATAGCGATGGCCTGGCACGGTATGCAGGATCCACGGGTTGCAGGAGCTGAGCCATTGGCTCGGGACCCTCTAGATAGTGATTACATGTAGGGGCATGAGGTGCCCCCAGTTTTTATTTTTGCAACATGCTATGGGCATGCCGGATGTATTAGAGTAGAGGACTCTAAAACATGTATGATTTTGTGGACACATATTGTGGATATGCATCTTTTTATATATGATGAGTATATGGCTCACCATTTTTTTATGTTTATTTTCTTGTGTTAAATGCATGTGATAAGTGCCAATCTTGAATATTGTTTGAAATGATATCTACATAGTGATTTTAGGCTCTAGGTACATGACTGAATGTAATGGTTTCAAATTCACGTAGTAAGAGCTTCACTCGTAAATATCTTCTTAAAAGGACATGGTTATGCACACAATATATGCCATTCAATTTTCTGACAAGCAACAGGGAATATAAATGAACATGAATATGAAGGATGTGATGTTCAAGGGCATTGAATAACAAACCTATCACTACATCATATTCAGCCTATTTATTTGTGGCAGATCCAATACATACGTTGCTAGAAAGGACTAACGAATGTATGGAGGTAAAAATGGCCCAGGCTATCGAGGCTATATTCCGCGAGTAGCGACTTGCACAATCGACATAGCCAATGTACGATGTGGATGAATTATTCATATGAAAGGCATCACAAGACAACAAAGGAGAAGATGATAGACAATGCAAGAAACCTGAATGCATGGTAGAAATAAAACACGCATGGGGAATGCTATGGGTAAAATTTATATGCCCCTTACACTTGTTAAAGATATGGTCAATAAAATATGTAAGGAAGTTGTAGTGGGGAAAAACTTTGTTCAAGTCACAAAAGTCCATACAGACACGAATGGTGCATGTTTTCTTGAGAACGGGATAGGAACATCCATTGTTCTTAAGCTTATCGATCTTGGTTTTGAGAGCCTCTCATCGAGAAATGGGTCTCAAAATTTGACAGACATCGTAGGCATCAAGCCACATGTCGATATGATGTTCGACAATGGTTGGATCAAGTCCATGCATCTCTGAATAGGACCTGGCAGAAACATTACAGAATTCTTTGAGTAGCTTGGTGTAAGCCTCAATTTCTTCTAGGGAGATGTTTTTTAGTTAGCCCTCGCACTAAGGAAAAATATAGCAGCCAAAATAAACAAAGAAAAGGTCCATGAAGATAGCAGGGTAAGTGAGTCAAAAGGTACTTTGGCACATAAGTGAGTCAAAAGGTGCTATGTAAACAAAAGGTAAGGCAAGTTTAGGGAGGCTGGTACAAGACCAGTACATGCATTAACTCGGCATGTGGCTTGCACCTACCCAGCTCCTAATAGCCAACAACCTATCCCCACATGTCCCATTGTCGAAATCCTTATGATGTCAGCCCTACAGTTGTCACCCTAGCCTCGTTTTCCGCAAATCTCGGTCTTTTTTAACCTTGTTTTACACCCAGACTTAGTAAAATACTTTTTTTTTTACAAATTCGTTGTGCAGCAAAGCTTGAACTCCAATACCAAGTCGTTTTCAACTCCCACGTCGCTTTCCCCTGGGCCTTTCTCACTGTTCGCGGGTATTTATTCATTCCTCTGCCTCACTGTTTTCCTTCTGTTTTACTTTTCAAAATGGTCATGGGGAAAGAAAAGTCTTGAAAGACGGATCCTGAAACCCCACAAACCTGTGAGGTCAGGGTTGTCCTTGGACCTAAACCCCTTATTGACACCCATGCACGAATTCACGACCCGTTCTACCCCTTCAGTGTATCTCGTGTTAGACCTAAGTTATTTGAAAATCATTTGAAGGGACAAGAAAAGTTCAAATTCATTCCGTCAGGCCTGTATTACTAGATTGCTCTGACCACATACCTAGTTCCCGAGTTTATAAGTTGGCTCAGTGAATCCTATGATGAGCACAGGGATTTATTCCTATCGGCTCAGGGTAATAAGATTTTTCGCATATCCTCCGAGCTCATAAAGGAAGCCCTTTATTTCCCTCATAGTCAAAGTTATGTCTATTTCACTGATTTATCTCTCTCCTGTCAGTTCTCAAAGTTTCCCTGGAAGCAACAAAGCAAATTCCTCAGTTTTATTTCAGATTCTAGCGTTACAGCTATCCCACCTTTAGATATTGTTCCCTTGTCCACTTTCAGAGACAATGTCCAGCCGATCCTTGCTCTCATTTCAGGGTTATTAGGTCTCAAGGAGGTCAAGCGGGTGTCAAAATAAATAATGTATAGCTCTTCTCTGGCTCATGCCTCAAAAGGGTACTCTTTTGGATATCCCTACCTTCCTAGCTTCGGTGATTCAAACTCAGTTTCAAGAGCTATCCTCCTCTGGGTCTTTTCGGTTTCGTTGGTTAGTATTTTATCTTTTCCTATTTAATCATGCTGACAAGTTTGAGAGTCTAGGCCTAGAGAAGCTTTTAAGGACGAATGCCCAGCCAAGAATTGTTTTTAAGTGGAACATCTCTGTTCGTCAACAGCCTAACGGGAGGGGGTATACGAAGTTCTTAAATGAATTCATGTCCATAGCCTATACCATAATACATGAAAACCCTCCGCCCAGAATATTTCCTGAGAAGAATTACTGGCTGCAGTTCGATGAGGAAGATAGCACAGGGGACTAGTACCTGTATGATGATTACACTGAAATCAGGGTCTATGGTGCAAAAGTACCCCCTTACCATCTGCCGGTGTTTCCATCTATGTGAATATTTGCCCTTGAGTTCATCCGTCAAACCTTGAAGGTCGACCAGATCCACTTCATGCCTACGAAGAAAGGATATATTCTCAATCTCCCCACCTCTATTGGCCCCTTCACCATAAATTAGAGACACACCCTCTCCACAGTGAAAAATTTGCTTCAAGGGATGAACCTGGTGAAAGGAAAAGTTTGGCCCTATGACCCGAGAGGGATCCTTTCCAATAGGAAAAGGAAAATAAATTTGACTGCTTATGTACATGAGACTAGGCCCTTCAGTGAATGGAGAGCTAACCTTGATACATGGCCTTTGGATTCACAGATGGAGGCCAAGTCTTCAGCTGCAGAAGGGAGGGACGACACTGCTTCCGCAGAGACCGAAAGGAAAGGACAAGCAGATGAGGCAGGCACTTCAGGAGGTCAAGTAGGCATGGACATAGACAAGGGATCCCATCCCTCTAAGAAACAGAGAACTAAAGAACCAGAGACTGTATGGGAAGAGCCACCACAGGAAGAGTTTACCCAATATGGGTTGCTTGACAGAAACAAGACTGGTTTCACGATTACTTTCGACAGTGCCTCTTCGTTGGAATCTTCTAGGTTGTCATAGGCCATTTCAGTTAACGGAGCAGAGGTAAGGGAAGAAATAGGCATCAGAAATATAACTACATGGGACAAGCTGAGGGTTGAATTGGTTGGATTTGTGGACAAGTACCATACCTGACTTAACTCTGAGTTAGATATGGACAAAGAACAGCTCATAATTGTTATTACAAAGGCGGTGTTGCAGCCTACAGCCGAGGGGACTAGTTACCGAGCCCTGGAGATTGCTTTGAATCTGGCTAATATCCCTATAACAGACAAGCTTGGTTTGCACCAGTGTGTTGGAGATATGTTGAGAGATGAGGTGGTGAGGCTTTCACTCTCACTGAGGAAACTTGAAGACAATTACAACTTAGTATAGGAAAATCAGAAGAGAGAAAGAGTTAGTGCCAGAGCAATAAACAACAACCTAGAAACTCTCAGGAGAGCAGTAAGGGACAAAGGGGCTAACAAGGATGCGGTTTGGAAGAAGATCATCCTCAATATTTTGGCAGAGAACTCTGAGCTGAAGAAGAGAATAAATATCCCCCGCGAAGAACATGTAAAAACGGATGAATTGATCCAGGTGGAGAGGGAGAAATCAGTTCTCGTTGATTCACTCGCTAAGGAACAAGAAGGAAACACCAAAATGACCATGGATATTGCAGGCTTAAGGCAGAGATTGTCTGATTTACAGGGAAAATGGGACCAGCATGTATGCATGGCTCCAACTTCTGACAAGCCTGACACCACCCCGGAGCAGCTAACCAAAGCCTTGTCATATTTAAAGGTTTCAAAGAATGAAGCCCGAACAGCTCGCCATAGACTACAGGGGATGGAAGCTACATTGCCGAAAAATGAGAAGGTGGTAGTGGCCTTACAGGCTAAAGTCGAGAAAATGAAAAGAGAGAAATAGATACAAGATAAAACCATCAAATATTTTGTAGGAATTTATAGGTTAAGTTTTGTAGATCAAGAACCAAAGGTCGCTGCTCACAAATAGATCACAAATTAGTACACCAATATAATCACGTGGTTAAAACCCTCAAAGAGGGAAATAGTCCATGCCTTGAGCCAACACGGCCACTTCAGGGAATTTATTAATATAAAAGGAAAAGTTACATATGTTTCTCTCATAAACTGTTACCGGAAAAATGACCCTCCATGCTCTTCAAATAGATATCATGGACCAATTGGGTGCTAAGCCATGATCAAGTGCCGTTAAGGATTTACAAAAGTGACACAATAGGAGAAGGAAGGAGGCATTAGAGCCTGTCCCCCCTTAATGACAACTTTCATGAACTCCAAGCATGGATCGAAGTTCAGTAAACTTCTCTTCTGTGAGAGCCTTCATAAAGATATCAGCTACTTGATCATTGGTCAGATAATACTACACTTCAAGAACACGATCATGAATGAGATTTCTGATGAAGTGTATGTGGAGTTCAATGTGTTTCATACGTTGATGCTGAACTGGATCTTTACATAGCTGAATGGCACTCTGATTATCACACCAAAGTGCAGTTGGATGCTACTGATGAAGACCAAATTCAGACAGGATCTGACAAAGCCACATGGATTCCTTGTTGGCTTCAAATGCACCACGATATTCTGCTTCTGCTGAAGAAAGGGAGATGGCACTTTGTTTCTTACAAGACCAGCTAATAGGTCCTGAACCAAGAGTGAATACATATCCTGCAGTGGACTTCCAATCATCAAGGTCACCAGCCCAATCAAAATTAGTGAAACCAATCAACAAGGGAGATGCTCCTGCACTATAATGAATCCTGAACTGAAATATACCTCGAATATATCAAAGTATTATTTTAGCTTCTTTCCAGTGACTTTCATGAGGTTGGTGCATAAACTGAGCAACAAGACCAATGGCAAAGGAAAGGTCAGGACGGGTGTGGGTTAAATACAAAAGTTTACCAACAAGTTGACGGTCTAAGGTAGCATCAACTTCAGGGGTAGTACAGTTGACTGAAATCTTGAATCCAGACTGAAAGGGAGAAGGGGCAGGCTTACAGTCTTCCATGTGAAAGTGGTGTAGAAGATCACAGGCATACTTGGACCGAGAGAGGGTAATTCCTTCCTTGGATTGCAAGACTTGAAGACCAAGGAAATAATGCAAGTGTCCTAAGTCTGTCATTTCAAACTTCTTTTTGAGGCTAGACTTCACATGGTTTATATGGTTTGGATCACTACCAGTAAGGATAAGATCATCAACATAAAGAACAAGGATGGTGAAGGAATGACCCACTTTCTTGGTGTAGACAGTGTTGTCAGAATGACACCTATAAAAGCCATTATCTAAGAGAAATCTATCCATTTTGGCATACCAAGCCCAAGGAGCTTGTTTGAGACCATAGAGAGACTTCATAAGGTGACAAACAAGGCTGGAGTCTTTCTGGATAAAGCCAGGGGGTTGTTCCATGTAGATTTCTTCATGAAAATATCTATGTAAGAAGGCAGATTTAACATCCATCTAATGGACTTCCCATTTAAAGGAGGCAGCAAGGGAAAGAACAAGGCAGATAGAATTCATTTTGGCAACAGCGGAGAAGGTTTTAGTATATTCAATGCCTTCAACTTGTGAAAAAACTTTAGCGACAAGACAAGCTTTATTTCTATCAACTTTTCCATCTGGTCCAAACTTTGTTTTGTAAACCCATATGCATCTTTTTGAGCCCTAAAATTGTCTTCTATGTTGCAAACCTTCACTTCATTTCATCATTTCTTTATCACTTCATAAGCCTAAAAATCAATGAAGAATGATTAAGATTGCTTAAAGGTTACATACAAATGATTAACATGTTGTATTTTCATCATTTTTGTTGTCTTAATAATTTTTTAGCAGTTAGCCACAGAATATAGGCATTTTTTAGCCATTCAAGAGTTCCGCAGCTGTTTTTTTGTTTAAGTATGATGCAAGTGTCAATTGGAGAAAAGGCGCACATGGGTAGTTTCAAAAAATTCCCTACATGATTCCTTCTTATCCACGAGGACTGAATCGTCAACTGGAGGTGTCTGATCTAATGGTCAAAGCGAAATTCAAAGAGACTGTCCTCTACAGAAATTAGGACTCCTGATTTTATTTGCAGCAAATCACGAGTCTCAAAAGAGTCTCAATTCCATTTTCATTAAAAGAATACACTTGTACCTATTTTTTCTCAAACATTAGTTATGGATTTTCATATAAATTAAGCTTTGTAGAACCGAGAAAGGACGATTAATAACTCATTCAGAATCACAGTAATACTCTATTTTTCAAGAACTGTTTTAATAAAAAGGAGATTAGCCTTGATTTTTTTCTGATTACAAATTTAAGGAGCTAAAGGATTGTACCGAATTGATAGCAGAGGGCCCCTGCTATTCGAGGAGGTTTCATGCATTTTCTAGATAAGTTCATTCTAGTTACTGTTTAGCATTTCTTTGTATTTTTTTTACTGCTTTCATAAATTGCAATTGTTGTATCCAACTGAGTAAAGTTTGTTAAATGAATGGATAGTGACTCATAGGTGCATTAGTTGCTTAGGTTTCATTTCTTGTCTTTCATGGTTAAACAGTTACTGTGCTCGACCAAGTAAAGACCATCTAAATTTTAAATTGAAATGGTTAGTGACTTATAGATACAATAATTGTCTAGGAGATCCTCATACACTACACTTAATCATTTTCTAAAGCTCTTCCAATAAATCTCAATTAATGAATTGGATTCTATTGTAAGGTTTGATTTATTGTTTTAGTATTTCATTTCATGTCATAGGAGATCATCATACACTACACTTAATCCTTTTCTAAAGCTCTTCCAATAAATCTCAATTATATGAATTGGATTCAGCTGTAAGGTTTGAGTTATTGTTTTAGTATTTCATTTCATGTCATAGGAGATCCTCAAACACTACACTTAATCCTTTTCTAAAGCTCTTCCAATAAAACTCAATTATAAGAATTGGATTCAGTTGTAAGGTTTTAGTTATTGTTTTAGTATTTCATTTCATGTTATAGGAGATCCTCATACACTACACTTAATCTTTTTCAAAAGCTCTTCCAATAAATCTTAAATATATGAATTGGATTTAGTTGTAATGTTTGAGTTATTAGTTGTTTTCATTTCTTGAATTCTCAATTGAGTTGCAATATCCATGGATTATAATTTTCTAGTTTTCACCATTAGAAAATAAACTTCAAAAACTTGTGAATAAAACTCTGCTTTAATTCATTTAAACATTTTCTTTCCTTCCTTTTTCAAATAGATTAAATTCATCTTTTTCATAGAATGCTAAGAATCAAAACATAAAAACTCCCAAAAACATCAACAAAACCTCAAAACAACAAAGTAGGAAAAAGGGATACTTAGGCACATATAGTGCATTACACTTCATCAGTTTACTAGCCCTAGTCGATAATTTATGTTAACAATTTAGGACACTAAATTGACTAAACATTTTGGCGCCGTTGTCGAGGAAGTGTAACTAGGTAGCCTTATTTCTTGCATCCCAAAAACAATGGCATGCGTAGAGAAAGAGATTCTAGGGGTAGATTTATAAGAGGCAGAAGATTAATTCCCACAACACCACTCACTCCACTAAGACCAAGAAGTAGCACACCTCCAACTCAAACCCACATTCCATACTATACTGGTCATAGGCTTTCAGAAGTTTCAAGATCAGATATCCAATCAGGAAGATCTCCCACTTCATCTACTGAAGCAATTTTAGAAGAAGAAGAGGATCCAAGGACTCTTGCAGAAGGAATAACCTTTTTCACTTCCACAGGAGAATACATTCCTGTAGAAGAATTAGAAATCCCTAGTGAAGAGGAAGAAGAGGAATCTTTCTTCAATATACCCTTGATAGAAGAACCAGAAGAATAATTAGTTCTCCATACTGAACCTTATATTAGTTCAAAGGAATCTATCATGGCAGAAGGAGGAGAAGGGGAAGGAGAAATCTTTAATGGAGAAAACTTGCTATTTGGAGGAGGTAGAGGTAGAGAAGGAAAAAAAGGAAGAGGAAGAGCAAATGTAGAAGGAGATAGAGGTACAGGAAATGCAGAAGGAGACAGAGGTAGAAGGGGAATTGAAAGCTCCTTTGGATTCCCTATAATAGATGAAGAAACAAATGCTACCATGAAAAATATCTCACCCTCTGTTCTTCCAAATTTTCATGGACTAAAAAGTGAAGATCTTGAAACATTCTTATTTGAATTTGAATTTCTATGTAGAACTTATGACTATCTTTGGGATGCTCAAAAACTTAAATTGTTCCCTTCAACATTGAAAGGAGCAGCATTAAAATGGTTTATGAGCCTAATCACTAGGTCTATTGAGACATGGAATGATATGAAGAAAGCATTCCTAAAAAGATATCTGGAAAATTGTATACCAGTCAACCATAAGGAAGAAGTGTTCAAAATGATGCAAAAAGAGGATAAAAATCTGGAAGAATTACTTGAAAGATTTAATTATAACATTAAAAGGGTAAAAATGCAAATTTTAGATCAAGACACCTTGAAAGCTCTTTTGTTGAAAACAATTAGGGATGAATGGATAGATATCCTGAACATGATGGGGAAAGGAGATATATCTCAACTTTCATTAGCTGATATAGCAGAACTATGTATTAATCTCTCAAGAGGAAAATCTAAAATCTTGAAAGGACCAAGAGACCCTTTTTGGGCCGCTAATATTTCATTATTATTATCACCTTTTAACACCTATTTCATCCATTTATACTCTTCCTTATAATATCATTTATCATAATTTATCATATAATTCCATTTTATAATTATTTATGCTCGTATGGATAAATATTATTTATACTCCTTTATTTTTAATAAATTGATAATTATGCATGATTTTACCAATTATGGTTTATTAATAAAATTTTTGTAACATCACTCACCATTTTAGCCTCCAAGATATTTTCCAGATTGCAGAGTTGACCTCCGGCTCATCATTAAATATGCCAACTCAAAAATTCGTTGGAATAAGAAGTGACAATTTTGCATTGGACATATTGGGCAGATGGAGAAGAATCTGGAAAATCCGAAACATGGGTTTTGTCCAGAACAGGCCGAATTAACATTACTGAATGGTTTTCCCAAATTCAGCCTGTATTGAGAGAAATGAAAGGTTCTCTGAGGACGATTTTCCCCGATTCGCTATTGTGGCCGTTTTCCAAATTCTTTCAGTTGCAATACCAAATTCAACCTGTTCCTGTTAAATGATTTATGGAAGGATATTTTAGATATGATCTTGTTGATCAATTGGTTGTGAGAAATCCAATTTTGTAATAGGAATCCTTTTTAATCATATCAGTTGTAACTTCTCTTTTATCTATGTGTATTTAAATCAGAACGGAGATTAGAGAAGCGGGGGTTATTATGGAGATTCATGATGGATGATTAGAGAGAGAATTAGATGGATTATTAGATTAGAGATAGATAGGATAGGATAGGAGGAATGGGAGAATTACTATTGAAATTGTAACTTTGATCATTGACTCTCGCTGTTGAAGCAGAGCACAAACTTGTTGTAACGATTATGCAATAATGAATATATAAAAACATTTGCAGTTCCTTCGCATCTCTTGAAGTAATCTGGCGGTATTCACTAGCGGCTAAGGGCCCGACTCCTCGTGGATCTACTTGTCGTTCCTGTGCCATACAGTGTGGTTTTTTTAATGATTACTTTCTATAATTGAATTGAATTGTTGTTCTTTTCCCTCATAACAAGATCATTTCTTTCTGCAAGTATATTGTTGTGTTTCTCATTCTAATTACAGAGCTTCGTTTTTCATTTCAGTAACTTAGTTTTGTTGTTCATTGCAGTCACATAAGCGTTGTTGTTTATTTCTATTATATAGCGTTGTTGCTCATTTACTTTCTACAATCATTTAGTTTTTTCTTTTAACATTCTTACAGTTAGCATAATTATCTCATTTCCATCAGTTACAGTAGCATTATTGATTTAATTCATTGCCATTTACAATTGGTTATTTAGTGTGTTGTGTGTGAGATCAACAACTGTAAAGAACATTGGCTATTGCTATCAAATCTCTCAGATTGAGGATCTTATTTATGCTTGATTAGTTTACATCAGTTAAAATAGGAATGAGTTATTCCTACTGTATCCTTGACTGATAGTTGTTGTCACTTTGCTAAATGAATGATTTAGTTTTAGGGCATTGAGTTTCCTTTAGTTGCAAGTGGGATTTATTAAAAGCATCCGTTTATTCTTGTATTTGAAAGATCTATACTACATTTTAAGAAACATTACTATCTGGGATTATAGCATGCACATATTGTGTACACTCTTGAAATAAGAGGACTTCTGCTAAAAATCTTGAAGTAGGAATTGAAGTAGGAATTTTAGAGGTAGAATTTTTGAAAAAATCTTGTAATTCCACTCGAGTGGTGATGTAAGCACCACCCTTTCACTAACCAATTGACAGGAACATTGGAAGGAGGATCCTTAAAGAAACATATGAAGAACATCTTCTATTATGGTAAGAAATGGCTCACATTTCAACTTTTGAATTCCCTATCAAAGATCTAGGAGGAGTGACACAAATGCACATAATTCCCCCATCATCTCTACCAAATTTTCATGGTTTGACAAATGAATATCCAGATACATTCTTATTTGAGTTTGAAATACTTTGTAGAGGATATGATTATTGTACTATTGATCAAAGGTTGAAAGTGTTTCCTCTTACTCTAAAAGGAGCAGCTCTCCGATGGTTCATGAACCTTGGTGGGAATTGAATCCAAACTTGGGAGGACATGAAGAACATATTCCTAAAGAAGTACCAAGACTATTGCAAGGTCGATGAAGATATTTTCAATATGATACAAGGGGAAGATGAAAGCTTAGAGGACTATGTGGAGCAATTTTGATACGACCTTCAAAAATCAAAGCATAAGCATTTGGAAAAAGAGATCTTGAAAACACTCATTCTTAAAGGAATCAAAGATGAATTTTTAGAACTCTTAAATCTGATAGGAAAAGGTGATGTTTTTCAGTTATCATATGATGATGTTTGTGAATTGTGCATAAGGTATTCAAGAGGAATTTCAAAGGCTGGTAAGAATTCTAGAGAAGTTTCTTCTTTCTTTTCCAAATTTACTACAAAAACAAGAGACATAAGAGCTGAAATCAATGTTTTATTTGAAAAATTTAAATATAATTTCATTAGCTCTCTAAATTCACAATTGAATGTTTTGTAGGTTTAGAAAAATCAAGAATTTGATGAAGTGTTTTTCCCTCATTACTAAAAGGAGGATCCCATAGATAGTTGTTCTTCCTTACCTAGGATGGAAGTAGCATATCAAAGAGATGGGGAAGCTACAACAAGGTCAAAACCATGGAAATCGTGGCCTACAGGTATGGTTCAAAACACTTCCTCTCCATTCTCTTACTTTCATAATCCATTATGGAATACTCATATGTTAGGGCAGCCATGTCAATCTCAATATAACCACCACCAATCTTGTCTACAAGTTTAGCATGGTTTATCTTATGATTGCATGACTACTCTCCCTCATATTTCAGCACAAACACATCTTCCATCTCTTCCAAAACATCTTTCTTTCCTATCAAAATCATCCATTCAACCCAATCAACCACATCATCAAAATGCTCCATTCCCTACAAAATTTCCTACTCAATTCATTCCACACCCTCACCATAATAAAACAGTACAACATGCTTACAGTGTTGAACTACAAAATTTACCCACCCTTCCCACCCATTCTATCTCACATGCACTATTGGAGAAAACTTATACTGAGATTTAGAATGTATCAAATTCAAAAATTGTAGAGGTTTTGAAAGAAAATGAGGTTTCTTCTAGCCTGCATCAACAAGCCGTTTTAAACACTCAAGAACTTCATGATATGATGGCTATGGGATATCAAGAAAGTAAGCGATACATTGAATATTGGTTTCACTCCATTTGTTTGTAGCATCACTCCATACTTCAACAATTTTTGGCACCATCTTTTCAAGGGAAGTTGGCTTCTCATACCCTACTATTTATTAACATGCATTTTTCAAATTTGGGTATGTACATAATAGAGGCCTTATTTCAAAAATGGCTCCAATGGAAGTACTTTTATACGTAAGCATATTCAATTTTTAAAGAAGAGTAGGTTAGTGGAGAAAATAAATAAATAAGGACATAAATAAATACATTTTTATTATTATGTAAAAAAAAAAAAATGTTTTTGTTGCAACATGCTATGGAAATCAACATTGGTGATAAAAGTTTTAATTTATTTTTGTATGTAGATGCATTATATTGAAAATAAAAATTCTAAAAACACTCATATTCATTTTTATCACCAATATGGAAAAATTGCTTGAATATCATATTTTTTGGCTTGCGGGCTTGATGAAATTTCTGAAAACAGAGTTGGGACAGTCATGTTTTGAGGGACCAAAAGTGAATATTTTAAAAATTGTTTCTATCCTAAGTAGCCCTTGATTTCTACTTTCCAACCCAATTTTAATCACTCCATTTGGATTTGAAACGAAAAACTTATAACCAAAACATTGACAGGGTGTCTAGTAGCCAGCTCAGGAACAGAGTTGGGATAGTCATTTTTTGGAGGCCTAAATGACTATATTATTAAAAAAAAAATCTATGGTATATTAATTTATGAATATAGTTTACAACGCAATTTGAATCACTCAATTTCGATAGCATATGAGGAATTTATGACCAAACTACTCACTACTTATCATAAATCAGCACTCTTGAAACTTTGTTTTCTTGGCTGTTCACTAGTTTATTTGACCCATCAATTATTCTTGTCTTAAAAAACTGTTTATATTAGAGATAAATAAATGAATCTACTTTAATTTCCAATTTTAATCAGCTTAATCCGTTATCAAATGAAAAATTTATGCTTGAAATATCAACTGTTGGTCTGAGCTAGAAAATTGAAAATGACTCTATTATGCAAGTCGTTCTAAGTAAAATTGACATATCATAGCATTGAATTTTTAAAACTTGTTTCTACTAGAGATATATCTTTGAATTATCTCTCATCTGGATTTATAATCACTCAATTTGGACAAAAAACAAAGAAGTTGTGATTAAAACATTGCAGGTTAGCATGATTGGCCACTGCTCTCTTGCACGTGACAAAAAAAAAATGTTATTTTCTCCGTGGATTTGTTACACAGAGTAAATATGTGTTGTTTTTTTTTGCATAGTTCTTGGATTATGGGAGGCCGATCACCTCTCTTTCTCCATGATTTATTTTTTTATTGCAAGTAGACACTCGTTTTTTTTCAGGTCCTAGGAGAATTAAGAAGGTCAATTTATGGACGAACGATTCTTGAAAGAAATTTTAATGAAACAAGGGAATTTCATCCAATTCATTACCCAACAGATTCATAACAGAAGCAATGAACAATTGCTTTCCATTTGAAGATTCATGTCATGTCACTGCTGCCAAATTTATTTATTTTTCCTTGCTTTAGGAAATAACATCATAGTTGTTGTAACTTAATAAAGTGTTGTTTCTTTTCTGATTTCTTTTATGTTTTTTGTGTTTCAGGTGCTTCTCCCTTCAAATTGTAGTTTCCGCTCCATTGGAAATTGAACAATGAGGACCCCACAATACAAATTCATGTTGCAGAAGGAAACTCTTCGACAACACCAGTCCATTAAACAATTTATTCTCTTGAAACCTGTACATAAGTTTACATTTTTTTCTTTTTATTTTATTGGATTTGCTTAGATAATAGATTGTACATTAATTTTTCTCTATTTTTCCCTTGCTGTTCCCTATAAGGAACACCAAGTTTTGTGTGTTCTTTTTGTTGTTCCTCTTAAGGAACAGTTGCTTTCCTCTTAAGGAACAGCAACCGTTCCTCTTAAGAAACAACAGTTTTGCGTGTTTGTCTTTTTGTTGTTCCATTTAAGGAACAGTTGTTGTTCCTCTTAAGAAACAACAATCGTTCCATTTAAGGAACAGCAGTTTCACGTGTTTGTCTTTTTGTTGTTCCATTTAAGGAACAACTGTTGTTCCTCTTAAGGAACAACAACCGTTCCATTTAAGGAACAGCAGTTTCGTGTGTTGATTTTTTTTGTTGTTCCTTTTAAGGAACAACATTTTTTTGTGTAGTTTTTTTGCTGTTCGTTTTAAGGATCAACACTTTTTCGCATGCATTTTTTTGCTGTTCCTTAAAAGGAAAAGCAATTTTTTGGGTGTATTTTTTTTTGTTCCTTTTAAGGAACAACACTTTTTTGTGTATTTTTTTGATGTTCCTTTTAAGGAACAACACTTTTTCGCATGCATTTTTTTTTTTGTTCCTTAAAAGGAACAACAATTTTTTGGGTATATTTTTTGTTGTTCCTTGTAAGAAAAACACTGTTTTTGGGTGTATTTTTGTTGTTCCTTTTAAGGAACAACACGTTTTTGAGTGTTTTTGATGTTCCTTCAAGGGAACAACACTATGGGAATATTTTCGAGAACAACCCTTCCTCCCTCTTGTGCGACTATTCCTAATTAATCTCAACCACATTTTATTGATTCCCTTGCATCGCATGAAGTATAATACTTTTATGAGGACAAAAATTATGGAGTCTATTGAAGCAGGTGACTATCCTTGACGTTATGATCTTTAACAAGACAACTTCTTGATGATAGGTTTTTTTTTTTTTAAACAAACAAAAGGGACACAATTATTTATATATTACTTTACTGTATTGATTTATGTTGTATATGATACTGATTGATCATCTTTACCATGCTGGATCCACTTCTCCTGGCTACAATTCTCTCTATCTATTATAAGTAAGATTATGGGTATATTTTCTTTCTATTGACATGTTCAAACTTCTTCCACCATCCCCACTCTTAAGGAGTACTAAGCCTCTCTCTATTTATCATAAAAGGTGTAAAAACAACAAAATCTTGTCTACAGATAGAGGGTAGGGGGTCTCATTAAAGAGCCAGCCTACCATGTTCATAAGTTTGTAGCGAAGTGACATTCCCACTATGGCCACCACACCAGGGTTATGATCCATTGGATAGCCACAATATCCTTGGAATAGGAGGTCTCATCACGAGCTAGCTTGATCACTTTCGCTACTTCCTAGTGAATGGCAATGCGGTTATCTGGTTACCACGCCAACACACTGATCTCTTTTGTAGAACAAAAATGGAATTATCCAACTATAAATTGAGGATCATGGCTCATATGGGTTAAAAAGCAACCCTGCGGAGTCTATGGATGCCTGCTGGCAGCAGATGCTCTACTTATGGTATTGAAGTTCTATTTTCAACATCAATAATTATTATAATACCCTCTTCCTACTTTTCTTTTTATCAGAGAGATTATTTCCCTAATTTCTCCCTACTATGAACTTTTACGCATGATTTAATGTTTTTTAATCAATCATATCATTTTCAGAAGGAATATCATCATCAAGGTATCTTTTCTTGCATATTGCTATCCTTTTTACTTACCACATTACCTATTATCAACCCAAGCATCTTATCTCTTATTCATAACTATCTTTATACACTCTGCCCTCATTATAACCATACCTCTTGTTGTCCTATCATTTGAAATGTGTACTCTGCTTCATTTACTGTTGTATTGTTCGTTCCCTTGCCTTGTCGTCAGCACAACACTTTTTCTATGCTTTATGGTCATGGAATCCCTTTTTCAATTGGAAGGGCGAATGTATGCATTATGGATAGCACGCGATATAAGTACATAATTCTGCCATAATTTGCTAATTTTCCACAATATTCATACTGGATTTCTACAGAAGTTTTTCTGATTGAACTTTTGGCATACATCTTATATGTTGCTGTTCAAAATTAACATTATGGATTCAAGAAAATTGCATGCAGAATCGTGATTTGGTTACAGAATAACAACAAGTATGGGGGGGGGAATTCTATTCGCAGCATGACCACAGTATTGCAACTAACAGCAAAGGCTCGCGCAACTCACAAACGTGCACAATTATTCAGACATGATGTGCTTGCATGGCTTCCACCTTTTGCATCACTTTCAGTATCCGCTCAGCCTACATTAGCTTCAACAAATGCCAGTTCCTAAATTCAACCTAAATTAGAAATTACGGTTTGCCCAAATTTAGCCTATATTGAGAGAAACGGAAAGTTCTCTAAGGATGATTTTCCCCGATTCGTTGTTATGGCCTTTTTTCAAATTCTTCTAGTTGCAATACCAAATTCAACCTGTTCCTGTTAAATGATTGATGGAAGGATATTTCAGATATGATCTTGCTGATCAATTGGTTGTGAGCAATCCAATTTTGTAATAAGAATCATTTTTAAACATATCGGTTGTAACTTCTCTTTTCTCTATGTGTATTTAAATCAGAACAGAGATTAGAGAAAGGGGGGTTATTATGGGGGATTCATGATGGATGATTAGAGAGAGAATTATATGGATTATTAGATTAGAGATAGATAGGATAGGATAGGAGGAATCGGAGAATTACTATTGAAATTGTAACTTTGATCATTGACTCTCGCTGTTGAAGCAGAGCACGAACTTGCTGTAACGATTATGCAATAATGAATATATAAAAAGAGTTGCAGTTCTTTTGCATCTCTTGAAGTAATCTAGTGGTATTCACCGGTGGCTAAGGGCCCGGCTCCTGGTGGATCTACTTACCATTCCTGTACCATACAGTGTGGTTTTCCTTATTTCTGATTTATGCAAGTGTGGTTTGTTTAATGATTACTTTCTACAATTGAATTGCGTTGTTCTTTTCCCTCATAACAAGATCATTGCTTTCTGCAAGTATATTATTGTGTTGCTCATTCTAATTACAGATCTTCACTGTTCATTTCAGTAACTTAGTTTTGATGTTCATTGCAGTCACATAAGCGTTGTTGTTTATTTCTATTATATAGTGTTGCTGCTCATTTACTTTCTGCAATCATTTATTTTTTCCTTTTAGAATTCTTACAATTAGCATAATTATCTCATTTCCATCAATTGCAGTAGCATTATTGATTTAATTCATTGCCATTTCCAATTTGTTATTTAGTGTGTTGTGTGTGAGATCAACAACTGTAAAGAACATTGGCTATTGTTGTCAAAGCTCTCAGATTGAGGATCTTATTTATGCTTGATTAGTTTACATCAGTTGAAATAGGAATGAGTTATTGCTACTATATCCTCGACTGATAATTATTGTTACTTTGTTGTATGAATGATTTAGTTTTAGGGCATTGAGTTTCCTTTAGTTGCAAGTGGGATTTATTAAAAGCATCTGTTTATTCTTGTATTTGAAATATCTATACTACATTTTAAGAAAAATTACTCTCTGGGATTATAGCGTGCACATATTGTGTACACTCTTGAAATAAGAGGACTTTCCCAGGTTGATAATTAATGTGGGATAAATAGGAGTTTTAAAAGGCACCTTTTAGCACCCAACAACCCTGCTCTTGCAAGGGAAAAAAAATCTACAACTGGAATAGTAAGTAGGGAAGAAATAGGGAATATTCTTGATGAATTCAAAACTGATATTCTAGGAAGTCTTAGTGAAAAAATAGATACCCTTAAGATGAAAAACAAGCAGAAAGCTGAAACTGATGCCTTAGAAACCTTTTATCCCAAATGTAGAAAGAAACATGCCTTAAGAGAGTGTCCTCTTGATGCAAAAGTAATAGAAACATGTGCAATTTGTTCAAAAAAACATGAGACCAAGAATTGTCCTTCAATCCCTGGCCTTAAAGTTGTCTTTCAAGAAGAAACAACCAAAAATTCCACAGAATCTCTTAATTTTGTCTCTAGAAGACCTTGGCAGGGACATCAAACACAAGGGTTTAATAATCAAATGTATAATCAACCCCCACTAAATTGGAATTTTTGGCAGTAACCTTGGCCCCAATTTCAAAATCAATCTCAATCTTGGGCTCAAGGAGCACAAAATCCCTATTGTAGGTTCTCTCAGTATTATTAATATCCACCATCTTATCCATCTTATCCATCATATCCAAATCTTCCTCCTCAAAAAAATCCTCAACAAAATCCACAACCTCAAAATTAGAATCAAAATTCACCACTTCCATTACCATTTCCTCAGAAATCAAACCAATTATCTACCCAGCCAATACCAAACCCCAATAATAAAAATCCTCAAAATACATATATGATAGAAGGACAACAATTCCCAACTTATTTGATTAATCCTTTAGACCTTAATGATGTTCAACTTAGGTCTGGAAGAATACTTGAAAAAAAGAAACCTTCTGTAATTATACAAGAACAAAATAATTCTGAGGAAGATTCTCTATGGGTGAATAAAATTTTTGAAGAAAGCACATCTCTTCAAAATCAAAATATTGGAAAAAAAAAACAAAAAGAACCAGTGATTTCAACTCATATGTTAGAACAACCATCAACATCTACTACTACACCTCCTTTTCCTGAAAGATTACAAATTGATAAAGGTGTAGAGAAAAAAATTAGGATGCCTAAATATGATTTCCTAGATGAACTGAAAAATGTTTGTATTAAGATTCCATTATTACAAGCCATCAAGGAGATCCCAATCCTAGCAAAAACAATTAACGAGTTGAGTATGAAAAAACAGGAAGAAAAATCAAAGAGATAAAAAGAATACAACTGGTAGGAAAAATAGCAGATATAATGATGGGAAAGATTGTTATTCCAAAATATCTAGATCCCGGAAGTCCAGTTGTCAAAACACATATCAATGGAATTGAGATACCAAACACATTAATTGATCTTGGAGCAGTAATGAATATTATGAGTAAGCAGACCATGGAAAAACTAAAGCTTCCTAATCTTCTTTATATACCCACGCTACTACAATTAGCAGATAAATCTATAACTAAACTAGATGGGGTATTAGAAGATATTTCAGTGTCCTTAGATTCTTGGGAGTATCCTGTGGATTTCATGATCCTAACTCCTAAAAAAATCCAGGAGGACATCCTATTATACTAGGAAGACCTTGGTTAGCTACAGATGATGCCTTCATTAGCTGTAGATCTAGTGATATGTACATCTCTAATGGTAGTTCAACCAAGAAATTCACTTTGTATCCTCCAGCAAGAAAAATCATAGAAATAGATGATAATTAATGGATTGATGATGAATAAGATATACAACCTCTCTTCACTATTTCAAAAATCAGTGAAGGTAATAAGATTCTAAATATCCTAGAAAATCATGAATCTTCTTCAGAATACAAACATGAACAATTTCAAGAAGAATCAAACATTGAATTTTTGTCATCAAGACAAATGTCTCTTTACTCCATGGAAGAATTTGGCAGTTCTACAATTGAAATATTTCCAGGAAAAACCTTAAACATAAATAAAAACCTGGAAAAATCTCAAAAAGAGAAGCTAGTCAAAATATTACAGAGACATTCCTCTGCATATGCATGGGAATACACTGATATGAAAGGGATTAACCCTAAGACTTGCACTCATCATATCTACATAGAGTAAAATCGTAAACCAATCAGACAACCTCAGAGAAGGATGAATCCAAACCTTAGGGACATTGTTAAAGAAAAGTTGCAAAAAATTTTAAATGTCAACTTTATTTATCCCATTTCAGACAATCAGTGGGTTTCTCCTTTGGTGATTGTACCCAAGAAAAATGGTAAATGAGGGTATGCATTGACTACCAAGAATTAAACAAAGATACTCTTAAAGATCATTTTCCTTTACCTTTTATAAATCAAGTATTAGATACATTAGCAGGAAAAAAGTACTTTTCATTTTTGGATGGTTTCAGTGGTTATAATCAAATTCAAGTTTCACTTGAAGATCAAGACAAAACCACATTTACCTGTCCTTGGGGAACTTATGCCTACCGATTATTACCTTTTGGATTGTGCAATGCACTTACAATATTCCAAAGGGCAGTATTGGGAATCTTTTAAAATCTAATACATGATTGTGTGGAAGTATACATGGATGATTTCACATTCTATGGTAATACATTTGAAGAAGCCTTAGAAAACTTGGAAAAGGTTCTAAAAAGGTGTAAAGAAGCAAACCTTTAATTGAGTCATGAAAAATGTTTCTTGATTTTCACTAAAGGGATTGTCCTAGGACATCATATCTCAGGAGATGGGATTAGAGTTGATGAGTCAAAAGTTGAAGTCATCTCTAGACTATTGATTCCAAGTTGTCAAAAATATGTTAGGATTTTTCTAGGATTTACAGGATACTATAGGAGATTTATAGAAAACTTCACCAAGATAGCATCCCCACTTTTCAAACTACTCACTAAGGACTGTGAATTCAAATGGAATTATGACTGCCAGTTAGCATTTGAAACCTTGAAAACAAAATTATCTAAAGCACCTATTTTAAGGGGACCTAACTAGAAATTACCTTTTCATATCTCAACAGATGCCTCAGATATAGCCCTAGGAGCTGTATTGGGACAAAAAGACCTGATTCCTTATGCAATCTACTATACAAGTAAAAATTTGACTCCTTCATATTTTAATTACACTCTAACTGAAAAAGAATTCTTAGTTGTTTTTCATGCTATAAATAAATTCAGACACTATATAACAGGCTATGAAACCTTTTTTCACACAGATCACTCTGCAATTAGGTATTTAATGAATAAATCAATCACTAATGGCAGAGTCATAAGATGGTTATTAATTTTACAAGAATTCAACATCACCATTCTAGATAGGCCTGGAAAACAAAACACAGTGGTTGATTTCCTATCTAGACTCCAAAACATTAAAGACAATACTCCAGTTGAAGATAAATTCCCTAATGAATATCTCTTTG
Source organism: Pinus albicaulis (assembly GCA_034641835.2). Taxonomy (NCBI): domain Eukaryota; kingdom Viridiplantae; phylum Streptophyta; class Pinopsida; order Pinales; family Pinaceae; genus Pinus; species Pinus albicaulis. The sequence goes on from CM076575.1 coordinate 167,806,975, forward strand.
CAATAACTACTCAAACTCCCTGGTTTGCATACATTGCCAATTATTTGGTTTCAGGAAAATTTCCTTCAATTATGAATGCAAGAGACAAAAGAAAGATCATTTATGAAAGTGTAAAATTTTCATGGATTGCTAATGAATTATACAGGACAGGTCCAGACCTTATTATCAGAAGGTGTGTTCGGGAAGATGAGATGCTTGAGATTCTTAAGGCATGTCATGATGAACCTTGTGGTGGAAATTTTGTTGACAAAATGACAGCTTATAAAATCCTTCATCTAGGATATTATTGGCCATCCATCTTTAAAGATGCTAAAGAATATGTCAAAAGGTGTGACAGTTGCCAAAGGGTAGGGAAACCTTCTCCTTCAAGTGAAATGCCATTGCAACCTCAGGTACATATTGAACCTTTTGAGAAATGGGCTTTAAATTTTGTAGGACCTATTAATCCTCCATAAAAAAAAAGGAAGCATATATTAGTTTGCATTTATTATGTCACTAAATGGGTAGAAGCCAAGGCATTACCTTTTGCTAATGAAGCATCTGTAGTTTATTTTCTTTTGAGGATATTTTTACTTGTTTTGGTGTCCCAAGAGAAGTTGTCACAAATCAAGGAACTCAATTCACATCAAATTTGGTGGAGCAAATGGTAGAAAAGTACAAAATCAGGTACAAGAAATCTACTCCCTACCATCCACAAGAAAATGGCCAAGTGGAATCTACCAATAAGGTGATTGAAGGGATTCTTACAAAGACTATTCATTTACATAGAAGAGATTGAAAAGAAAGGCTTCCTGAAGCCTTATGGGTCTACAGAACTACATGGAGAAACACAACAGGGCACACTCCTTATGAACTTGTTTATGGAAAACAAGTCTTGTTTCCCATAGAGTTTCAGATTCAAACTTTCAAGATGGTAGTCCAACTAGGACTTGATTTAACCAAAGCACAGAAGCACAGGCTGGAGAAAATTAATGAATTGGTTGAGATCAGACAAGATGCAATCCAAAGAGAAAGCACATTCCAACAAAGGGCTAGATGGAATGATAAATATATCAAAGAAAAGAAATTTAAAGAAGGTGACTGGGCACTCTTGTTTGATTCAAAATTCAAGGATTTTCAAGGTAAATTTCAAACCCATTAACTTGGGCCATCTGAGATTGAGAAAATCTTTGAAAATGGAGCAATAAATATCATAACAATAGATGAAGAAAAGGTATCATTTCTTGTAAATGGATACAGGCTGAAATTGTATCATAAACCACTTTCAAGAGAAGAATTTGCCAGAAAATTCCAAGAGAACATTGATATGAAGTTAGTGAAGAAGAATCCTTCTTCTTCACTAACTTAGTTTGTATTTTTCTTCAACAACTTAATATATATATATATATATATATATATATATATATAATAAAGACATAAATATGAAAACAAATCAGTGATTGGCATGTTTATGCAAAAATTATAGGGTGAAAATCAGAATTCCTCTGACACCCTATACTTTCAAATTTTCTATTTTCCACAACCAAGTATTCATAAAACCACAAGTTGCAGGTTCATTTTTTCACTTCATACTTCACTTCATTCATGTTTCATTCCATTCCATACTTACATTTCATTTCATTTCATTCTTCCATTACATTCCATTCCACATTCATATTCCATCTCATTCCATTCCATATCCATATTTCATAATCTTCTGACAGACACATTCTGCAATTGTCTATTCTGTAGCCAATTATATTCTGCAGCCAATTCGACTCTGTAGCCTACTTCAATAAAAAAAAGGATGATAATCAAATGAGACTATGGAGCTTAGAAGATCAACATTCTACAAATGAAGGACAAACACAACAAGCAGCAAAATCAAAAGGTCTGAGGTAAATTGTACAAAGTTATTTTGATAGAAAAAATATAAAAACATGAAAAAGATACAATATGCTTAATCATATGTCTCCTACGTAAATCTATCATTCAAATTGATCTTATTTCATAATAAAACACCTCGACCATATCCCTTACCCTACGCTCCATAACGGTTCATCATTAATTAAATGACTAACGATCAGAATCTTAGATGTGACCTATTAGGCCACGTCTTTAAAAGATTGTATCATTTAGTTATGATTCTGAATATCATCATAAATTTCTTCGTAGCTATTTCATTCTATATCAAACCCTCAACATTCTTTCATCATTTTCCCATCACCTTGTTCATTCACCACCTCATTCATTCACTGCCATTACGTTTTGTAGTCAGTTTATCTGTAGGAACAAAGAGACATTTTAAGGGTGAGACATCCTTCAGCAACTACTCTTTCTTCAAACACAAGATTAGAAACAGAGCATCAGACCCTACAGCTCAGGAAAGGAAGTGATCTGTACGGAGAAGAAATGGGGTTAATTGTGAGAACAGAACCAATTGGGGTCAAATACTTAGAAGGATACCCACAAGTTAAAGGGCTATTGCAGCCAGTTGGGTGGTTGAGTTTTGTAGAAAAATTCAATGGGTTCCATAAAGAAATTACAAAATCATTTGCTAGATCATTTGATGGATCAGAAGTAGAAATTGGAGACATTAAGTTTACCATAACAGAGTCATTTGTAGCTGAAGCCACGGAATTTCCAAGACAAGGAGAACGTTGGTTCAAGAATAAGGAGTTTCATAATGAGTCTTGGAAACAAATGCTGAAGAACCCAGGTATGGACATTACAGTGTTTAGAAAAGGAATTCTGAGCATAGCTTTAAAAAGTAAATGGAGAAACATGTTATTAATTTTGCAAAAATTTATAACATGTGAAGGTAGATTTGGTACAATGTATGTTTATCATATCAGACTGTTGATGAATTTCTTAAACGATGGATAAATAAATCTACCTTTATTCTTTCTTAATAGCTTGAAAAGAATGGCTTCCAATGTTCAAAAAAGAGTCCAATTTCTAGAAACTACTCTACACCACCATGGTTTAGTTAAAATTCTAATTGAATACCATTTGAAGAAAATAGGAGATAACTGGGAAGAGTTTCTGTTAAGAAATCATTTTCAAGAGTTAGAGGAGACATCATCTAAAGAAGAAACTATTAGGAGAAGCAAGAGAAGAAAAATTGATAAGACTGTTGAAAATAAACATGATACATCATCACAAGAAGAGAGTGAAGAATTGATTTTTGAAAAGTTGGCAAAAATTAGGAAATAGGTTAGGGTCAAAAGAAAAGAGAAGATAACAAGAAAATATACTGATGAAGGAAATGAAAATCCACCAAAGTTAAGGAGAAGTTCTAGACTCAAAGGAATAATGAAAAATACATTGGTCAAGAACACAGGAATTATAAATATTTAAGATGAAGAAACTCTGGTTCAAACACCAGTTGATAGATCTCATTTATATCAGTTTGAAGAAGACCCTCATAGAAGAACTCCTGATATAGACCTAGTTCAACATAAAATCTATGATTATGTGGAATCTTTGGAAAGAAAGGCCTTAGAAAATAAAGGAAGATCCCTCAGTCCATAATAACCTCCAATAGAAACCTTAATAAAAGATAAGTATGAATTGGAGATACTGAACGGACATATCAAAAAAGAGAATGAAATCTTGAGAGAACAAATTAAATTGAAGAATGTTATGAATGATACTCTCACTCTGAAATTGGGTACACTACATAAAAAAAAAAACAGGAAGCTAAAGAAGAGAAATAAGAAACTGAACAGGGCCCTCATAAATCTCAAGTTCAAATTATTCATGAGAAAACCCAGAGTAACACTGACCACTAAAAGAAGTAGAAAGATAAGGCTAGATGTTCTAGCAGAGGTTTCAGAGCACATGGAATAAAGTTTTGATGGAATTTCATGAGGACATGCAAGAGTTTTGCAGTGGGGGTATGTTGAGCCCTAAAATTTTCTTCTTTGTTGCAAACCTTCACTTTATTTCATCATTTCTTTATCACTTCATAAGCCTAAAAATAAATGAAGAATGATTAATATTTCTTAAAGGTTACATACAAATTATTAACATTTTGTATTGTCGTGATTTTTTTTGTCTTAATAATTTTTGAGCAGTTAGCCATAGAATACAGGCATTTTGTAGCCAGTCAAGCGTTCTGCAACTGTTTTTGTGTTTAAGTATGATGCAGGTGTCAATTGGAGAAAAGGCGCACATGGTTAGTTTCCAAATCTTCCCTACATGATTCCTTCCTATCCACGAGGACTGAATTGACAACTGGATGTGTCTGATCCAATGGTCAAAGCAAAAGTCAAAGAGACTGTCTTCTACAGAAATTAGGACTCCTGATTTTCTTTGCAACAAATCACGAGTCTCAAAAGGGTCTCAATTCAATTTTGATTAAAATAATACACCTGTACCTATTTTTTCTCAAACATTATTTATGAATTTGCATATAAATTAAGCTCTATAGAACCGAGAAAGGACGGTTAATAACTCATTCATAATCACAGTAATACTCTGTTTTTCAAGCAATGTTTTAATAAAAAGGAGATTAGCCTTGATGTTATTCTGATTACAATTTTAAGGAGATAAAAGGATTGTACTGAATTGATAGCAGAGGTCCCCTGCTATTTGAGGGGGTTTCATGCATTTTCTAGATAAGTTCATTCTAGTTTATGTTTAGCATTTCTCTATATTTTCTTTACTGCTTTCATAAATTGCAATTGTTTTATCCAATAGAGTAAATTTTGTTAAATGAATGGATAGTGACTCATAGGTGCAGTAGTTGCTTAGGTTTAATTTTTTGTCTTTCATGGTTAAACAATTACTGTGCTCGACCAAGTAAAGACCATATAAATCTTAAATTGAAATGGTTAGTGACTTATAGATACAGTAATTGTCTAGGAGATCCTCATACACTACACTTAATCCTTTCTAAATCTCTTCCAATAAATCTCAATTATATGAATTGGATTCAGTTGTAAGGTTTGAGTTATTGTTTATTATTTCATTTCATGTCATAGGAGATCCTCATACACTACACTTAATCCTTTTCTAAAGCTCTTCCAATAGATCTCAATTATATGAATTGGATTCAATTGTAAGGTTTGAGTTATTGTTTTAGTATTTAATTTCATGTCATAGGAGATCCTCAGACACTACATTAATCCTTTTCTAAAGCTCTTCCAATAAATCTCAATTATAAGAATTGGATTCAGTTGTAAGGTTTGAGTTATTGTTTTAGTATTTCATTTCATGTTATAGGAGATCCTCATACACTACACTTAATATTTTTCAAAAGCTCTTCCAATAAATCTTAAATATATGAATTGGATTTAGTTGTAATGTTTGAGTTATTAGTTTTTTTCATTTCTTGAATTCTCAATTGAGTTGCAATATCCATGGATTAGAATTTTCTAGTTTTCACCATTAGAAAATAAACTTAAAAAACTTGTCAATAAAACTCTGCTTTAATTCATTTAAACATTTTCTTTCCTTCCTTTTTAAAATAGATTAAATTCATCTTTTTCATAGAATGTTAAGAATCAAAACATAAAAACTCCCAAAAACATCAACAAAACCTCAAAACAACAAAGTAGGAAAAAGGGATACTTAGGCACATATAGTGCATTACACTTCATCAGTTTACTAGCCCTAGTCGATAATTTATGTTAACAATTTAGGACACTAAATTGACTAAACACATATGACAAGTTTTCTTCCTTTTGGAAGACGAACAAGATCCCAAGTATTGTTTGCCAATAAGCAATGATACTCTTCATTCATAGCTTCATCCCAATTTGGATGACCGGAGGCTTCTTCAAAGTTTCTGGATCAAGTTTTCCTGGAACTTGAGCTAATAAGGAAGAGGCTCTTTCAAACTGAGAATGTGTAGGTCGTCGATCAGCAGGGTCACCTACAAGAGAACCTGCTGCATCCCGAGTAGAGCGGACCCATCTTGGAAGTGGTGGAGTATAACGAACAATTTCACGAGTTGGAGGAGGATTTTCATCCTCACTGTCATCATCTGAACTAGAAGGAATGCTATTAAAAATAGAAGAGAGAGAGATATCTGGGACATATTCTGAATCAGGCCTGTAGGCCAAAGGTGGCACACCCACCGAACTAGGCTCGCAAGTCGATATATTTTCATCAAACTTTACATCTCTTCTATTGATTATATTTTTGGATTTTAGTTAAAGAAGTCTATATCCTTTGACATCTTCATAATATCCAACAAAAATACATTTATCACTCTTAGGTTATAAGGCTTTATGTTTCGCATCTGGAATATGGGCCCAAGCATCACTTCCAGAAACACGAAAGTGACTTACATCTGGTTTGATTGAGCTCCAAGCTTCTTCTGGATTTATATTCTTTAAAACCTTAGTAGGAGTGTGATTTACTATGTAATTTTCACAGTTAATGGCTTCTGCCCAAAAATTGAGACCAAGTCCTTTAGATTGAAGCATACAATTAGCCATTTCTTTTAATTTGTGATTCTTCCTTTCAACTACACCATTTTGTTGTGGAGTATATAGAATAGTATGTTGCAATTGAATGCCATGCTCAGTGAAAAAGTTTATAAATTAGTTGTTAACATATTCTCCACCATTGTCTGATATTAACTTAAGAATTTGATGTCCAGATTGTTTCTCAACAAAGGCCTTAAAGGCCAAGAACATGTTAAAAACTTCACTCTTGAGTTTTAAGAAATATACTCAAGTGCGTCTGGAAAAATCATCAATGAAGGTTAGGGAGTACTTGCAACCAAAGAAAGAAACAACAAGAAGTGGACCACATAAATCACTGTGCATAAGCTGCAAAGGGGTTGAAGCATGCCAAGAGGCACATTTGTCAAAACTACCCCGATGATGTTTTCCGAGTACACATCCGGAGCAAACACCATCTCGGAAAGCTACCATAAGGAGGCCCACCACCATATTTTCCTTACATAGAGTTTGAAGAGAGTGATAGTTTAAGTGACCAAATCGCTCATGCCAAAGTTTACTCACATCATCATTATGAGCAACAAAAACGGAGGGAAGAGAGGATGACCAAAAGTTGTCAAACTTGTACAACCTTGTGGAATCATCAGCAATGCCAGTAGCTAAAATATGTTTAGGATCTTTGAGGTCCTTGATTACAACATCATGAGGTGAGAATTCTACTATTTTCCCTTCACCTAAATGAGTTATCTGATAAACAGAGAGAAGGTTGCATGAAAAGGTAGGAACACATAGTACATCATTAAACTGACCATTATCGAGATGAATGGTTCCAGATCCTACAACACTAAGAGATCTATCATCACCAACATAAATATGTTTGGTGTTACAATCATTTAAAGAAGAAAACATGGATTTATTTTTAGCCATGTGGTAAGAAGCTCGAGAATCAATGAGCCACTCATGAGAAGGAGAAAAAGAAGATACATTTAATGCATAACCAGATCTTGATGCTTGACAACCACAAGCAGAAAGTGCCATGCCTGAAGATGAAGGTGAAGAGTGCTCCAAATTGATGTTTTGCTTCTTCATTGCTGCTTCTAAGGCTTCCATCTTCTTAAAACATTTGGACTCTATATGGCCATCCCGATTGCAAAAGTTGCAATGTCTATCTATCTTCTTCCCTTTGTTTTGATTTGCCTTATTATTTTGGTGATTTGATTTTTCAGTTTGTGGCTGAAATTTCTTAGGGCCCTTGTTTGGTTTAGGACCATATTTTTTAGGATACTGCTTCTTGGGATTCTTTTGATATGGTTGTTGTTGGGCTGCTAAGGCTTTCTTAGAAGTGTTTCCAGCAGTGATAAGACCAAGGTGTAAATTTTTTTCTTGTTCTCTTATCAAAGAATCACAAAAGGCATCAAAAGAGGGATTCTTGTAGGTCGTTTCTGAAGAAATGATGGCTTCTCTGGTGGAATGGAAGGTGGAAAAAAATAAAGAGTATGCAGGACCAAGCTTAGAAAGAATTCAATAGATGAGGCTACCATCGTCCCTTTTGATCTTACAACCTTCTAAAAGAATTCTGAGGGTCTTAAATTTGGACAAAAAATCTTCAATGGAGGAGAAATTATTGGGGTCCAATGTAAGCAACTCATTTTCAAGCTGGTGGGCTCAAATTTTATTTTGAACGCCAAAAACAATTTTTAGCTTTTCGAGGGCCTCATAAAGGGTGTCAATGTCAAGGATATGAAATCGAAGATCTTGAGCAATGGACATTCCTATCAACCCTCATGCTTGATCTTGTTTATTTTCCCATTTAGCATCTTTATCATCATCGGAAGGTTTACTTTATTTTCCTGTGGCTATTCTATAAAGCCCTTTACTTCTAAGGATATCTACCATGTGAGGTAGCCATTGGAAATAATTGGTGTTGTCAAGAATAACTGGGCATGCACTTTCCATTTTTTTTTAATTGAAGCTGAGAAAAGATAAAACTAACTGCTCCAATGGAAACATCTCGGAAAATTAGGTCGTTTCAAAAAAAAAACGGCTTGAAAAAGAGCTTTCGGATGAAGAAGTTATGCCTTTTGAAAAATCTGAGTTGTAGATGTCGAATAGTTACGGGAATGGGATGAAGTGTGGCTTTAAAAAAAAAAAAAAAATTGCCCCTTTAAACAAATTTTTTTTACAGAAGAAGCTTGAGAAGGAGACTTGAACCCAAGACCTCTATTCTCATAAACTAACCCCTCACCAAGTGAGATAGTAAAATGATCACGTTATTATAGGAAAGGAGGAAGGGTTTTTTTTTTTTTTTTAAACTCTTCAGTGTGCATGCCTTTTCTGCACAAAAAAACACAAAAATTGAGCCAAAAAAAATGAAATGCAAAGCCTTAAGAAAGAATGTTAGATTTTTGGTTAGCCTTACCGGCAACTATCACTTTATTCACTATTTTTTATTTCCCAAGATCGCACAAAGACGCAGGGAAAGAGCATACGTAGCAAAAAAAATCCCTTTTTCCTGTTTCTGATTTTCCGAGATCACATGGAGCGCACAGCAAAGAGAATACACATAGAAGAGAGTATAGATCCGGCAAATAAATAAAACCTTAATACCAAAAATAAACAGAAAAAAACCGAAATAAGCAGAACTATTAAGAAATATAACAGCAAATTAGATGCTTTATACCTCCAAATCTAAACTAACATAACTTGGGCAACCAGAAACCTTTTTGCATTAAACGAAAGACGGTCCTCACTGTAACAGACGCTCTAGACACAACCGAGCAGTTCTCCAAGCCCAAAATGTTCAGAAATAGTATATCTACAAAACGACATTCACATGCAGTCAAACCGGCTTCAGATTTTGATCAACAATGAACACAACCCTCAAAATAGCTCTAATACCATGTAGGAATTTACAGGGTAAGTTCTGTAGATTAAGAACCAAAGGTCACCGCTCACAAACAGATCACAAATCAGTACACCAGTATAACCATGTGGTTAAAACCCTCAAAGAGGGAAACAGTCCACGCCCTGAGCCAACGCGACCACTTGAGGGAATTTATTAATATAAAAGGAAAAGTTACATATGTTTCTCTCATAAACGATTACCGGACAAATGACCCTCCATGCTCTTTAAATAGAGATCATGGACCAATCGGGTGGTAAGCCACGTATCAAGTGTCGTTAATACCGAGGTGAGAGATAACCATCGTATCACTACAAATCGTGACTGTCGGATTATAAGTTACAAATGTACATGGTAAAGAAACACACTTTACCTAACTCTACACTAGACTAAGTTATTCTTAACTATTTCCTATGTGTCGGAATATCCTAACAGATTTGACTACTCGGATGAATGGCAATGTAATGCTCCTGGAAGCCAAGCGCCTAATCTGGATGAACATCATATCAGAGGTTAGAAAACATTGGAAATACCTCACTCTGATAGATGACAAGAAAGTCGAAGTTCGTTTATTCAGAGCAAAGTTGCAAGAATGGCATGAGGAAGGAGAATAAAAGGTGGCAATGGCTAACAAATACATCAAGTACCTGAATGAGTTGGACCTTGAGGAGTTACTCACCCAAGGGATCACGGACCGTTTCAGAGGAGTGATGGAAGTCAGGAGAGTGATCGAAAAGGAGACTACACACGCGAATGCGCTGAGTTGTCTATAGTAGGTTGCAAAGGGAGTTGAGCAGTTCGATCAAGAATGGGATAAACTGGTGGAGGCAGGCCTCCCGTCATGCTGGAACCATGAAACGGCCGCATTTTCGGGGCTAACGGTCTATGAACAGAAGTTAACAGAAATCATGAACCATGCTGATTTACATTTGGAAAAAACTGCCCGCCTGAAGGCAGAAACCATAATTGCCGCCCTGAGTAAGGAGTTCTCCCTCCTCTTCCAAATCAGGCATTATTTAGCCATCCAAGTAGATTACACGGAGCTTACAGATATCCAGGCTCTAGTCGATATTTTTTTCACCATGCCGCCCCCATGAGAGAGTGCATGGAAAAAATGCAATGATTATGCCAACACTTCAGTATCAACATCTTCTCACCAGTCACTACCTCCCCTCAGTTGAAAAACTGGTTCGTCCTCATCATCAGCACGTCCGAGTCAACAGCTATCAAGCACACCTCTCTGTTCCAAAAAATGAAACTCATGTTCTGGCCTAGGTGGCCAATTTACTTTTTATTTCTTATGTATTGTAAAATCGAGTGAAATCTTTATTACACCCTCTGCACTTTTATTTTTCATTTATTGTTCTGTGTTCAGTTAGTGCCTTCGTTAAGGCCACTATGTAGGTGTTGAGAGGATGTTTTCCTCATCATCATTTTTGTTTTTTGATTGAGACCCCAAACAGAAAGATATCTTCAGGGGAATATTTTGTCTGAAAAAAAAAATATCTTTTCGCAAGGCTCAATTGTAAAGCTATAAAAGGTGAAATCTGAAGCTGAGAAAGGGTTCCATATTTTTCAGAGAAGAACTTGTTAATTTTGAATTTTACTTTTTGTAAAGTTTTGAGATACTCTCATACTGTATGTTGGAAGATCCAGTTTGGAAATAAAAACAAAGCTATTCTATTGTGTAATGGATTCCAAATGAGATGAGTTACAGTTTGTATTTTCTCGGGAGTGTTTTAATATAAATGTTCATTGTGTTTCCATCATTTTCCTGTTATCGTAGCTTTCGGAATGCGAGTGTTCAATTGGTTAGAAGTGAATTTATCTTGAATGGTACTCATATCTTGTTGTCTGCGAAATCTTAAATATGGCTCGAGGCACAATATTCTTTCCAAGTTCTATGTACATGCCATTATTCTTTTGATATTAGTGGGGTGGATTCTTACACTAGTATAAGCCTACCTTACTCTAATATTTCTTTTCACGATTTGCCACTGTTTTCCATACTCATTGATTTTGGTAACTGTTTTTTGGTCTCATGTTCAGCCCTCCTCACAGCAGTTAGTTTTATGCTTGCTTCGGATGCACGCTTATAGACTCTTATGCTCTACCATTTGATGTTATTATTGTCAATATTCTATCTCTGATGTCTTGGTCCCATACCAAAAACTTTAATCCTTATTTCGTAACAAGAGGTCATGTAGTACTAGCTTGTAAAAACCTTTCTGAACCCTCTTGTCTTAAGATGTCCTAGGCATTGGTCTTTAATAACTCAAGGATGTCTCTAGGAGTGACAACATCATTTTGGCACTGTTTCCGGGGAAGAATTTGAAGATCTTATCCCTGGGATATGACAAAATCACATTCACCCTTCAAAATCAGGTGAGTACGAAGGGTTGAGATTTGTAGATCCCTCACCTTGGTGACTCCACTATTCTTCAAAGTATAAATCTCGTCGCAATCCTGGCTTATCATAAGCCGCATCTAAGGTCAGATACCTCTCAGTTGAGAATGCCTTCTATGTCTGACCCAAAGAAAATTTTATTCAAAATAATCTGGAAAGAAAAGCAGCCCGCTCAAACTGATATACCTATATTTTATTTATAAGACTCCTTGTCCTCCTCTCAGCAAGCTCAAGCCCAAGGCCCTGGTTCCACTGCTCGAATACTTGAATACCCACCAGAAAACCCTATTCTAGAGCATTCAGACAGTAAAAGACGAAGCAGAGTCAGTAGACGCTTCTGGGATTTTCTTGTATCCTACTCCTGAAGCTGAAGAAATTAAGCAAGTTACTATCCCTCAAATCCTACTTGCCCAAGAAAATTTACAAACCACCTTTCAGCACATACCCATTTTCATTCATCAAAACCATCCCTTAGCTCCACCACCTCCCATGGCGATTCCTGGCTTCTTGCTAAACAAATATGCCCCCTGGCATTACCACAAATTTTAAGTGACATGCCTCAAGACTACATGAAGCTCTTACCCCGGTTTACCAAGGAAAAAAGTAGTGCTGCTCAAAAGAATCTTGAGGATTTATGTGCTTTCACAGATAATTTCAATGTGGAACACCTGGATTTAGTGCTAAGGTTGTTCATTCAATATCTGGATGGGGAAGCTCGAAAGTGGTTCAAGACTCTTGGAGACCACACCATCACCAACTAGGAGGAGATGGAAAATTCTTTCACCCGAAAGTGGGGAGAGAAAAGAGACCATGGTTATTGTCTCACAGAGTTCAATGCTTTAAAGAAAAGACATAATGAGGATGTGTCTGAATTTATAAATATATTCAACAAGCTATACACTAACCTACCGATTGATATGAAACCCCCTCAGACAGCCACCAAGGTAGTGTTTGTGGGAGCATTTGAATCTAAGTTCGGTTTCACCCTAAGAGAAAGGAAATATGCTTCACTGGACCAAGCTCAGACCGATGCATTTGACATAGAAGCCAATTCTGCTTCTACAGGTAAATCGAAAGGAAGGCTGGACCATGATTTCAGACGAAGAGGTAAAGAAGAAGCTTCTTCTTCAAACCAAGAAAGAGAGGTATCATATTATAAGATTGAGTAAATGAACAAGATTATTAAGAATATTTCAAATAAATTGGTGAAACTAGAGCTAGAAGCTAAGAACGCCTCTTCTCGGCCATCTCAGACTGCTCCTAACAGGGGTTATAACCCATAATATCGAAAGTTTCCCTTGCAGATATTGCAAAGAGACAGGAAGGAGCAGCAAGATCACATACAACCCCCTCTACATTTAGAAGGGAAAATGGAGGGTCCTACTGAAGATGCTCATGATGGAAAAGATGATCAGTATCTTGCCTATTCAGAAGGAGAAGAGGCAAATTTTTCTCTACAGGAGGAAGAAGAAAAGAAAGTGAACTCCACTGAAGATCCTGATATTGATGATTATTGCAGACAGTTCATGGATTTCATGCAAGCTCAGTTTCACAAGAATTATGATCTTTAGTCTTCTAGAAAAATAGCTCGTACTCAAGACCAGGATGAAGAGTCACCTCCAAAAGAGTTGATCTCTCAGAAAGTCGATAACAAAGGTAAGAAGCCTATTGAAGAACTCTTGCATCAGAAATTCACCCCTACATCCTCATCTAAGTCAGTCCCTGATCCCCTGGAAAATCCTAGAGATACTCCTGCTGGTGTAAAGCCCCCAGTCCTTCCTAAAGAACCCAAAGAAGCCACCATAGAAAAGTGACCTGTTTTTTTTAATCTCCAAAAAGAATTAGAGAAAGTTAAGATCCTCGTCCCCTTAGTTGAGCTTTTGAAGCAGCCTTATTATAAAGCTCAGGTGTCTCAATTCATGCTCCCTCATGGAGTAGCTCCTCCCCCCGACAGTCTTAACCTTCAAGAGGAGAGGCCTATGGTACTATTTTTCCCAGATGTAGAAGAGTTGGACTCATAAACCCCCCCTTTTTATGTATCCTTGGTCATTCGCGATTTTCTGTTGCACAATTGTATGTTGGACTCTGGGGCTTCATAGAACTTGTTGCCTCTGTCAGTCATGGAGCAACTGGGGCTACAGATCACCTGCCCATACAAGGACCTTTATTCTTTCGACTCCAAGAGAGTCAAATGTCTGGGGATGATTAAAGACCTAGTGGTAAACTTGGCTCAGATCCCAGCCAAAAGTGTTGTTATGGACATAGTGGTCGTTGATATCCCAGCCCGGTTTGGGATGTTGTTGTCCAGGTCATGGGGGACTAAAATAGGTTGGTCAATTAAACTTGACCTCACTTATGCTACTATCCCGGTGTTTGGCGGGAAAGAAAGGAGGATGTATCAGGAGTCTAGATTTGTGAAGATGGTGACCAAAGCTGATGGCTCAGTCAATTATCTTGTATATAGCAAGGAGGGGGAGTTTTCCTATCTAATTCTCGAGGAGGATCAATATTTTTTACAAGAACCAGCATTCAAATTGTCGAGACTGAAATAGCCTGCAAATAATGAAGAAAGGGGGATGTGGACTTTGCACTTCGATGGAGAAAATTCAAGGGAAGGAAATGGGGCACGGGTCATCCTAATCTCCCCTACTAGACAATTGGTCCCCTTTTCTTTTAAGTTGGAGTATGAAGCCACTAATAATGTGGAAAAGTATGAGGCACTACTCTTGGGGCTACAAACTGCCAAAAATATGAACATTCAGAGTCTCAAAGTTTTCGGAGACTCAGAGCTGGTGGTGAGGCAGATCAAAAATCAGTGCCAAACTAAACATCCTTAGTTAAGAGCTTACAAAAATGAAGTATGGAGTCTATTGGAGAACTTCTTTCTGGATTTCAACATACAATTCATGCCGAGAGATCAAAACAGGATGGCTAATTCCCTTGTTGTGGCAGCAAGTAACTTCCTTCCACCACAGAATCCGCTCCTGAGATATGAATTGGAGGTGCATTATCGTCCCTCTATCCCTGATAACGTCAAATACTGGCAGGTGTTTTAAGATGAGGAACAAGTAAAGAACTTCATGGAGACCATTGGAAAATTTTCTAATTTGGTCATTGATCTAGAGAAGACGAGATTGAAGAGAAACCCCAAAACAAATCGGAAGAGACAGTGGTTGGGCATAAGGTGCTGCAATTGAAAGGGAACATGATTCCCAGATATCTCGTGCCTTTGGAAATATTTTTCAATAAAAATGATGTCCCTATCAGCCCTAAAAAATTGACCGATGAAGGTCAAGTAGATGAGGTAAATATTGGGATAGAAGGGGATCCTAGAATCCTAAAATTTTCTAAAGGAGTCCCAGAAGAGTATAAAGACCAATACTTCAAATTGTTTCAATCCTACAAATATTTTTTCGCTTGGTCATACCAAGACCTGAAAACATTTGATATCGACATCATACAGTATAATATCCCACTAAAAGGAGATGCTAAGCCACATAAGCAAAAGTTGAGGCAAATCAATCCTTTGTTTCTCCCCTCCATAGAGAAACAAATTAAGAAGTTTCTGAAGGCTAAGATTATTGTTCCCTTAAGGTACTCAGAGTGGGTGGCCAACCTGGTCCCGATCAGAAAAAATAATGGGGAAATAAGGCTATGTGTAGACTTCTGGAATTTGAACAGAACATCCCTGAAGGATAACTACCCTCTTCCCAAGATGGATCACATACTATAGAAGGTAGTGGGATCCTCCTGGATTTCTATGATGGATGATTTATATAGATATAATCAAGTGGCGGTCCTCCCCGAAGATCAAAAGAAAATAGCATTCACCACACCATGGGGTACATTCATGTATGCCTGAATGCCTTTCGGCCTGATAAATGCGAGAGCCACTTTCCAGTGGGCGATGGACATTGCTTTTGTAGGAGAGCAATACAAATTCATGGTGATATACCTTGATGATATCACCGTTTTTTCAAAGAATGATGCTGAACATATTGAACATCTGCACTGGAATTTCGACAAGTGCCGCAGGTATGGTCTGTCCCTAAATCCTCAAAATTCCATGTTTGCTTTAGAGGAAGGAAAATTATTAGGGCATATTGTAACTAAAGTTGGAGTGAAGATTGATCCAAAAAGAGTAAAGGTAATCAATGGCATATCACTACCTCAAAATAAGAAGAAGGTCCAGATATTACTTGGATGCCTAAATTTTTTGAGAAGATTCATCCCAAACTACGCTAAAATAGTTCGGCACATCACTGAGATGCTTAAAAAAAAAATGATGTAAAATGGACGCCAGAATCAAGAGGAGCATTCAACATAATCAAAAGCGCCTTCGCAAAAGCCCCAGTACTGGTAGGGCTCGACTATGGTAAGCCATTCCTAATATTCTCATTTTTGTCCCCACATACTATAGCTGCAGTATTATTACAAAAAAATGAAGATGGTTATGAGCAACCCATTGCCCTTTTCAGTCAACTACTTCAGGATGCAGTGCTGAAATATAACATCTTGGAGAAGCAGGCATATGCCCTGGTTAAGTCCCTGAAAGCTTTTCGAATGTATGTACTGCATTCAGCCATAACTGCTTTCATGCCAACAGCTGCGGTGAAATTCATCTTGATTCAGGGGGATGGTGAAGGCAAAAGAGTTAAATGGATTGCCAAGATTCAAGAATATGAACTAGAAATTCACCCCACGAAGCTCATCAAAGGATAGGGGCTAGCAAGAATCTTTTATGAGTCAAATTTCCATGCGTTGGGCATAAATCTATCTATGTAAGGCGGAGAATTACCTGAAGGTACAAATGAATAGCCTGGGATAGAAACCATTGTGCAAAAAATGCACATGAAGTACCTGCTCAGTACTTGGTATAAAGATATTGTAGAGTACCTTTTAACTCTCAGGTGTCCTTTAAACTTTGATAATACTAAATATTGAACTCTGAGGTTGAAATCCCAGAAATGCATTGTTGCAAATGGCCGATTATATTGGAAGGATCCTTCAGGAATCCTGCTCTTATGTCTAATAGAGTCCTAGGTGGAGGAAGTCATGGCTGAATTCCATGAAGGCATTTGCAGAGGTCATTACAGTTGGCAGTCCACAGCTCACAAGATATTGAAAGCAGGTTTCTTATGACCTCAATTGTTTGGAGATGTACATGCTTGGGTCAGGGTGTGCGATAAATGTTAGAGGTTTGCAGAAAAACAGTAATTTTCTCCCTTACCCATGATTCCAGTACATATAGAAGAGCATTTTCAGCAATGGGGTATCGACTTTATCGGGGAAATGCACCGAGCATCAAGGGGTCAGCATAGGTGGATCCTCACTGCCACTGACTACTTCACCAAGTGGGTAGAGGCGATACCCATGAGAAATGATATTGATGCAGTCGTGATCAATTTCCTGGAAGAGAATATCATATCCAGATTCGGCTAGTCAGTTAAGGTTGTGACAGATAACGCTCAAGCTTTCAAGTTTTCCAAATTCACCAATTTCTGACAGCAATACAATATCACCTTGGGGCACTCTACAGATTATTATCCACAGGGAAACGGGTTGGATGAGTCTTAAAATAAGACCTTGGTAAGAGAATTAAAGAAGGCTATAAACGAAAAATAGAAAAATTGGGACTCTCAGCTCAAATTCGCACTCTGGGAAAACCAAATCACTAGTAAAAGGTCAACACGTAAGTTGCTTTATGAACTGGTTTATGGCTGAGTGGCAGTTTTTCCAATTCAGATCGCCTAACCTGTGACTAGGTTCCTCCAGAATAGCCAAGAAGAGCCCAACGATCTCATCAGACAAATGAACTAGTTGGTCGAGTTGGATGAGACTCGAAACCAAGTGAATAATAGGCTAGCAAAATATCAAGAAAAGATGAAAGGCTTGTTTGATCAACATGCGAAAGACAAGGAAATGCAGTCTGGGGACCTAGTATTGAGATGGGACATTAGAAGGGTAGAGAAAGGTAAGCATGGAAAGTTCAACCCCTTGTGGTTTGTACCATTCAAGGTTGCCAAAGTGAGAGGCAACAACACCTTCATATTGGAAAACCTGGAAGGTGACTTGATCGAGGCACCCGTAAATGGGCAGTTCTTAAAACCATATTTTCAATACTGAAAAATGTCTCAGAGGCCTGTTGTATATAGTGTATATATTTGTCGCTTTTACGTTCACTTTTTCTATTTGTTTTTCCATAGGAGTGTTTGAAAATTTTGAAGGGGCTCTGGCTCTCAAGGAATATTTTGCAAAGGGTCTACGAATTTCTCGACATGCTCAAGGACAAACGTGTCTTCCCTAGGTGGAGCCAATGTTGTTTAGTTAGCCCTCACACTAAGGAAAAATAGAGCAACTGAAATAAACAAAGAAAAGGTCCATGAAGATAGCAGGGTAAGTGAGTCAAAAGGTACTTTGGCACAGAATTCCCTTAGGGCGCGAGTGTAGACAGGAGACTGAAGACGCTATACGGTCAAGCAAGAAGCCCACGTTCCATATGGTGGAAAAATACAAAGGAGAAGGATGCACGCAGGGTATTTCGGGGCTACTAAGGAGAAGCATAACGAGTTGGAGACCTACCCCCTGGAGCACGTGACGTCACATGATGGCGGAACAAATCATAAACATTCCACAGGGTGGTGGAGTGTAACGGGAGGCCCTCACGGGCCCCTACCGGAACCTTAAGTGGGACAATCGAGGAGGAAATTTGGTGCTATGTAAACAAAAGGTAAGGTAAGTTTAGGGAGGCCGGTACAAGACCAGTACAGGCATTAACCTGACACATGGCTTGCACCTACCAAACTCCTAATAGACAACAACCTATTGCTACGCGTCCCATTGTCGACGTCCTTATGACGTCAGCCCTACAGTTGTCACCCTAGCCTCGTTTTCTGCAAATATCGATCTATTTTAACCTTTTTTAATGCACAGACTTAGTAAAATACTTTTTTTATGAATCCATCGTGCAGCAAAGCTTGAACTCCAGTACCAGGTCGTTTTCAACCCCTGTGTCGCTTTCCCCTCGGGCTTTCTCACTGTTCCCAGGTATTTATTCATTCCTCCGCCTCACCATTTTCCTTCTATTTTACTTTTCAAAATGGTCATGGGGAAATAAAATTCCAGAAAGTCAGAGCCTGAAATCCCACAAGACCGCGAGGTCAGGGTTGTCCCTATACTTGAACCCCTTATTGACACCCACGCGCGAATTCACAACCTGTTCTACCCTTTAGTGTATCCCGTGTTAGACCCGAATTTTTTTAATATCATTTGAAGGGCCAATATAGGTTCAGAATCATTCAGTCAGGCCTGTATTACCAGATTGCTGCAACCACATACCCAATTCCCGAGTTTATAAGTTGGCTCAGTGAAGCCTATGATAAGCACAACTATTTATCCCTATCGACTCAGGGTAATAATATTTTCTGCATATCCCTCAAGCTCATAAAAGAAGCCTTTCGTTTCCCTCACAATCAAAGTTATGTTGATTTCACTGAGTTATCCCTCTCCTGTCAGTTCTCAAATTTTCCCTGGATGCAACAAAATGAATTCCCCAATTTTATTTCAGACTCTCGCCTTATGGCTATCACACCTTCAAATATTGTTCCCTTGTCCACTTCCAGAGACAATGTCCAGCCGATCCTTGCTGTCATTTCAGGGTTATTAGGTCTCAAGGAGGTCGAGCGGGTGTCAAAAGAAATTATAGCTCTTCTCTGGCTCATGTCTCAAAAGGGTACTCTTTTGGATATCCATACCTTCCTAGCTTCGGCTATTCAAACTTAGTTTCAAGAGCTATCCTCCTCTGGGTCTTTCCGGTTTTGTTCATTAGTATTTTATCTTTTCCTATTTGAGCATGTTGACAAGTTTTAGAGCCTAGGCCTCGAGAAGCTTTCGAGGATGAACACCCAGCCAAGAACTATTTTTGAGTGGAACATCTATGTTCGTCAACATCCTAACAGGAGGGGGTATACGAAGTGCTTAAATGAATTCATGTCCATAGCCTATGCCATAATACATGACAACCCTCCGTCCAGAATATTTCCTGAGCAGAAGGACTGGCTACAGTTCGATGAGGAAGATAGCACAGGGGACTGGTATCTATATGATGATTACACTGAAATCAGGGTCTATGGTGCGGAAGTACCACCTTACCATCTACTGGTGTTTCCAGCTATGTGAATATTTTCCCTTGAGTTCATCCGTCAAACCCTGAAGGCTGACCAGATCCACTTCGTGCCTGTGAAGAAAGGATATATTCTTAAGATCCCACCTCTGTTGGCCCCTTCACCATAAATTCAAGACATGCCCTCTCCACAGTGGAAACGTTGCTTCAAGGGATGGACCTGGTGCAAGGAAAAGTTTGGCCCTATGACCCGAAAGGGATCCTTTCCAATAAGAAAAGGAAGATAAATTTGACTACTTATGTACATGAGACTAGGCCCTTCATTGAATGGAGAGCTAACCTTGATACATGGCCTTTGGATTCACAGATGGAGGCTGAGTCTTCAGCTGCAGAAGGGAGGGGCAACACTACTTCTGCAGAGACAGAAAGGAAAGGACAAGCAGATGAGGTAGGTGCTTCAGGATGTCAAGTAGGAACGAACATAGATGAGGGATCCCATCCTTATAAGAAATAGAGAACTGAAGAACCGAAAACTGTATGGGAAGAGCCACCACATGAAGAGTTTACCCGATATGGGTTTCCTAACAAAAACAAGGCTAGTTTCATGATTACTTTCGACTGTGCCTCTTCATCGGAACCTTTTGGGCTGTCACAGGCCATTTCAGTTAACAGAGCAGAGGTAAGGGAAGAAATAGGCACCAGAAACAGAACTACATGGGACAAGCTAAGGGCCGAATTGGTTGGATTCATCAACAAGTACCATACTCGACTTACCACTGAGTTAGATATGGACAAAGAATAGCCCATAATTTCTATTACAGATGCGGTGTTGTAGCCTACAGCCGAGGGGACTAGCTACCAAGCACTGGAGATCACTTTGAATCTGGCTAATATCCCTATAATGGAAAAGCTTGGTTTGCACCAGTGTGTTGGAGATATGTTGAGAGATGATGTGGTGAAGCTTGCACTCTCTCTGAGGAAACTTGAAGACAAGTACAACTCAATAATGGAAAATCAGAAGATATAAAGAGCTAGTGCCAGAGCAATAAACAACAACCTAGAAACTCTCAGGAGAGTAGTAAGGGAAAAAGGGCCAACAAGGATGCAGTTCGAAAGAAGCTCATCCTCTATCATGAGGGAGAGAACTCTGAGCTAAAGAAGAGACTAAATATCCCCCACAGAGAACATGTACAAATGGATGAATTGATCTAGGTGGAGAGGGAGAAATCAGTTCTTGTTGATTCACTGGCTAAGGAACAAGAACGAAACACCAAAATGACCGCAGAGATTGTAGGCTTATGGCAGAAAACAAGAAGGAAACACCAAAATGACTGCAGAGATTGCAGGCTTATGGCAGAGATTGTTTGATTTACAGGGAAAATGGGACTAGCATGTATGCGTGGCTCCAAATTTTGACAATCCTGGCACCACCCCGGAGCAGCTAACCAAAGCCTTGTCAGATTTAAAGGTTTCAGAGAATGAAGCCCGAACATCTTGCAATAGACTAGAGGATATGGAAGCTACATTGGCGACAAATGAGAATGTGGTAGCGGCCTTACAGGCTAAAGATGAGAAAATTAAAAGAGAGAAACAGATACAAGATAAAACCATCAAAGATTTGACTACTCAAATGAAGGGAAATGTAACACTCCTGGAAGCCAGGTGCCTAATATAGACGGACTTCATATCAGAGGTTAGGAAACATTGGAAATACCTCACTCTTATGGATGACAAGAAAATCACAGTCCGTTTATTCAGAGTAAATTTGCAAGAAGGGCGCGAGGAAGGAGAAGCAAAGGTGGCAATGGCTAACAGGTACATCAAGTACCTGAATGAGTTGGACCCTGAGGAGTTACTCACCTATGGGATCACGGACCGTTTCAGAGGAGTGATGGATGTCAGAAGAGTGATCGAAAAGGAGACTGCACACGCGAATGTGTTGATTTTTCTATAGCAGGTTGCAAAGGTAGTTGAGCAGTTTGATCAAGAATGGGGTAAATTGTTGGAGGTAGGCCTCCCATCATGCTAGAACCATGAAACGACCGCATTTTTGGGGCTAATGGTCTATGAACATAAGTTAACAGAAATCATGAACCAGGTTGATTTACCTTTGGAAAAAACTGCCCCCATGAAGGCAGAAACCATAATTTTCACCCTGAGTAAGGAGTTCTCCCTCCTCTGCCAAATCATGCATTTTTTAGCCATCTAAGTAGATTACACAGAGCTTACGAATATCTAGGCTCTAGTCAAGACTTTTGTCACCATGCCACCCCCATGAGAGTGTGCATGGAAAAAATGCAATGATTATGCCAACACTCTAATATCAACATCTTCTCACCAGTCGCTACCTCCCCTCAGTCGCAAAACTGGTTCGTCCTCATCATCAGCACGTCCGAGTCAATAGCTCTCAGGCACACCTCTCCATTCCAAAAAATGAAACTCATTTTCTAGCCCAGGTGTCCAATTTACTTTTTATTTCTTATGTATTTTAAAATCGGGTGAAATCTTTATTACACCCTCTGCACTTTTATTTTTCATTTACTGTTGTGTGTTCAGTTAGCGCCTTCGTTAAGGCCGTTATGCAGGTGATGAGAGGTTGTTTTCCTCATCATCATTTCTGGTTTTTTATTGAGACTCGAAACAGAAAGATATCTTCAGGGGAATATTTTGTCTGAAAAAAATATCTTGTCGCATGGCTCAGTTGTAAAGCTATAAAAGGTGAAATTTGAAGCTAAGAAAGGGTTCCATATTTTTCAGAGAAGAACCTATTAATTGTGAATTTTAATTTTTTTTAAGTTTTGAGATACTCTCATAGTGTCTGTTGGAAGATCCCATTGGGAAATAAAAATGAAGCTATTCTGTTGTGTAATGGATTCCAAATGAGATGAGTTGCAATACGTATTTTCTTAGCAGTGTTTTAATATAAATGTTCGTTGTGTTTCCATCCTTTTCCTATTATCGTAGCTTTTGGAATGTGAGTGTTCAATTGGTTAGATGTGAATTTATCTTGAATGGTACTCATATCTTCTTGTCTGCAACATTTTAAATATGGCTCGAGGCATGATATTATTTCCAAGTTCTATGTACATGCCATTATTCTTCTGATATTAGTGGGGTGGATTCTTATGCTAGTATAAGCCTACCTTACTCTGATATTTCCTTCGATGATTTGCCATTGTTTTCCATACTCATTGATTTTGGTAACTGTTTGTTGGTCTCATGTTCGGCCCTCCTCACATCAGTTAGTTTTATGCCTGCTTTTGATGCACGCTTATAGACTCTTATGCTCTACCATTGGATGTCATTATTGTCAATATTTTGTATCTGATTTCTTGGTCCCAATACCAAAAACTTTAATCCTTATTTCGTAACAATAGGTCCTGTAGTACTAGCTTGTAAAAAACTTTCTGAACCCTCTTGTCTTAAGATGTCCTATCCACTGGTCTTTAACAACTCAAGGCTGTCTCTAGGAGTGACAACAAGCGCCATGTTCCCCCAAGGAAATTTTTTCTTCGTCGAAAGCATCGGGTGTAGGAATGGGATTTCTAAACCGATCGACCTCATTGGAAATGAAGTCTTTAGACTCCACATCATACTGGTCAAGTAACTGCTGCGGAAGGAAGTACGCATGGTAGTGTATATCATCCCAAGGAAAGTCAGGGGTGGTCATTTCTTTTGTAATTTCTTCATCAGAGTGAAATATGGGGGGACTGGTAGAAGAAATACCACATGACGTGGTGGGGCTACCTGACACATCATCAAGAGAGATATGGTTCACATACGCATCACTATGAAGGGTAGACAAAGAGCTAGTAGATGAAATATCTACCGATGTTGAGCCCAAGGTGATTGCTGAAGGAGGTTCATTTGAAATAGAAGTGAATTCCCTTGAGGGATTTTCTGCCAAGTATCTCATGGATGATGACAGATAGAGGATAGTGGTTGAAGTTTCCATCATATCGACATCGGGTAGAGGTATAACAATTTCCTTCATTTCTACCGAAGAAGAACACACAAGTAGAGGGGTACAAGATCCACTAAGAGCGGCCTCTATTTCACGAATAGCCTCAAGGGTGTCATGAAAGTCATTGCGACGAGGAAAAAGGTGAGAATAGTGGCCATAAAGATCACACAAAGCACAAAGGTGGTTCATGCGCAACGATTTGAGATTCTTAGCTGAATGTAACATGGCCCTCCGGGATATCGGATTAAGGAAATGTGTTATTAACCACATGTTTGAGACAAGGAAGTTCAGGAAAATCATGGGTGGCATGCCCAACAATAACACACAAAGCGCACGGAGGTGACTTCTTTGGAGGCTTAGGAGGAGAAGGACTAGTTTTGGTAGCCTTATCCTTAGGTTCCTTCTTTCTAGCTTTGCCCCCTTGACCAGATGCTTTCATAGAGTCATGTTGAGGTGGCTGAGGCACTGAAGCAAAGGTAGGATTTGTGATAACTGGTTGGACCGAGGTCAAAGAGGTATAAGGTTTAAGCTCACCAGGTGGAGTTTCAACTGGGGGATCAATGTACCAAATTGGGATCCCTAGGGTCAAATTGGGAAGGCTCGATGTAACCATAACAGGAACCGAAAAGACTCCAAAGGGGGGAGCTAAAAATATTATTTGACCGAAGGGGTAATGGCCTGGAAAAATGGCTCCCAACTGGTTAAGGCTAGGGGGAACTGTTCTTGGTTGAAAAGGACTGGAAGAGACACCAACAGAAGAGGAAGGCCATGCAGGTTCCATCAAGTGACCACCAGCAAGTTGCAGAGGCTTAGGATGTTGGGTGGTTGTACTAGACCGCTTATGGCTAGTCTGAGATGATCACATGATGCAAACATTCGACGAGCTGGGATCTGCGACAAGAGGGGGGGGACTAGGGAAAGAACCAAGAAATGTGGAATCTTTATAGACTCCGGGTGACACACTGGTGAGAGGTGTGACTGATTGTTTATCGAACAGTGAAGAGATGACAGAATTGAGAGAGAGCTGAGACTTTGGTTTGTAATATGTCAACTAATCAATGGTAATGATATTTCTATTGTGAGTAAATCACATCTTATGGTGAACCGCAGATGCAACATCAGACATCGCATAGGTATAGCGATGACCCAACAGGATGTTGTAATCCAAGGTGGCATCAGTGATTTCAATGTAAATACAAACAGTCTTTCCAGCAAGAGTGACAGGTCAATTGCGGTACATGTCAAGGGGCTGAGAAGAGTGACCATCCCAAGAACACAAAGTTATGGTGGATAGGACTAACTCAGGTGATCCAAGTTTCTTCCAAATGGAGGCGGACATCACGCAGGTAGATGCGCCCTCATCAATGATACATCGCCAAACATGGGAATTATGAATCTTGAGAGGTATTTGGAAGGTCACGGATGAAGTTAAGGGGGGATGTTATGACTTGTCAACATCAAACATGATCAATCGATCATCTGAAGGATCCTCAATGCCTAAAGAAAATAATAGAGCTTTAGGTTGTGAAGCGCACAATTGGAGGACTTCCAGCATTGACATGGAAGCAGGAGATTGTGCCAAGTCATCTATTATGCTATAAGTGTGGGCGGATTTGGAGGAAGCAACATTTTTGTGTAATGGCCCTTTGGGGATCTTGGGAATGACCTCTGCCCATGGCTGAGGGATCTGTAAAGGGACATTCGGTGTCGAACCGGACTCTGTGGAAATAGCAGTTTGAGGCTCAGTAGTAGACGAAGTAGAAGGCTTTCCATATTGGTGCGAGTGATTTTGGAGGTTTAAATTAGTGGTATTAACCACATCAAAATTCATCATGATAATCTGGTAGAGGTACCAAATTATGAAGGTTGAGGGGCGGCCTGACCTTAAGGGGGTTGAGCAACCACATATCCTTGCTAAGGGAAACGATCGGTAAAAAAAACCAGTTGAACAGGTGCAGTATTTAGAGGAGTCGAAACCATGGCTTATTGTTTTCTGGATTTTGCTTGTGCTTCCCACAGCTAGCACATTTGGGGTAAAATGGGACAATTGTGAGTAGAATGGATATGCACACCACAACAAGAACAATGCTTGTTTGTACGAAGAGGCATGTGCTGCTCGGGCTAATTTCCCTGTCGCTATTTGTTAGTGTTTGGATGGTTAGTTTGGCACCCTTTATTACCTTATGTGGGTTGATTTTGGTTGCCTTTCCTCTTTTTCTTGGAATTGGGAGGATCGGTCGCACTCCGCTGCGCATACAACTGATTCGAAGGAGGAGGTGGTTGTTGCGGCGGAGGTTGAGAAGGCATAGGAGGCTAGGGTGCTAATGCCGAAGCGGCTAGAGCACCAGGTTATTGATAAGGATAGAAAGTAGGTTGAGCAACATTGGGGTAAATAGGTTGAGCCATCATAGGCCCTGACATCGGTTGATGCAATGGGAAAAATATGCTTTCTCCTGGATACATGTTGTCGGGAGGGGGATAAGTGCTAGAGGAGTTGGCACCTCCCTGAGGGAAACCATAACCCATGGGAGGATGAGTATAAGAATATGAAAGATATCCAACGATACCATCGGTGTCGTGATATGCCCCTGGTGCATTGGCACCACCAGGGCTAGGAAGATTCAGTAAAATGTTATAAACATATCTAGATTGGACATAGATCAAGTCATATTTCAAGGAAGTTTGGAGAGCTTCTTCCTCTTTTTGAGGAAATTGAGATGCGACATCTTTACCAATAGAAGGAAAAAGCATCTTGAGGAACCAATCCATATGGACATGGTCATTGAATGTAGGATCTCGACATAAGCTCCTACTTCTACGCCATTCTTGGACATGGTCAGAAAAGCGCGTGGTAGAAATTTGACGGAATGCGGTCAACAACTCAGTACCGATATCATATCGGAGAGGTAGCTGGAAGTAGGATAGAAACGCTTTAGCAAGAGTCACAAAAGTAGAGTGAGAGGTAGAGGCCTATTTGACATACCACTTTGCAGCATCTGCAGTGAGTGGGCGCCTAAATAACCGAAGATGGATAGTGTCATTAGTGATAGAATTGGACAAACACCATATGTGAAAGGAGTAGACATGATTAGTAGGGTCCTATCCGGTTTTTCCTTTGAACTTAGGGATGTCTAAAGGAATTTTAGCTGGAATAATAGGCCAACTTGGATCATGGTGTATAGGTTTGTTAATTAACTGGCTGAAATCGGGGAGACTCATACCTTCCATAAAATGTAGCAAGGGAGTAGCCAAGATGGTTCCAGTATTGGTTCCACTAATATCAGCTCTAGAGTTAGGGCCAGATCCACCAATTTTTTGAGGTCTAGCACCTGCATTGGCACTTGCTATGGTGACTAAATGAGGTGGAGGAGAACTGGGTTCAAAATCGGAGTGAGGGCCGGATGGATCAAAATTAGAGTCGGTACAAGGACTCGATGGAGAACTAACTCGGCGTCTACGAGGTGGAGTAATTCTTCCTAATGGAAACTGAGGATGAATGCCTAGGAGTCTCTGGGATAAACACCTTGGGGGTGCAATGATCACAAGACACAATTAACCCAATAATGAAGAGAGATAAACAAAGGCACAGAGGGGAAAATTAATTAATTATGTTGTTTATATCTTGGCTTGGTGGCGTAAACCAAGCGCTCTTTGCTTTAGGTGTGCAGGTGTGAAATATGTGTATTAAATTTAATTAAGCCCAGATGGTTGTGTATAAAGAAAAAGAAAAAAATTTGTATAAATGTAAATAAAACTGAAACGACAGTAAAATGAACAACTAAAGATGCATAAATTCAACCCAAAAATAAGGTCTCCCAAGAAAACATTCTAAGAGGTAGGTGAAATTGACTCAAAAAACACAAAATGGCCAAAATATCAAAATATCTAAGGTCAAATGGATAGGGATTTGATGACTCAGATCTGTTGAAAAGAGGTGCAGAAAACATTAAGAAACAAGAGGGAAAATTGCTGCAAAATGGGAGGCGAGAGGTTAAAACCCTAAAGGAAACAAGAGGGACCCTAAGGGAAAGGTAAAAAAAGACTCAAGAGGGATTTTTGGATGAGATAATAACCGATCAAAAGGAATCTGAAAGAAAGATAGATTAGACCCTAAAAAATGGTTGAAAGCACTACAAAATCTCAGACTACCTACTAAGCTAAACCCTTCCTAAAAAGGTGGAAGCGTACTAAAACCATAAGGGGCTTGTTCCTACTTCAAAAAGACAAACTGAGCATATCTATGCCTAATACGGGTGGAGACAGAGGTCATACAACCCTGAACAGTTATTAACGCAAGTCTATGAAAAGAGATCACTTTAGCTACACATGAAAAACATATCTAACAACAAAGATGGATGTCTAAATTCTTTATATCTGCAATAGATGATAAAAAAAAATGAAAAATAAACCCAGATCTGTGCAATAAAAGCTACTAAACAATAAAATGAAATATGCGTTTCTCCAAATATCTAATGGACAAGAAAATATTTATAAAGAATTTTTATATTATGTAACACCTAGGAAGGGAACATAAAGAGTCCCCCTCAATGGGATGGGTTCTTGGTTGTCCTCAACACTTCAGCTTCAGATTTTCTTTCTCAATGGTGTAGAAAACCCAAGACATATAGAACTCAAAGGGAGCTCAATAAACAAAAAGAAAATAAAAGTAAACAAAGTATGACAATTATAAGAGGATCAAAGTCTGACTATGATAAAATTATCAAAAGTAAGAAATGAATGGAAAAACCTCCTATTTATAACAAAATATTGAGTTATCTTTTATAATGGTGCATAATAAAGTATTATTAACCAAGATCTAGATCTAACTGCTTGGAATATTTTATTATATTTTTTTGGAGGGAAAAGAAATTTAAATTGGTTAAATCCATTTATTTAGAATAATAAACAAATAAATGATTTATTTACCATTTCAAGAATGGGGTTAGGGAATAATTAAACAGATAATGATTTATTTAATTATTTCTAGGAGATTTAGTCAAATTTAACAAGAAATAATAATTAAACAAGGATTAATTAATTATTCCTAGAGAATAATAAGATAAATAATGATTTATCTAATTATTTCTAGTTAATTGGGTTAAATATGACCAAGAATGTTATTTAAACAGAGTTTTAATTAATTAGTCTTAGAGGAAAATCAAATAAATTAGGGTTTATTTAATTATTCCTCATGGGGTGTCCTATTTGGACCAGAAATAACTTAATAAATTGTGGTTTATTGAATTATTTCTTATAGCGAAAGCAATTTTACTATGGTAAAATTGGTCTTACATGGTGAATTTTGATCCATATAATTATACATGGTTAGATGGCCAAAAATTGGTGTAACAGTGCTCATATAAATTTGTTTTATAAAAATTGTATCACAAGCCCATGTGCTAGTTGTAGTACATATATTTGTCCAAGAACACATGTTATAGCTTTTGGAAGTTCCAACTTGAGTTCTGTAACAATTCATTGTAGAACACTATGAAGCTCTACAATTCCGAAATGGTAAATTGTACAAGTTGCCATAACCACTATTGGGAAACCAATTGTATTGTTTTTCCAACATGCTTAGAAATTATGCATTGAGGAATAAAGTGATAGGTAAATATCAATACTACTTGTTTCCCTAGCCATATATTTTATTGTCGATAATTGCATCTAAAGTCATCCATATTCATAAACAAACTTTGCAAAGGTTTTAGATAAACAAGGGCTTGCACCCACAAACATTGTTTTCACCCCAAAAGTGTAGTGTCCCTCGACCCCCTACCAAGGAAACACTACACACGGACATGGCCATAATTTTTTATGGAATATCACAATAATCATTTTCAAATACTAAACCCCAACTCACTATGGGAATTTCTATGTCCCTACCCACCCACGGCTAGCCAACTTAGGCTACTAGAAAGGTATAATTATGCCTAGTGGCCCTCTAAAATAAAAAATTACACCTTTG
The DNA here is from genome assembly GCA_034641835.2 of Pinus albicaulis. NCBI lineage: Eukaryota > Viridiplantae > Streptophyta > Pinopsida > Pinales > Pinaceae > Pinus > Pinus albicaulis. Next base: position 167,836,733 of record CM076575.1, read on the forward strand.
TTCTTTGTTAATCAACTATTCAATCCATGCCACATTTTGTACCTATACCGAGGAATTTAACCCTTGAATCATTCACCATTTATTGAAATGCATAACAAAATATAGTATCAATTTGGCACTCATCCATAACATCAATTATGATTCACACAGTAAATAAAATTCATGCATATCAGAATTAATATAGACAATTATTAAACACAAAGTAGGGTTTATAGTTAAACATGGTACATATGTTGGACATTGGATAACCCATTGCTCCCATTGTGTTTCACAACATGGACTAACATCCTCTCGTGGATCCTTATCTCTGGTGATGCGATCATTGACTAACACCTGCAGGTTTGGGTCTAACGAAAATCATGATTCCCAGCAATTGGTATCAGAGCGTAGGTCACAAGTTTGATACACAAATGACTCATGTTGGGGGGAATATTGTTGGACATTTTATAAACCAATGCTCCCTGTGTCTTGCACGACATGGACTAACCACCTCTTGTGGATCCTTATCTCTGGCAATGCGTTCGTTGACTAACACCTATGGGTTTTGGTCTAAAGGCAATATTGATTCCCAACAACATAAAAAAAAATATGACACAAAGCACATGAACACTTATCTGTAATAGAATTTTGTCTAGTTGCAAGCCTTCCATGTTGCACCCAACCATAGACAACATGGTTCATATACTCTCAATCGCAAGTCACCCGCGTGCTAGGGACTAAACTTTAAGGGAAATAGTGAAATCAAATCTCACACATACACATAAAAATTTGGGTCATGGTATCAACTCCAATAGCATTAGCCTCCAACCTATAGGCTCACACCCCCATCATCTTACACCCAAGTGGTGCACCCCTTCACCAAACCCAAAATTCCCTCGGCTGTGTCACCACCTCTAAGGTGAATTACCTCTGACAAGGGACGGTCTCATCTTCGTGGCTCCAGAAATATTGTTGCTCTCCTGGGATCTAGGTACCCTTCATGCCCCAAACCAAAAGCATATCTCGATCAATTACAAAACCTAAGCATAAGGAGCATTGACTAGTAATGAAAACCAAAGAAACTCCTATTAATTCTAGAGTCCAAGCTCTCAAACCCATATCTAGTTGATAACCATATGTCATTCACTAAATTTTGAGTGTCAGAATGCCCCCCCATCACAAAAAATATTCTACACTTTATATATGCATGGCCTCTTTTTTTCATGTGGCACCCTCTATAGCCACATAGGCATTTAGTTCCTTTTCCACCAAAATGAACACATAAGAAATGTTTCCCTCTTTTATAGATTTGAGCACCTCCCATACTATTTTTAGAGGAGTTGGTATGTATCCACTTCCCATTATTTACTCTCCAACCTCACAACCTCTAAATACATCTATGAGCATGCTAGCCCGAAAAAATATATAACAAGTACACACAAACACAAAGGTCCTAAAAATATCCTCGACTCACCAACGTAAATATCATTTGTACATATATTTACATTATTGGGGTCGGGAATATGTATTACATTCCTCCCCCCTTATTTATTTATTATCCTTAGCACACCATGTATATACATATATACATTATGATCCGAAAAAAAAATGAGGGTATTCCTCCCTCATCACATCTTCTTATTCCCATGTAGCATCCTTAATACCAAGCATGGTCCATTGCACCTTTACCATAGTGATTGTTTAATTCCAAAGTATTTTTACCTTCCTGTCCAAGATTCACATAGGATGGACTTAGAAGTTTCCCTTGGGATCCAACTAAATCATATGCTAATAATCACATGGTTATGATTGAGAACATACATTATATGTAAAGACAGATGAAACACATCATGTACATGCATAAATGCAGCCAATGAAATCCTATATACAATAGGATCGTTTCTCTCTATTATTACAAATGGTCTGCATTACCTCGCTACCGTCTTGGCACAAATTCCAAATTTTAATGATTTTTTCTTTGCCTTTGCTTTTATGAAGACATGGTCCCTAAATTTAAATTCATTATTTGATTGGATCCTATCCACATAACTTTTCTTCCTTCCTTGGGAGGATTTTAGATTCTTCTCATTAGAGAAATTATGAGCTCTAAAATGGGCCTCCTAAGGAATATTATAAAATAATAGTGGAAATAATAAAATAAAGATTAGATTACATCATCAAATTTTAGAGGGAAAAAAGAAAAAAATATGATTTCAACTCGTATTTTTAATTATATCCCTACGGTTTACTCAGATTTCAAATTGGATCACACATTGGATGAATAATTTAATTCCTCATCCAAGGAATACCCATGTTGCATACTTTCGATGGACCCTGCTAAATGAAAAATAATAAATACATGAAAAAATGTGACTTCAATCACGTTTTTTCATATATTTCTCATTTTTCATGTAGCAGGGCATATCAAAAGTATGCAACATGGGTACTCCTTGGATGATTAATTAAATTATGCATCTAACAAGTGACTCCACACGAAATTTGAGTAAAACCATAGGGAGATCAGTTGAAAATACAAGTTGAAAAAACATTTTTTTATTTTTTTACTTTTTTACTCCAAAAATGGTGAATCATCCCCCATGGTTGACATCATCATCTTGAATCATTTTTTTTCTTATAAAGTTGATTTTGGTTGTAAATTTTTGTTTTGAGGCCCATTTTAGACCTCAAAATTTCTCTAATGTAATTTTCACCACCTACACTTCCATATCTCTGAGAACTTTTGGCCCAACCAAAATCATATACTCTAGATTACTCTAACTTGCAGGAGTATTACACCTCTTGCCACACAAGTCTTCAAATAGGATTATTTTTAATGATGCCTGATACCCATTATTATATGTGAACTCTACCAAATGTAGGTAATATTCCCATATCGATGGCTTATACATCACATACATTAACAAAATATCCTCAATCACTTGATTAATTCACTCTATCTTCCCATCAGAATCTATATGATATGATCTACTGAAACTCAAGTTAGTTCCCCACCCTTTAAATAAGCTAATCCAAATTTTGGATGTAAATTTAGGGTCTCTATCTAAAATAATAGGCTTAGGCACACCATATATCCTATAAATTTTTTTCATATAAACCTTAACCACATTAGATACCTTTATTTTGATTTCATTTGAATGAATTGTTAGAAAATGTTGACATTGATACTAAAGGAAGTGTTATGAAGTGGAATTGATTAGATGATTGTAGGAAGGATGGTGAACAAGTGAAATTGGTGTCTAAACCATAATTATATTCAAATTAGTATTTTCCGTATATATTCAACTCAAATTTTCTTGTAACCTACCTATATGGATATAGCTCAAAAAAAAATTCCAACAGTATATGGGAGTCTAAAAAGCACCTCCCAAATCAAAAGTTATGATCAAAATAAATTCACAGACCAAGGGAAAAAAAATCTAGTGTATTCGACTAGAATTCTATCAACTTGAAGTCTTTTCGACTAGGAGTCAGTTAGAAAGGAATTTGGTTAGACAAGAATTGGGTTGGAATGGAAGTGGGTTAGACAGGAAGTCGGTTAGGCATGAAATTGGTTAGATGGGAAGTGGGTTAGACCAGAATTTAGTTAGATAGGAAGTCAATTAGACATAATTATGTTAGAAAAATGTATATTGGAAAAAATTCTATCAAAAATAATTATATTGGACATAAGTCTTATTGTTATATCAACCATCACCTTAGCCCTAAGAAGCTTATAAAGGTGGATTACCCGAAAGTGTAAAAGGGAGAAATATTTAAAAGAGTGAATGGGTTAATATGAAAGGAAATCCATATAAAAAAAGGGAATAAGGCGCTATATTATATGATAGACTTGCGGCAAAGCTTTAACCGAAACAAAGAGGACAAAGGTGCAAGACAACTACACAAGGCGGGGCCCACCCACACTCTGTGTATTCAAAGGATAAAGGCGCATGAACAATTCCGAGGGGCTCAAGGATGGCAGGGGGAAGGCGGAAGCTCCCCCCTCCGGAATTCTGGTGATGTGGAATACGATGGGACCCAAAGCAGATATTCCATAGGGAAATGGCCGCAGGTTCAAAGCTACTCTGAAACACCCATAGGACTTTCTTGTGGGCCCAACCACGAAGGACACCTGTCGCTATGAATACAATAGTAAGGTAAGTCCTAGGACACCCGGTACATGACCAGTACCATAATTTAACCTGACACATGGTGTACACCTAACTGAAATCTGTAGCAAATAACCCGATGCCACGCGTCTCAGTGTCGGTGTCCTTATGACGTTAGCCCTACTAGTGTCGTCCTATCCTTGTTTTCCGAGCAGTTTGAAGCTGTATAACCCTGTTCTGTGATTCACTGTGGTAAAATAGTTTCTTTTACAGGATACTGTATAGAAAAAGTGTGAGCGCCCAGTGCCAGGTCTACCAGGTTGCTCTCAACTTCCCTGCGTCGTTTTCCCCAAGAATTTTCCTTACTACGCAAGTATTCCATCCCTTTTTCACTATCTGGTTTCCTTCCTCTTTTCATTCTTCATAATGGTCATGGGTAAAGTCATGGTTAAGAAGTCAGAGCCCGAAACCCCGCAATTTCATGAGTCCAAGGCTACTCCTGGAACTGAGCCTTTCACAGACTTACAAGTCCACATCCGAGACCCACAATACCCGTTTTTCATTAGTAGTGTCAAGTCGAAGCTTTTCAGGAAGCATGTGGAAAATAGGGACAGGTTCAGAGTCATTTTGTTAGGACTATATCACCAAATTACTCCCCTTCTCTACCCAGTTGTTGAATTCATTTATTGGCTCAGAGAAGCTTACGATGAACGCCGGGATATTTTCCTATCATCTTAGGGGAACAAGATATTCAGTATATCTCCCGAAATCATCAGAAAAGCCCTCTGTTACCCTACCAGTTCAAATTATGTTAGTTTCACTGAATTGACGCTATCCCATCAGTTTTCCATGTTACCATGGAGGCAGCAGAGCGATTTCATCGCTGCTATTTCTGACTCCCGCCTCACAGCTTTCCTGTCTACGGACCCGGTACCCCTGAACACATTCAAGGAAGAACTTCAACCAACCCTTGCTCTCATTGTGGGATTACTAGGTATAGAAGGGGTCGAGTAGGTCTCGAAAGAGTGTGTATCCCTTTTATGGTTAATGTCACAACCCGGCGTTGTATTGGATATCCCTAGTTTCTTGGCCACCTCCATCCAAACTCAATTTCAGGACCTCTCAGCTACGGTTCATTTTCAATTTTGTTCCATGGTATTCTACCTTTTCCTCTTCCAACAGGCTGATAAGTTTGAGGGTTTGGGTCTAGAAAAGGTTTGTGGGATAAATTCTCATCCAAGACCTGTCTTTGACTGGAATCCTGCAATGCATCAGTTGGAAAATGGGGTTGGTTATTCAAGTTTCTTGAACGAATTCATGACAATAGCTTATACTAGTATTCATGACAATCCTCCACCCAGGATTTTTCCTGAGAAAAAGAAATGGCTACAGTATAGTGAGGCTGAAATAATAGGAGACTGGTACCTATTTGATGACTACACTGAAATCAGGGTTTACGGTGCAGAAGTTTCCCTTTACAGATTGCCAGTTTTTCCTGCCCTGCGGATTTACGCCTTAGAGTACCTCTGGCAGAACCTGAAGGCTGACCAACTTCACTTCCTCCCTGCGAAAAAGGGGTTCATTCTCAAACTTCCTACAACCATCGGCCCCTTCATTGTTAACTCAAGGCATGCCCTCCCCATAGTGGAAAACCTGCTCAAGGGCATGGATTTAAGGCAAGGGAAAGCTTGGCCCTATGATCCAAAAGGCATCATCTCAAATAAAAGGAATAAGATTAAATCAACTGCTTATGCTCACGAAACTAGACCCTTCATCGAGTGGAGAGTTAATCTTGATACCTGGCCTTTGCTTTCACAGATGGAGACCGATTCATCTACGACAAGGGAAAAAGGATATATTGCTTTGACACAACAAGCAGGCAAGAAACAGGTGGAAGAAGTTGGCGCTTCAGGAGAAGGCTCTCTGCCTTCCAAAAGGCAAAGAACCAATGATGAAGAAAGTGTCGGAGAGGAGAAATTGCTACAAAAAGAAACATTGTATGGTCAATCGGACAAGGGAAAATCAGGTTTTGTGGTAAGACGTGATGGCACATCATCTTCTGACCTCATAAGTTTTGCAAGCCATCTCTGCAAATAGGTCAAAGGCGGAAAGTGAAAGGAAGGTGAAAAACATAGCTATCAGGGAAAAGCACTGGTCTGAATTAGAAGGATATGTTGACAAGTATCATACTAGGTTTTCAGCCGAGATTGAGATGGACAAAGAAAAATTGGTAATGGCCATGACTGAAGCGATATTAGATCCAGAGGCTGGGACCACCAGCTACAAAGCTCTGGAAGCGGCAGTAAACATGTCACAAGTCCCACCAATTGACAAGTGCAATATGTTCCAATGTTTTGGTGATATGCTAAAGGACGAGGTTGTGAAGCTCTCCCTCACTCTAAGGAAGCTACAAACCAAGTGCTTGAGAACCTTAGAATGGAGAAGATTAATGCTTGTGCACTCTCAAATGACTTGTGCAGTCTGCAAACTGTTGTGAAGGAAAAAGAGAGTGGTAAAGCAGACCCTCAAGGCCATGTCATCTCAGAGTTGTAAAAACAGGTTGCAGCTTTGAAACATAAGCTGAATGTGCTTGGCTTTCAGCACATACAAACTGCTGAATTAGCCCAGATAGAAAAGGATAAGGCCAATCTTGCAGACTCCCTTGCCAAGGAAAAGGAAGAGAGGGTTATAATTTCTGGCGAGATGACTGCCCTCCAGCTAAGGATGGACGAGCTGCAAAAAAACTGGGATGCACATGTATGCTCCACACCACCTCCTGAAGGGTCCAACTCACTCTCAGAGTAGCTGACCACAGCGATGACCGAACTTCGAGCGGCAGAGAAGCAGGTTTAGATGGCATGACAGAAGATCCAGGAGCTCGAGGCCCACCTCAAGGAGAATTCCAAGAAGGTAGCGGCTCTGCAGAAGGAAATAGAAGAGGGGAAACATGAGCAGTTACAGCAGGAGAAGACTATCCGAGACCTTACGAGCCAGAAGAAAGGAAATATCACCCTTCTGGATGCCCAACGCTTAATTTGGACAGACATCATTATGGAAATAAAGAAGCGTTGGGCTTTCCTGACCCTCATTGAACAAAAGAAGGTCGCGGTGTGCCTATTCAGAAGAACTCTCCACGAAGGATATATTGACGCTTCAACTAAGGTTGAAAATGTTAAAAGGTATGTTGCTCTCCTAAATGATTTGAGTTCATAATAATTGGCTAAATTAGGAATCAAGAGCAGGTTCAAGGAGGCATCAGAACATCAGAAGGTGATGGAAAAGGAAGCTACACGCAACCTTGCGCTGGGCAGTTTGGAAAAGATGGTGACAAGCTTGGAACAATTCGAAATAGAGTGGACCAAACTAACACTTGTCGGCCTCCCATCATGTTGGGAGCCTTCAAATGCGGTTCTTTATTCGTTACCAGTATATGAGTGCCGGCTGACAGAAGTGATGAATCATACTAACATACCGTCTAATAAGACCGCTTGGCTTAAAGTCGAAACTATAATCGCAGTACTCAGCAAAGAAATCTCCCTCCTCCATTAGGTGAAACAATGGTTACCCACTCCGGCGAGCTATGCCGAACTGACTGAAGTATATATTTGGGTCGATGCATTCACTACGATACCTGATCCTACATCCGACACTTGGCAGAGGTATAACATTCATGCGACTGCATCAGCCACCGCATCTGCTCCATCCACCTCTAAGAAAGCCAGCTCCTCTACAATGACTGTACTACCTTCTCCAGCTACAGCCTCGACTCCGTCCCACCACCAAAATTTTTAACTCATGATTGGGCCCATGTGGCCTCTTATTTTCTTTTTTCTTTCAATATTCGAGTGAAATTTATATTTCACTCTTGCAATTTTTACTTTCAGTTATATAGTTGTGTTATTCTCATTAGAAATAGCTACGAGCCTGATTTTTAAAATGATGGGAATCATTTCTACCCCATCATCAAGTTTTATGTTTTGATTAAGACCTGAAACTGCATACAGGCACGTGGAAAAGATATTTTCCCAAAATATCTTTCCACATATGACCATTGGAAATGTTATAAAAGCTGGAAGCAAAGACATCTACAGGCTTCCAGATTTTCCAAAGGACTCACGAGTTCAACCATTCTGTATTTATGTTGTCTAAATTTTGATAGTTGATGTTGAAGATCCCGTAGGGACTCAGTAATAAGAAGCTTTGTTGGAATTGGGGATTCTGATCTGGGTGATTCACAGTTTGTATCTCTTCTCTATGTTTTTAATACAAATGTCCATTTCGCATGTCTCTACATTTCTTATATTTGTGCTCTGGAATGCAAGTGCTACTGTGTTTAAATGTGAATTTATCATTATAGATACTCATGTTTACTCACCTATAGCGCTTTAAATATAGCACAGGTAGGGTATTGTGTTTCATATTTCATCTCTTTCATTTTTCCTCTGATATTCACTACAAAGGATACTTGTCTTTGAAATTTTCCACATTATATGGATTCTTATCTTTGCATAGGCCAATATATATGGACTGTTGTCTTTGAATAAGCCCGGTTATGGTTAATATCCCATTACATATTCTGCCACATTCATCACCGACCTATTAATTGATATCTGTGTTTCATCTTAGAATTTAGCCCCCTTTACATCATTCTGTCTTAAAGTTGTCGAACGCATTTACATATTTAAGTTTATACTCAGTTTCTGTAGTTTTCATAATCGTTGTGTTTAAATTTGGGGTCTCGGTTCCACCCTTATTAAAACCATTCATCCAAGTGATTATATCATGAGAGCCTAACTTGGTCAACTCCAATTAGTTGATTCATATTCTCCTTGCAGTTAATATGTCCTAGGCACTAGTCTTTATACAACTCAGGGATGTCTCTAGTGAGTCGCCAACATATTTCTGGTGCCATTGCCGGGGAATCGAATTTGAAGAACTAAATCCCTAGGCCTCTAAAAATATTTCATCCACCCTTCAAAATAGGTGAGAAAGAAGGGTTGGGAATTGTAGATCCCTCACCTTGGCGACTCCACTGTCATCCAAAAGATAAATCTATTTGCAGTCCTGGCTTCCCAAAAGCCACACCTAAGGTCATATACATCCCAATTAAGAACACCTTCGATGTTTGATCCAAAAAATATTTTTCACAAGAGAGGATGGAGAGAAAGACAGTCAGCTCACAAAGATATTCCTAGATTCTCCCTGGAAGACTCTCCATCCTCCTTTATATTAGCTCAGGATCAAGGTCCTAATTCTGCTGCAAGAACCCTTGATTATACTTCAGATAGCCCCTCTCTGGAAAATATTCAAGTTAAAGATGAAGTCGAATCTGTAGATACCACAAGCTTCTTTCTGCATCTCACTCATGAAGTTGAAGAAGTTAAAGAAGTCACAGAGGTTTCCGCTACTAATATTCCATCATTTCCATTATCCCCTCAAGCCTCCATTCAATATATCCCCATTGTCATACATACTTCTCTTCCACCACCTCCCCTTACACATCACACTCTCCTGCCACCTCCACCACCTCCAATGGTTGTTCCTGGCTTCCTATTGAACAAATATGCCCCTTGGCATTGCCTCAGATCCTGAATGACATGCCTCAAGATTATTTAAATATCTTACCCCGTTTCAATGGAGAAAATGATACTGAAGCTCAGAAACACCTGGAGTGCCTTTGTAGAAAATTTTAATGTGGAACATCTGGATGTGGTGTTGAGATTGTTCGTCCAGTCTCTAGATGGAGAGGCCAGAAAATGGTTCAAGACTTTGGGAGATCGCTCCATCACTAACTAGGAGGAGATGGAAAATGCCTTCATCAAGAAGTGGGGAGAAAAGAAAGACCATGGATATTGTCTTATAGAGTTCAATGCACTTAGAAAGAGACATAATGAAGGAGTTCCAGAATTCATCAAAAGGTTCAAAAAATTATATCCAAGTCTCCCAGCTGAAATGAAGCCTCACCAGACTGTTGCTAAAGTGGTGTTTGTAGTGGCCTTTGATTCAGAATTCGAATTCTCTTTAAGAGAAAGGAATTTTGCTACCCTATATGAGGCCCAGACCGATGCATTGGAGGTGGAAGCTAACTTTGGTTCTATAGGTAAATCAAAAGGGAGGTCAGACCATGATGCTAGACAGAGAGGGAAAGAAGAAGCATCCACCTCTGGTCAAGATAGAGAGGTAGCTGATAACAAAATCGAGGAGACGAATAAAATGATCAAGAACCTTTCGAGCAAGCTGGTGAATCTTGCGCTCGTGGCTAAGAAATCATCCCCCAAGCCATTCCAAACTACTCCAAACATGGGTTATAACCCCCAATATAGAAAACCTCCTCTACAAATATTACAAAGATATCGAAAGGAGCAACAAGACCACATACAGCCCCTGCTATATCTGGAAGGGCAGATGGATGGCCCTACCGAAGACATCTCCGATGGACAAGATGATCAATATCTTACTTACTTAAATAGTGATGAAGTTGAGTCTTCTTTGCAAGAATGTGACGAAGTGGAGCTTTCCTTGCAAGAATAAGAATAAAAAAAAACTTCTGCTGAAGATCCAGAGATCGATGATTACTGTAAGAAATTCGTAGATTTCATGCAAGCATAGTTTCATAGAAAATATGATCTCAAGTCCTCTAGAAAGAGAACTTGTACACAGGAACAAGAATAAGAGATGCCTCAGAAGGAGACAATTGTACAAAAGGTCGGAGATAAAGGTAAGAGACCTATAACTGAACCTTTACATTCTAATAACTCCATTCCTTCCTCTTCCAAGTTGGCCCCTACTCCAAATGTAAATGTTAAACCTATTCCGAAGGAAGAAAAACCTCCAACCGAGAGTAAAGAGCCAAAGGAAAACACATAGAGAAGTCTCCCTCTGCTTTTAATCTTCAAAAAGAGCTAGAGAAAGTTAAAATCCCAGTCCCCCTGACTGAACTACTGAAACAGCCAGTCTACTAGTCTCAAGTGTCTTCTTTCATGATTCCCCAAGAAGCAGCCCCAATTCCAGATAGTTTGAACCTTCAAGAAGAAAGGCCCATGGTTGTGTTCAGTCTTCATGTTGAAGATTTTGATGCTTCAACTCCTCCTTTCTATGTCTCCTTAGTAATCCATGATCTGTTATTGCATAATTGTATGCTGGATTCTGGAGCGTCTCATAACCTCCTGCCATTGTCAGCGATGGAACAATTGGGGCTACAGATCACTCACCCATATAAATATCTTTACTCTTTTCATTCCAAGAGATTCAAATGTTTGGGGATGATAAAGGATTTGGTGGTGAATCTAGCCCAAATCCCGGCTAAGAGTGTGGTGATGGACATAATAGTGGCCGATATCCCAACCCGGTTTGGGATGCTGTTATCAAGATCATGGGGTACAAAACTTGGAGGATCTATAAAGCTAGACCTAACTTATGCGACCATCCCTGTGTTTGGCGGCCAAGAAAGGAGATTATACCAAGAAACAAGGTTTTTGAAGATGGTCACTAAAGCTGATAATTTAGTGAATTCACCGGTGTATAGCAAAAAGGGTGAGTTTTCTTGTCTAATGCTGGAAGAAGACTAAGATTACTTGCAGGAGCCATCTTTCTGTCAGATAAAGACCGAGCAGTCCTCAAGTAAAAGAGAAGGTGAGGTTTGGACATTGCACTTTGATGGAGCCAACTCAAAGGAAGGAAATGGAGCTGGGGTTCTCCTGATCTCCCCTACTGGGCAGCTGGTCCCATTATCTTTTAAATTGGAGTATGAAGCCACAAACAATGTGGCTGAATACGAAGCACTGCTCCTGGGTGTACAAACTGTGAAGAATATGAATATTCAGAGCTTGAACATTCTGGGAGATTCAGAACTGGTGGTGAGACAAGTAAGAAATCAATGTCAAGCTAAGCACCCACGACTGAGGGCTTATAGAAACGAGGTATGGGACTTGGTAGATAACTTCTTCTTAGAATTTAATATTCAATTAATGCCAAGAGACCAGAACAGGATGGTTGATTCTCTTACAGTAGCTACAAGCACTTTTCGGCCGCCTCATAATCCCCTCCTAAGGTACGAGATAGAGGTCTGTTACCGTCCTTCCATCCCTGACAATATCAAACACTGGCAGGTGTTTGAAGATGAGGAGAAAGTGAGAATATTCATGGAGACTATTGGGGAATTCTCCAATATGGACATAGATGTTGGTGAAGAGGAGACTGAGGACCTTCCTCAGAATAAATGGCAAGATACCATGGCTAGGCACAAGGTGCTGCAGCTCAAAGGGAATGTGATACCTGAGGACTGGTCCCTCTAGAGATATTTTTTGATAAGAATGATCTCCCATTACAGCCAAGTAAGGTTGTTGAAGAAAATCAGGTAGATGACCTGAACCTCGGCACTGAGGTCGATTTAAAGATTGTGAAATTGTCTAATAAGGTACATGAAGAATACAAGGAGTAATATCAGAAGTCATTTCAGACATATAAAGATGTTTTTGCTTGGTCCTATCAATATTTGAAGACCTTTGATATCAGCATTATCCAACACAAGATTCCATTAAAAGGAGATGCAAAGCCACACAAACAGAAGTTAAGACAGATTAACCCTTTACTCCTTCCTTCCATAGAAAAGGAAATCAAGAAACTTTTAAAGGCTAAGATCATTGTACCATTAAGATATTCTGAATGGGTGGCCAACTTGGTCCCAGTCTGAAAGAATAATGGAGAGATAAGACTGTGTGTCAACTTTCGGAACTTGAACAGAGCATCTCTGAAGGATAATTATCCGTTGCCAAAGATGGACCATATATTGTATAAGGTCGTAGGAGCTTCACAAATGTCTATGATGTATGGCTTTTCTGGATACAATTAGGTAGCAGTGCTTCTGGAGGATCAAAAGAAAACTGCATTCACCACTCCTTGGGGAACGTTTACGTATGCTCGAATGTCGTTTGGACTGATCAATGCAGGGGCTACATTTCAAAGGGCTATGAATATTGCTTTTGTGGGGGAACAATACAAATTCGTTGTGGTCTACCTGGATGACATCACAGTCTTCTCAAAGGATGACGCTGAACATATTGAACACCTGCGCAGAACCTTTAATAAGTGCCGAAGGTATGGACTATATTTAAACCCTAAAAAATATTTGTTTTCTTTAGAAGAGGGTAAACTGTTGTGACATATTGTGACCAAGGCAGGGGTGAAAATTGACCCGAAGAGGGTAGAAGTCATAAATGCTATCTCCTTGCCCAGAAATAAGAAATAGGTCCAAGTTTTTCTTTGACGTATCAACTTCCTGAGAAGATTCATATCGAACTATGCAGAGATAGTCTGGTACATAACTGAGATGCTGAAGAAGGATCATGAAGTAAAATGGACTCCTGAGTCATGGGAGGCTTTTAATAGAATTAAAAAGGCCTTCGCAGAAGCCCCAGTGTTGGTCGGACTGGATTATGCGAAGCCCTTCATGATATTTTCATTTGCATCTCCCCACACTGTTGCAGCAATATTATTGTAGAAGAACGAGGAGGGGTATGAGCAACCTATCACCTTCTTCAGTCAAGTGCTCCGCGATGCTGAGCTAAAATATAACATCTTGGAGAAGTAGGCTTATGCCTTGGTTAAATCCCTCAAATCTTTTCGGATGTATGTCTTGCAGTCAGCCATAATCACGTTTGTACCCAGAGCGGCTGTAAAATATATCTTGATTCAGGGAGATAGTGAAGGGAAGAGAGGAAAATGGATTTCCAAGATATAGGAATACGAGTTGGAAATATTCCCCACTAAGCTAATAAAGGGACAAGGATTAGCCAAGATCCTTTCTGAATCAAACTATCAGGCTTTGGGGATAAATTTATCTATGGTGGCAAACGAAGAGTCTAGGAGAGAAGATGAGCAGTGTGGAATAGAAACTGCTACAAAAAAGACCCATATGAAGTACCTTCTCATTCCATGGTACAAAGAAATTGTAGAGTACCTCTTGACCTTTAGATGTCCTCCAAGCTGTGACAAGACAAAATATAGATTGTTGAGGCTAAAATCTCAGAAGTTCATTGTAGCAAATGGTCGTTTATACTGGAGAGACCCATTGGGCATACTACTTCTATGTCTCATAGAAAATGAAGTAGAAGAAGTGATGGCAGAATTCCATGAGGGCATCTGCGGTGGTCACTACAGTTGGAGGGCCACTGCACATAAGATTTTGAAAGCTAGTTTTTTCTAGCCAAAACTTTTCGGAGACGTTTATGCTCGGGTGAGAGCCTGTGAAAAATGTCAAAAGTTTTCTGAAAGTTAGAAGTTCGCACCTCTGCCCATGATCCCAGTCCACATAGAAGAACCTTTCCAGCAATGGGGAATCAATTTCATCGGCGAAATTCATCCTACCTCAAGTGGCCAACACAGGTGGATATTAACAGCCACCAATTACTTCACTAAATGGGTAGAGGCTGTGCCAGAAAGGAATGCTACAGACACAGTGGTAATCAAGTTTCTGGAAGATAACATTATCTCAAGGTTTGGCTGCCCTGCTAAGATTGTCACAGACAATGCTCAGGATTTTAAGTCTGCTAAATTTACTAGTTTTTTCCAGTAATATAACATCGCATTAGGGCACTCTACTGCATATTACCTACAGGGGAATGGATTGGCAAAATATTCAAACAAAACCTTGGTGAGGGCGCTGAAAAAGGCCATTAATGAGAATCAGAAGAACTGGGATTCCCAACTTAAATTCACATTATGGGCGAATAGAATCGCTAGTAAGAGGTCAAAAGGAAAATCCCCATATGAATTGTTTTATAGAAGAGCAGCAGTTTTCCCCATACAATTTGCCTTACCTGTGGCTAGGTTCATGCAAGATTGTCAAGAGGAACCAAACGATCTCACCAGAAGGATGAATCAGTTAGTAGAGCTGGAGGAGACTCGAAGTCAAGTAAATCATAGATTGACTGAGTACCAAGATAAAATAAAGGACCTGTTCAATCAACATGATAAAGGTAAAGAGATTTAGGTTGGAGAACTGGTGCTAAGATGGGATATAAGAAGGGCCGAAAAAGGAAAGCACAGAAAATTTGACCCCTATGGTTCGGACCTTTCAAAATCGTTGAAGAAGGAGGAAACAACACCTTCAAGCTGGAAAATTTGCAAGGTGATCTGCTCAATGCCCCTGTGAATGGGCAATTCTTAAAACCCCTTTTCCAATATTGATTCAGGCCGAAAGGTCTACTGTATGATATTGTACATTATTTAGTTGCTTTAATTATGATGTTTGTTGTCTTGAGTTAGCATGAAAAAGAAAGAGAAGGTGTCGAGGAGTCGTGTTCACAAAGAGAGGCTTAACAGATGGTCTGCGGAGTTCTCGACACATTCGAGGACAAGCGTGTCGTCCCCAAGTGGAGCCAATGTTGTTATATCAACCATCACCTTAGCCCTAAGAAGCTTATAAAGGCAGATTACCAGAAAGTGTAAAAGGGAGAAATATTTAAAAGAGTGAATGGGTTAATATGAAAGGAAATCCGTATAAAAAAAGGGAATAAGGCACTATATTATATGGTAGACTTGTGGCAAAGATTTAACCGAAACAAAGAGGACAAAGGTGCAAGACAGTTGCACAAGGTGGGGCCCGCCCACACTCCGCGTATTCAAAGGATAAAGGCGCATGACAAATTTTGGGGGGCTCAAGGATGGCAGGGGGAAGAAGGAAGCTCCCCCCTCCATAATTCTGGTGACGTGGCATACGATGGGACCTGAAGCAGATATTCCGTGGGGAAATGGTCGCGGGCTCAGAGTTGCTCTAAAACCCCCACTGGACTTTCTTGTCGGATCGACCATGAAGGACACTTGTCGCTACGAATACAACGGTAAGGTAAGTCCTAGGACACCCAGTACACAACCAGTATCGGCATTTAACCCAATTCATGGTGTACACCTAACTAAAATCTGTAGCAAATAACCTGATGCCACGTGTCTCAGTGTCGGCGTCCTTATGACGTCATCCCTACTACTGTCATCCTAGCCTCATTTTCCAGGCAGTTTCAAATTGTATAACCCCGTTCTATGATTCACTGTGGTAAAATACTTTCTTTTATAGGATACTGTATAGCGAAAGCGTGAGCGCCCCGTACCAAGTCTGCCAAGTCGCTTTCAACTTCCTTGCGTCGTTTTCCCCGAGAATTTTCCTTACTGCGCAGGTATTCCATCCCTTTTTCACTATCTAGTTTCCTTCCGCTTTTCATTTTTCATGATGGTCATCAGTAAACTCATGGTTAAGAATTCAAAGCCCGAAACCCCTCAAGTTCATGAGTCCAGGGCTATTTCTGGACCTGAGTCTTTCACAAACTTACAAGTCCACATTCGAGACCCAAAATACCAGTTTTTCATTAGTAGTGTCAAGCCGGAGCTTTTCAGGAAGCATGTGGAAAATAGGGATAGGTTCAGAGTTGTTTTGTCAAGACTATATCACCAAATTACTCCCCCTCTCTACCCAGTTGTTGAATTCATTTTTTGGCTCAGAGAAGCTTACGATGAACACCGAGATATGTTCCTATCATCTCAGGGGAACAAGATATTCAGTATATCTCCCAAAATCATCAGAAAAGCCCTTTATTACCCTACCAGTTCAAATTATGTCAGTTTCACTGAAATGATGTTATCTCGTCAGTTTTCCAAGTTACCATGGAGGCAGCAGAGAAATTTCATCGCTGTTATTTCTGACTCCCTCCTCACAGCTTTCCCATCTACAGACCCGGTGCCCCTGAACACATTCAATGAAGACCTTCAGCCAACCCTTGCTCTCATTGCGGGATTACTAGGTATAGAAGGGCTTGAACAGGTCTTGAAAGAGTGTGTAGCCCTTTTATGGTTAATGTCACAACCCGACGTTGTATTGGATATCCCTGGTTTCTTGGCCACCTCCATCCAAACTCAATTTCAGGACCTCTCGACTACAGGTCATTTTTTATTCTGTTCCATGGTATTCTACCTTTTCCTCTTCCAACAGGCTGATACGTTTGAGGGTTTGGGTCTAGAAAAGCTTTATAGGATAAATTCTCATCAAATACCTGTCTTTGACTGGAATCCCGTAATGCATTAGTTGGAAAATGGGGTGGGTTATTCAAGTTTTTTGAACAAATTCATGACAATATCTTATAATATTATTCATGACAATCCTCCACCCAGGAATTTTCCTGAGCAGAAGAAATGGCTACAGTACAGCAAGGATGAAAGCACAGGAGACTGGTACCTATTTGATGACTACACTGAAATCAAGGTTTACGGTGCAGAAGTTTCCCCTTATAGATTGCCAATTTTTCCCGCCCTATAGATTTACGCCTTGGAGTACCTTCGGCAGACCTTGAAGGCTAACCAGCTCCACTTCCTCCCTGCGAAAAAGGGGTTCATTCTCAAACTTCCTACAACCATCGGCCCCTTCATTGTTAACTCAAGGCATGCCCTCCCCATAGTGGAAAACCTGCTCAAGGGCATGGATTTAAGGCAAGGGAAAGCTTGGCCCTACGATCCGAAAGGCATCATCTCAAATAAAAGGAAGAAGATTAAATCAACTACTTATGCTCATGAAACTAGACCCTTCATTGAGTGGAGAGTTAATCATGATACCTGGCCTTTGCTTTCACAGATGGAGACCGATTCTTCTACGACAGGGGTAAAAGGAGATACTACTTCGACACAACAATCAGGCTTAATAGATGATCTTCTGAGTTCTCGACGCGTTCGAGGACAAGCGTGTCATCCCCAAGTGGAGCCAATGTTGTTATATCAACCATCACCTTAGCCCTAAGAAGCTTATAAAGGTGGATTACCCGAAAGTGTAAAAGGGAGAAATATTTAAAAGAGTGAATGGGTTAATATGAAAGGAAATCTGTATAAAAAAAGGGAATAAGGCACTATATTATATGGTAGACTTGTGGCAAAGCTTTAACCGAAACAAAGAGGACAAAGGTGCAAGACAATTGCATAAGGCGGGGCCCGCCCACACTCCACGTATTCAAAGGATAAAGGTGCATGAACAATTCTAGGGGGCTCAAGGATGGCAGGGGGAAGGCGGAAGCTCCCCCCTCCAGAATTCTAGTGACATGGCATACGATGGGACCTAAAGCAGATATTCTGTGGGGAAATGGTCATGATCTCAGAGCTGCTCTAAAACCCCCACCAGACATTCTCGTGGGCCCGACCAGTACCAGCATTTAACCCGACGCATGGTGTACACCTAACTGAAATCTGTAGAAAATAACCTGATGCCATGCGTCTCAGTGTCGGTGTCCTTATGATGTCATCCCTACTACTGTCGTCCTAGCCTCATTTTCCGAGCAGTTTGAAGCTGTATAACCCTGTTCTATGATTCACTGTGGTAAAATACTTTCTTTTATGGGATACTGTATAGCGAAAGCGTGAGTGCCCAGTACCAGGTCTGCGAAGTCACTTTCAAATTCCTTGCGTCGTTTTCCTCGAGCATTTTCCTTACTGTGCAGGTATTCCATCCCTTTTTCACTATCTGGTTTCCTTCCACTTTTCATTTTTCATAATGGTCATGGGTAAAGTCAGGGTTAAGAAGTCAGAGCTTGAAACCCCTCAAGTTCGTGAGTCAAGGGATGCTCCTAGACCTAAGCCTTTCACAGACTTACAAGTCCACATCCGAGACCCACAATACCCATTTTTCATTAGTAGTGTCAAGCTGGAGCTTTTCATGAAGCATGTGGAAAATAGGGACAGGTTCAGAGTCGTTTTTTCAGGACTATATCATCAAATTACTCCCCCTCTCTACCTAGTTGTTGAATTCATTTCTTGGCTCAGAGAAGCTTACGATGAACGTCGGGATATGTTCCTATCATCTCAGGGAACAAGATATTCAGTATATCTCCCGAAATCATCAAAAATCCCTCTGTTACCCTACCAGTTCAAATTATGTCAGTTTCACTGAAATGACGCTATCCCATCAGTTTTCCAAGTTACCATGGAGGGAGCAGAGAAATTTCATTGCTGTTATTTCTGACTCCCGCCTCACAGCTTTCCCGTCTGTGGACCCAATGCCCCTAAACACATTCAAGGAAGACCTTCATCCAACCCTTGCTCTCATTGCAGGATTACTAGGTATATAAGGGGTTGAGAAGGTCTCAAAAGAGTGTGTAGCCCTTTTATGGTTAATGTCACAACCCGGCATTGTATTGGATATCCCTAGTTTCTTGGCCACCTCCATCCAAACTCAATTTCAGGACCTCTTGGCTATGGGTCATTTTCGATTATGTTCCATGGTATTCTACCTTTTCCTCTTCCAACAGGCTGATAATTTTGAGGGTTTGGGTCTAGAAAAGTTTTATAGGATAAATTCTCAGCCAAGACCTGTCTTTGACTGGAATCCCACAATGCATCAGTTGGAAAATGGGGTGGGTTATTCAAGTTTCTTGAACAAATTCATGACAATAGCTTATACTATTATTCATGACAATCCTCCGCAAAGGATTTTTCTTGAGCAGAAGAAATGGCTACAGTACAGTGAGGCTAAAATCACAGGAGTCTGGTACCTATTTGATGACTACACTGAAATCAGGTTTTACAGTGCAGAAGTTTCCCCTTATAGATTTCCAGTTTTTCCTGCACTGCGGATTTACACCTTGGAGTACCTCCAGCAGACCTTGAAGGCTAACCAGCTCCACTTCCTCCCTACTAAAAAGGGGTTCATTCTCAAACTTCCTACAACCATCGGCCCCTTCATTGTTAACTGAAGGCATGCCCTCCCAATAGTGGAAAACCTGCTCAAGGGCATGGGTTTAAGGCAAGGGAAAGCTTGGCCCTACGATCCGAAAGGCATCATCTCAAATAAAAGGAAGAAGATTAAATCAACTACTTATGCTCATGAAACTAGACCCTTCATCGAGTGGAGAGCTAATCTTGATACCTAGCCTTCGCTTTCACAGATGGAGACTGATACATCTGCGACAGGGGAGAAAGGAGATACTGCTTCAACATAAGAAGCAGGCAAGAAACAGGTGGAAGAAGCTGACGCTTCAGGAGAAGGCTCTCCACCTTCCCAAAGGTAAAGAACATATCATGAAGAAAGTGTCGGAGAGAAGCAATTGCTACAAAAAGAAACATTGTATGGTCAATCGGACAAGGGAAAATCAGGTTTTGTGGTAAGACGTGATGGCACATCATCTTCTGACTTCTAAGAAGATTCGCAAGCCATCTCTGCAAATAGGTCGAAGGTGGAAAGTGAAAGGAAGGTGAAAAGCACTGGTCTGAATTAAAAGGATATGTTGACAAGTATCATACTAGGTTTTCAGCCGAGATTGATATGGACAAAGAACAATTGGTAATGGCCATGACTGAAGCGATATTAGACCCAGAGGCTAGGACCACCAGCTATAGAGCTCTGGAAGTGGCAGTAAACATGTCACAAGTCCCACCAATTGACAAGTGCAATATGTTCCAATGTTTTGGTGATATGCTAAAGGATGAGGTTGTGAAGCTCTCCCTCACTCTAAGGAAGCTACAAACCAAGCACAACCAAGTGCTTGAGAACCTTAGAATGGAGAATATTAATTCCCATGCACTCTCAAATGACTTGCGTAGTCTGCAAACTGTTGTGAAGGGAAAAGAGAGCAGTAAAGCAGACCCTCAGGGCCATGTCATCTCAGAGTTGCAAAAACAGGTTGCAGCTCTGAAACATAAGCTGAATATGCCTGGCCTTCAACACGTACAAACTACTGAATTATCCCAGATAGAAAAGGATAAGACCAATCTTGTAGACTCCCTTGGCAAGGAAAAGGAAGAGAGGGTTAGAATTTTTGGCAAGATGACTGCCCTCCAGCTAAGGATGGACGAGCTGCAGAAAAACTGGGATGCACATGTATGCTCCACACCACCTCCTGAAGGGTCTAGCTCACTCTTGGAGCAGCTGACCATGGCGCTGGCCGAACTTCAAGCGGCATAGAAGCAGGTTCAGATGGCACGACAGAAGATCCAGGAGCTCGAGGCCCGCCTCAAGGAGAATTCCAAGAAGGTAGCGGCTCTGCAGAAGGAAATAGAAGAGGGGAAATAGGAGAAGTTACAATAAGAGAAGACTATCCAAGACCTTACGAGCCGAATGAAAGGAAATATCACCCTTCTAGATTACTGACGCTTAATTTGGACAGACATCATTATGGAAGTAAAGAAGCATTGGGCTTTCTTGACCCTCATTGAACAAAAGAAAGCCGCGGTGCGCCTATTTAGAAGAACTTTCCACAAAGGATATACTGACACGTCAACTAAGGTTGAAAACGCTAAAAGGTATGTTGATCTCCTAAATTATTTGAGTTCAGAAAAATTGGCTAAACGATGAATCAAGATTAGGCTCAAGGAGGCATCAGAATGTTAGAAGGTGATGGAAAAGGAAGCTGCGCACAACCTTGCACTGGGCAGTTTGGAAAAGATGGTGACAAGCTTGGAACAGTTTGAAACAAAGTGGACCGAACTAACATTTGCCAGCCTCCCATCATGCTGGGAGCCTTCAAATGCGGTTCTTCAACCATTACCAGTATATGAGTGCCAGCTGACAGAAGTGATGAATCAAACTGACATACCGTCTGAGAAGACCGCTCGGCTTAAAGCCGAAACTATAGTCGTAGTACTCAGCAAATAATTCTCCCTCCTCCATTAGGTGAAACACCGGTTACCCACTCTGGCGAGCTATGTTGAACTGACTGAAGTATATATTCGGGTCGATGCTTTCACTACGATACCTAATCCTGTAGCCGACACTTGGCAAAGGTGTAACAGTCATGTGACTGCATCAGCCACCGCATTTTCTCCGTCCGCCTCTAAGAAAGCCAGCTCCTCTGCAACCATAGTACTGCCTTCTCCAGCTACAGCCTCGACTCTGTCCCACCACCAAACTTTTTAACTCATGATTGGGCCCACGTGGCCTCTTGTTTTCTTTTTACTTTCAATATTCGAGTGAAATTTATATTTCACTCTTGAAATTTTTACTTTCAGTTAGAAAATTGTGTTATTCTCATTAGAAATGGCTATGAGCCCAATTTGTAAAATTATGGGAATCGTTTCTACCCCATCATCAATTTTGATGTTTTGATTAAGACCTGAAACTTCATACAGGCACGCAGAAAAGATATTTTCCAAAATATATTTCTGCGTATGACCATTGGAAATGTTATAAAAGCAGGAAGCAAAGACATCTTTAGGGTTCCAGATTTTCTAAAGGACTTATGATTTCAAGCATTCTATATGTATGTTGTCTAAATTTTGATAGTTGATGTTGAAGATCCCGTAGGGACTCAGTAGTAAGAAGCTTTGTTGGAATTGGGGATTCTGATTTGGGTGATTCATAGTTTGTAGCTCTTCTCTATGTTTTTAATACAAATGTTCATTTCGCATGTCTCTACATTTCTTATATTTGTGCTCTGGAATGCGAGTGCTACCATGTTTAAATGTGAATTTATCATTACAGATACTCATGTTTACTCACCTATAGATCTTTAAATATAGCTCAGGCAGGGTATTGTGTTTCATATTTCATCTCTTCCATTGTTCCTCTGATATTCACTACAAGGGATTCTTGTCTTTGAAATTGTCCACATTATATGGATTCTTATCTTTGCATAGGCCCAATATATATGGATTGTTGTCTTTGAATAAGCCTGGTTATGGTTAATATCCCATTACATCTTTTGCCACAGTCATCACCCACCTATTAATTGATATTTTTGTGTCATATTAGAAGTCGTCCCCCTTTACAGCATTCTGTCTTAAAGCTATCAGACGCATTTACATATTTAATTTTGTACTCAGTTTCTGCAGTTTTCATAATCGTTGTGTTTAACTTTGGGGTCTCGGTTCCACCCTTATTAAAACCATTCATCCAAGTGATTATAGCATGAGATCCTAACCTGGTCAACTCCAATTAGTTGAGTCATATGCTCCTTGCAATTAAGATGTCCTAGGCACTAGTCTTTATACAACTCAGGGTTGTCTCTAGGAGTTACAACAAGTCTATTGGAAAAAATCTTATTGGAATAAAGTATATTATACTGAGAGTATAGTTTATCAGTCTACACCAAAAGTATGAAATTTATCAGTCTAGACCAAAAGTTTAAAATTTATCAGAAATATAATCAAGTGATATAGACTAGTTTGGTGGTATATTTTGTAGTTTTTATAAATTTGGAAGTTAGCTAAATTTAGAACTACAATTAAAGTCACTGCTAAAACCTGTGACTTTCCATAATGGTGAAAATTGGCACTTTAACTCAAAAATTATCCTCCAAACAACATATTAGAGATTACAGACTATATGAACACATCAAGGTGACTTGATTGAAGTGGAATTGAAGTGAAAAATATGAACTAATGTAAATTAGATCATTGAACTTAACTAAATTTCTAAATCTAAAATTTTTACCTATAATTATTTATAAGGATAATTGGATTAACATGAAAGTTGTTGGTGTAGATGTTGATGTTTATGTTGTTGTTTTTGCAATTGGTTGATCGATCAATGGATAAAAATATTAGAAAAATATATTAAATAAGTGTTGAAGGTGTTTTATGGTTATTTTATCAGTATATATTGACTTAATTCTCGTGAAGGTGAGGCGTTCATAAATTGAGTTTCAAAATTGAATGAAAGGTGAATCAAGGAGGTCACGTAAGTGGGATGTTTAAAATCAATGGTTGTAGCTCCTTCTTGTAGTGGCTAGTAAAAAATCAAGGGTCAAAGATCCTTTCAGTAGTAGCTGATAAATCAAGGGTAGTGGCTCCTTTAAGTGGTAGATGAAAAATTAGGATTAGTAGCTTCCTTCTAGTTGGATCTAGAGAAAATTGTAATAGCAAGTTGAATATTTCCTTTATGAAAATGATTGATGACAAAATTGAAGAATCAATTTTTTAATATGTGCTTCTTGTGTTGATTCTTGTGATGCTTATATGAATGGTTGCTAAAGTGTTTATTGGTGTTTTAGTACTCCTTACTTTGTGAAAGAATGTTTTAACATTCTCAGAATACTGATTCACCCCCCCTCTCAGTATTGTCATGTTTTTTAACAATTGGTATCAGAGCCAAGTTTACTTCAGGATTAGCTAAATAGATGGAAGAAAGATCAGGTAAAATTGCAAAACATGAAGGAGGATACACCGATAGGGAACCTATGTTCAATGGAACAAACTATTTGTTTTGGAAAGTAACGATGAAAACATGTATTCAATCTCTTGGTGTTGATATATCTGATGCATTGGAAGAACAATATCAAAAGCCTCAAGGCTTGATTACTAAAGATCAAAATATGGAATTTACATGCAATTAAAAAGCTATGAATTCTCTACTCGTTGGCCTACTTGAATCAGAACTAGTAATGTTCATGGATTTCATTAGTGCAGAAGAAATATGGGACAAGATGGGTAGCTACTTTTAAGGTAGAGTTGATGAAATTGTGAATATAATAAGAGGTCTTGATGAAGAGCTAAAAGAGCCAGTACTGGTTCAAAAGGTGTGGTGATATCTCCATGATATATTTAATCCTAAAGTTTCATCCATTGAGGAGATGACAGATCTAAAATCTCTCGCCTTGGATTAACTAATTGTAATTCTTACTTCTTATGATGTGAGGATTTTTAATGGCAAGTCTACAACAAAGTAATCAACCTTCAAAGAAGATAAGAAGCCCAAGGAAGAACATAATCACTCATGTTGTGAATCATATGAAGAGGAAGCTAAGTTTGTGAGAAATCTCAAGAGAGGCTTAGGAAATTACAAAGGTAAGCTACCTTTTAAGTGATTTAACTGTGGTAAAGAAGGTCACTATGCTTATAAATGTCTAGAAAAGAAGAAGAAATAATATGACCCCAGTGAGATGCTTAGAAAAGTGAAAAAGGATAAAATGAAGGTTTTAAAAAGAAAATATTCTACACACAATTTTCTAGCTCCAATAAGAGTGAAGGTTGTCAATCGTCAGATGAGGAAAGAGCCTATGAAAGCTCAAAATAATTTATGCTCATGGTGATAGAAAATTTGGAAATAGAATTTGTTGAATCTAATGGAGAAGGGGCCAAATTTGACTTAAAAGTTGAGATGATCAATGCTTTTGAGTAAATTTAGAACTACAATTAAAGTCACTTAGAAAACATGTGACTTTCCATAATGGTGAAATTATCAGTTTGACTGAAAAATTATCTTCCAAACAACATATTAGAGTTTATAGACTATATAAACACATCAATATGACTTGATTGAATTGGAATTGAAGTGGAATTGAAGTGCAAAATATGAACTAATGTAAGTTAAATAATTAAACTTAACTAATGATCTAAATCTGAAATTTGTAGCTCTAATTATTTATAAGGAGAATTGGATTAACATGAAAGACGTTGACGTTGATGTTGATGTTGATGTTGTTGTTGTTGCAATTGGTTGATCGATCAGTGGAAACAAATATTATAAAATGATATTATATAAGTGTTCAAGGTGTTTTATAGTGCTTTTATGAGTATAGATTGACTTAATTCTTGGGAAGGTGAGGCCTTCATAAATTGAGTTTCAAAATTCAATGAAAGGTGAATCAAGGAGGTCACGCAAGTGGGATGTTTCAAATCAGGGGTTGTAGTTCCTTCCAGTAGTGGCTAGTAAAAAATTAGGGGTCGAAGCTCCTTTCAGTAGTAGCTGATAAATCAGGGGTAGTAGCTCCTTTCAGTGGTAGATAATAAAGTAGGGAGTAGTATCTTCCTTCTAGTTGGATCTAGAGAAAATTGTAATAGCAAGTTGAATATTTCCTTTGTGAAAATGATTGAGGACAAAATTGAAGAATCAATGTTTTTAATATGTGCTTATTATGTTGATTCTTGTGATTCTTATATGAATGGTCGCTAAAGTGTTTATTGGTGTTTTAGTACTCCTTACTTTGTGAAAGAATGTTTTAAAATTCTAACAATACTGATTCACCCCCCCCCCCTCTCAGTATTGTCATGATTTCTAAAAATTGGTATCATAGCCAAGTTTACTAAAGGATTAGCCTAATAGATGGAAGAAATATCAAATAAAATGGAAAAACATGAAGGAGGATACACCAATAGGGCACCTATGTTCAATGGAACAAACTATTTGTTTTGGAAAGTAAGGATGAAAACATGTATTCAATCTCTTGGTGTTGATGTCTGTAATGCATTGGAATAACAATATCAAAATCATCAAGGCTTGATTACTAGAGATCAAAAGATGGAATTTACATGCAATGCAAAAGCTATGAATTCTCTACTTGTTGGCCTACTTGAATCAAAAATAGTAATGGTCATGGATTGCACTAATGCAAAATAAATATGGCACAAGATGGGTAGCTACTTTTAAGGTGATAGTAATGTAAATCAAGACAAACTTCAAGGTTTTAGAATGAAATTTGAGTCTTTGAAGATGCATGATGATGAATATATTGCTAAATAATTTCTTAGAGTTGATGAAACTTTGAATATAATAAGAGGTCTTGATGAAGAGCTAAAAGAGACGGTACTGGTTCAAAAGGTGTTGAGATCTCTCCATCAGAGATTTAATCCTAAAGTTTCATCCATTGAGGAGATGACAGATCTAAAATCTCTCACCTTGGATTAACTACTTGTAATTCTTATTTCTTATTATATGAGGATTTTTAATGGCAAGTCTACAACAAAGCAGACAAGAAGCCCAAGGAATAACATAATCACTCATGTTGTGAATCATGAAGAGGAAGCTAAGTTTGTGAGAAAGATCAAGAGAGGCTTAGGAAATTACAAAGGTAAGCTACCTTTTAAGTGATTTAATTGTGGTAAAGAAGGTCACTATGCTTATAAATGTATAGAAAGAATAAGAAATAATATGACCCCAGCGAGATGTTTAGAAAAGTGAAAAAGGAAAAAATGAAGGTTAAAAAGAAAATATTCTACACCCAATATTATAGCTCCTCTAAGAGTGAAGGTTTCCAATTTTCAGATGAGGACAGAGCCTATGAAAGCTCAAAATAATTTATGCTCATGGCGATAGAAAATTTGGAAAAAGAAGTTGTTGAATCTGATGGAGAAGTGGCCAAATTTGACTTAGATGGTGAGATGATCAATTCTCTTGAGTAAATTCAAAGGTAGAGTGATGAAGGTGGATATTGGTGGCCACCCACCTATTCCACTTGGACCCCCACCATTTTTTCTTTCAGTTTTTCAGTTTCCTTAATTGTTGAACAATTTACTATTTTTGGCAGTTTTTCAGGTCCTGAACTTCTGGAGCCGTTTTGAGGCCCTAAACAATGTTTTTTGGGCATCAAAGGTTCAATGAAAATGATTCTTCTAAACTCAATATTTGTTTTTATCAATTCTAGTACTCAGATAGATGTTTCTAACGATGTATCATGTGCGTCAAATGGAGATATTATGCCAAATATACAACCCTAGGAAATTGATGTACCAATTTACCCCAACGGAGCCCATAGTCTGGTGTTTCATCTCCTAAGGTTAGGTTTTTGGATGTTTGTGGTTTTCCATTGTTTCTTAATAATCAATATACCTTCAAGCCTCATTGTAGCAGATTTTAAAGGCAGGTAGCCACCACATCTCTTCTCAAAGATAAGATACCAATGCCCTAACTAGTTTATTTCCATTATGTCTGTAATCGTATTTTAGTTATGAGATATTAGTGAAATGAAGTCTTATTTCTATTGCATATCTACATTTATGTATATTTATTTATTTTATTGTGTTCCTGCATAAGTCCGGATCAGTGGTATCAAAGCGATTTTCTCTTTCTTGATCCTTATTTTCATGTCCCCAAAGAGGTCGAGGTATAATTAGTTAGGGCTCGATCTGGTTCAACCTTTGCAAGATCAGCCTCGCAAATCACGACAGCCGCCCATGGGGCACACAAAGAAAGGCGAGGGAGCAGGAGATCTTATAAAAATATTGCTTGAGGAGGCCCTCGAGAAACAAAGGAACACTATTATGGATAACTTTTCCTAGATTCTTCAATGATTGCCCACCAACGGCGCATCTGAATCTAGCAGCCACTCT
This sequence comes from Pinus albicaulis, assembly GCA_034641835.2. NCBI lineage: Eukaryota > Viridiplantae > Streptophyta > Pinopsida > Pinales > Pinaceae > Pinus > Pinus albicaulis. The sequence continues at coordinate 167,864,827 of CM076575.1, forward strand.
CAGGGTGAAAATACTTTTAAGGTACAAGTAAAATTTGACATTCCCATATTTGAGGGCAAAATAGATGAATACATCGTAGATATATGGTTGAATCTATTAGAAGGGTATTTCTCATCTCATGACTTTTCCAATCGGGAAAAGATTACTTTTTCCCTCCTCAAAGCCACCCCCCATGTCAAGGACTGGAAGGAAACCTACTGTGAGAAAAAGGACGAGAGGGAACCCTCTATGTTTTCAGCCGCACCCACTTGGAATTCCTAACAAGACGCCATAAAGGAACAATATTATCCCGTGGGGAGCTATGAGGACAAGTACATACAATGGACTACGCTACGATAGCAAAGGGATAAAGATGTGCAGGAGTTGACGAATTTGTTTCATAACTTGCGCACAAAATTGGGTAACAAATATTCAGAGAATAATTTGGTGCTGAAGTACCACATAGATACATTTAGGAGGAAATGGAGCTCCTCAACATCTCCTCACTTGGTTCAACATACTGGTATGCTGCCATGATTGAGAAAAAGTTCAAACAGAAGAAGCGATACTTTGGATATGTGAATCAGAAGTAAGGGAAAGGTGCCCCCAAACCACAGAACAAAGGACAAAGCCAAAGCAGGGTGGCCAAGGATAACTCGCAAAAACCACAAGAAAATAAAAACGCAAAAACCACAAGAAAATAAAAACACTGTGAAGCCAAAGAAGGACATGGGAAAGTGGTGTGAGTTCCATAAGAGCTCCACTCACAACACAAGTGAGTTTTGGGCCAAGCAGTCACTAGTGGCCGAGTTAAAGGCTTATGAATCGGATGCATGATCCGAATCTGAATCAGAACCCGACAAGGGGAGTGACAAAGGGAAGAAAATTATTGATGTGGATCCCAACACCATCGTTTCCACCATGAATATCCAGAAGGAGGTATCGGAAGATCCAGAGGAGGAGGATCACCTCTTCCATTCCCAAATGTGGGTAAAGGGTTCCCCACTACTATTCATTTTTACAACGGGAGCCAAAATAACCTCATTTCAATAGAGGTCGTGAAGCGACTGGGATTTTCGACCACAGTACACCCATAGTCATACACCATCGGGTGGCTTCACCAAGGACAAGATCTACGCATTAGGCAACAATGTCGCCTTCTCAACAACATCAAGACCTTCACGAATGAGGTATTATGTGACAATTCCCCTCCTGATGTTTGTGATGTATTATTAGGCCAACCATACTTGTGGAAGAAACATGTTTTATATAAGTCATGGCCTCGCACTGTTATTGTTACTTTGGGAAATAAGTTGTAAAGGATACCAAAGGTCGCACCGCTTGTCGCCATCTCTTTGTTTACTGCAAAAAAATGTAGTAAGCTCATTTCCAAAACCAAGAAATTTGTTTTCCTGATGATCCACACTCAGGAAAGGAAGAAGACTGTGGCCACAACCTCCAAATAGGGCTCCTTTGAAAGAAAAAAAGAAATGGACAAGGTCCTGGACAAGTATGGGTACATATTAACCTCACCTACATGGGTGCCTCTTCACTGTCAGGTCAAGCACCCCATAGATATGACCCCAGGTGCATCTCTATCCAATGTACCAATCTTTCAGCACTCTATTATAGAGAATGATGAAATTAAGAGACAAATTCAGGAGCTACTATAGAAAGGTCACATCCGTTCAAGTTCATCACCTTGTCGGAGCCCAATCATTTTGGTGTAGAAGAAGGATGGGACTTGGAGACTTTTTCTTAACTATCGGGCGTTGTACAAGATCACTGTCCGGAATAGGTACCCGATTCCACGGATTGATGACCTTCTAGACCAACTCAAGGGGAAAAAATATTTCAACAAGATCGACTTGAAGCCCAGGTATCACCAGGTACCAATCGAACCCTCCGATGTGTGGAAGACTGCCTTCAAAGCAAAGGAAGGCTTGTTCGAATGGTTGGTCATGCCCTTTGGGTTGATGAATTCTCCCTCAACCTTCATGAAGCCCATGGATGACATATTTCAACCATTCACCAACTCATTTGTATTAGTATACTTGGATGAAATCCTAATCTTTAGCGAGACTTGGGAAGAGCACCTCCACCACATCTGACAGGTCCTCCAAACACTGTAGAAACACAAGTTGTGTGCCAATGTGGAGAAGTGCACTTTTGGCATGACCTAGGTTTAGTAATTAGGATACATTATTGATGAGAGGGGGTTGCATGTGGATCTATCCAAAATCCAAGTCATTCAGGATTGGCCAGCCCCAACCACTCTATCATATCTCTGCAACTTTATGCGTCTTGTTAATTTCTACCGTGGGTTCGTGTTTGGATTCTCTCATATCACTTGGCCCTTGAGTCAAGTCACCAAGGGAGGAGCGAAAGAAAAATTATTTTGGTCTGAATCTCAACAGAAGGCGTTCAAAGAGTTGAAACATTGCCTTTTCTCTGCCCCAGTGCTCACATTACAAAACTTGCAACAACCATCTGAGATCGAGACAGATGGTTCTCACTATGTTATTGGGACAGTTATTACTCAATAGGGGCATCCAATGGCATATCACGTTGAGACACTGTCTGACACAGTCCAGAATTAATATCCCACTTATGAAAATTAGATGTATTCCATTGTGTAGGCTTGAAAAAAATGGAAGCATTACATTTTGGGGAAGGAAACGATCATCCAAACAGACCACCAACCCCCGCAATTCATACATACACAAGGGAAGTTGCAGAAAAATTGCCATCATAAGTGGTCCACATATCTGCAATAGTTTCATTTGAACATCAAGTACAAGAAGGGTGACACCAATAATGTTGCAGACTACCTCAGCTGACCATCGATGGTGGTGCTAACCACCGTGCTCAAATCTTGTGGGCACAATACTTCTAATTGTCTGATTCTCTACATGAGCGATCCAGAAGTCGACCATGCATATAAGATGCTCTTGGATAGTAACTGAGTTCCAAATTTTCACCTCCAGAATGCACATCTATGTCACCTAGGACACCTCTGTGTTCCTTTAAGCGAGCGTGCCAAAATTATTTGGGAAGCGCACTACAGTCGGGTTGCTGGGAATTTCGGGGTCGATAAAACAGTGGCAGTACTACATAAGTATTTATATTGTTCAAACCTTCGACAGGATGTCAGTAAGTACATCAAATCCTACATTGTCTATGTCATTGCAAAATTGACCATCAAGAAGCAAGGCCTATATACTTCGCTGCCTACCCGTAGTCGACCTTGGGAATCCATCTCCATGGATTACATGTCAGGCCTTCCTTCTACTAAGCATGGAAATGACTGTGTTTTCATGGTCATCGAAATATTCTTGAAGATGGCCATTATGGTGGCCTACAAGAAGAATATCATAGAAAAATCCATTGCTAAACTCTTATTTGAACGAGTGTGGGTACACTTTGGGATCCCACAGTCTATCATCTCAGATTAGGACAGCAAGTTCCTCAGTGCATTTTGGTCCAGCCTTTGGTCAATGTTGTACACCAAGCTCACCAAGTCCTCAACTCTCCATCCCCAAACTAATGGCTAGACAGAGGTCATCATTAGGATGATCGTACACATTCTACACATGTACAACTCAAAGCATCGACACACATGGGATGAGAGTCTCTGCTATGTACAACATAGCTATAACTAGGCCCTCCACAGCTCAACCAACCATAACCCCTTTCAGGTGGGCTTGGGATTCTAGCCACTATGTCCCATTGACGTAGCCATGCCATTTGTAGTTACTTAGGCCAATTCAGCTCATGTCTAGTCTGAAGCTGCCAAGGCGAACAACTTCATTGAGCGCATTCATCACATCTTCCAACAGGTTCATGACATATTGGATAGAGACAATTCTAAGTACAAGAAGCGACATGATCAACATCGGGTGCCACACAACTTCCAGGTGGGCGACAAAGTGTGGCTACATTTGCAAAAGGAGAACCTCATTGGACCCCACCACAAGCTTCGCACACTCTGATATGGGCCATACACCATCACCAACGTTGTAGGGTAAAATGGCTTCGAGCTCAGTATTCCAACATTCCTTGGTCTGCACCTAGTGTTCAATGTGGACCTCCTTCAACCCTACTTTCACCTCTACTGGACACATCCGACATGGCAGAACAACTCACACCAACAGATTTAAACCCAGACTACATGGAATATGCCACAACTAATCAGGTTATGGAGACACAGATCAAGAACACCCACCAGTAGAGGATCCATCTATATTGAGTTGTTAAAGCAAACCAACTCCTTCGCCAGGGAAAGTGGCTCACCAGGGACCAAGTTAAATAGAAGTTTCCTCATCTCATAGAGGAACTAAATGCAATGGGGACCATTTCTTCCAAAGGGGGGAAGAATGATCCAGGTGGATATTGGTGGCCACCCACCTATTCCACTTTTTCCCCCACCATTGTTTCTATCAGCTTTTTAGTTTCCTTAATTGTAGTATAATTTACTATTTTTGGCATTTTTTTGGGTCATGAACTTCCGGAGCCTTTTTTAGGCCCTAAATGAAGTTTTTTGGGCATGAAAGGATAGGCAAATATGAGCCTTTTAGATTCAATAATCACTGTCAGCAGTTTTATTCATTGGATAGATATTTCTAACGATGTATCATGTGCATCAAACGGAGATAGTATGCCAAATTTACGACCGCGGGAAATTGATGTACCAATTTATCCCAATGGGACCCATAGTCTAGTGTTTCATCTCCTAGGGTTAGGTTTTTGGATGTTTATGGTTTTCCATTGTTTATCAATAATAAATAGGCCTTCGAGCCTCAATTTAACACAGTTTAGAGGTAGGAACCTGCCACATCTCTTCTCAGAGATAAGCTACTAGTGCCCTAGCTATTTTATTTCCATTATGTCTGTAAGCATATTTCAATTATGAGATATTAATGAAATGAAGTCTTATTTGTACTACATCTCTGCGTTTACAGGTATTTATGTATTTTATTGTGTTCCTGCATAATTCTGGATCATCGAGAAAGAAAAATAAAGCAAAAAAGGAATGGTTGGGCAAGGACAAAGTTGAAATTATTGAGCCTCTACTCATGCAAATTGAATGTGGTAATAAATACATGAAAAATTGAATGAGTTGCTCAAAGATAAAAGTCATGTATCTAAAAGGCTTGAAGAATTTTTATGTAACCAGATCACAAAAACAAAAGAAAATTTAGTTCAATGACTTCAAAATAAGCCTCTTCGAGGGGGGGACTTTCTTTTACATCACATAAATAAACAATTATTATATGATTCAAATGAAAATACCTCCCTGGTATATATAGGATTATAAGGGTTAAAAATATAATTAGGGCCTACATAACAATAATAATGTAAGGGATCAACAATAGCAATAGTGAGCTTCCATGGGGCACAACAATAATAATACTGGGCTTGTATGGGGCACAACAATAACAATGTGGGGGCTATACCATGTTTATAGGGACCTAACATGCCCCTCTCCTTCAAAAAGGTGTTTTCCTCAATGCTTGAGTGGTTATGAATGCTTCTGAATAAAATACTCATCCTCCGATGTCGAATCTTCAACATGTAAGTTCTTCCACTTAATGAGATACTCTAAAAATGATCCATTCAATCGTTGTTAGATTCTTGTTTCTGTGATTGCTTTAGGTTCCAACATGATTTTACTTTCCTCATTAAGTTTTGGTAATATAGTTTGAACTGGAATCTTGTCACATATAACCTTCTATAAGCATGAAACATGGAAAATTTGGTGTGCTCGTGAAGATGCAAGTAGATCAAATGTGTATGCCATCGTATTAATATTTTGCAACACCTTGTAAGGACAATATTACTTGGGTGATAATTTATTATCCTTCTTAGATTGCTTTAGGGACATTTTCTTGTATGGGTTTAGTCGTAAAAATACCCAATCACCAACATCAAAAATTATTTCACTGTGATGTTTAGTTTCCCTTTGTTTCATTTAATTATGCACTAGAGTCTAGTTATCCTTTAAGAGTTGGAGAACTTGTTGTTGATGCTCGATGTGATATTCCATTGCTTGAAACTTATAATTGTCTCTTAAATACGATGTGATGGATAATGGATGATATCCATAAAAGTGTCATAAAGAGAGTCATTTTTTTGTAGTATGGAAGGAAGTGTTATACCACCATTCTACTAGGGGTAACCACTTGATTGATTGTGATTTCTTAACATATACAAAGAAACGGGATATCCTTCCAAGAATTTATTCACTATCTTGGTTTTCCCATCAAAGTGAGGATGATAGAATGAGCTATGAGCTAATTGAGTACCAAGTCAAGAAAATAATTTTGTCCAAAAATTTCCAATGAAAACAGGATATCTATTAATTAGAATAATCTTTGGGTTTCCAGGTTGTAACCACCCCCTCCCACATTTACCCAAATTCACTGGCCTGTGAGGGTAAACATGAGATAAAGAGTTACTATGACATGACCTAACCTCCAAGCTTCAGTTATGGAATTTTAGCCAACACCTGATGACTTACAAACATCCCTAAAGGCTTATAGGACACTCAGGGGCAAAAGAACCGCCCCAGGTGACCAAACCCTGAGCTGAATAGTTTTTTTACTGACCCGGGCCCACAGCCACATGCACATGCCTTCAAGAGTGCAATTATAGGCTTCCAACAGCACACATAAGCCTGTATCCCTGTTGTTATAGCGCAAAATTTCTAGTTTCGATAGTGTGGTCCCAATATATGAGCCACTTTTCTAGGCCATCCTCCATATCACTACCCAAAACAACCTTTAACTTCTTGGGATGATAAATGGCATAATGACAATGATATTCATACAAAAATTGAAAAAATAAATTGACTTAACTATGCCTAACCATGACATTTATTTAGTCAAACACGTGGTAAACATATAAGACATAGGTCATGAATGCATATCTGGTCATAGTATCTTGAAACTTATCTAAGAATCACCAAGAAGGTATAATTCCCTCTCATAATATCCGTAATAACACTTGTTATACCATGCATTCATTAACCATCAAATAATTATCAAATCCTAAATAATTCATAGCTGGAGTACATTATAGATACATGCTTATAAAAAAATTATAACAATATTATTAACCATGACAGAACAACATCAAATCACCATAATAACAAATACAAGTGCTCAGATTATATTAGGAAAATAGATCTTATTAACTGATGCAAAACCCAACCAAGTCAAGGACTTCCACATACCACCCAACCATATGTTGGGAATATTTATTTCATCTAATCACACTCATTCCATATTCTAAGCCTGAATGTGTGATATCAATGCATACACAACCAAGGCTTCCCAAATCTTAAACCACCTCCACCTTCAGGCTACCGTGATCTCGCCAAAACCAGTCAACGGATCATAAAGCCAAAACAAGCTTGGATGCCTCAGATTTTCTTCACCATTACCTTGAGTAATTTTCCTGTCTCTTCCCATCTATTGAGGGCTTCCAGATATTAAACCACATCCACCCGCAACCCTTGGGAATTTTCCTGATACCACCTCACCTAGTTCCCAAACCTTTGGACAATCCAAAGCTAAACTGAGAAAATAATCCCATCACACCATGGTTATCTAGGGAATGGAAAGGCAAGCTTGAAACCACTGTCAAACTAGGAAAAAACCATGCCAATGACAATAAATGAACCAAATGAGAAAATACATGCACGATGCATTCACATCTCAGTTAGAAAATCACACATGCAACCTGTTACCTACAAAATCCTCCTACTAAAGTTTCTTGATCCAACCTTCCTTTCTTGTCCTTTTCTTTCCTTTCTCCAATGCTAGAGTGCAACAAGAATGTTGTATGTGTGCAAGAGTATGAGAGAATAGAAGAGAGCTCCAAAACCGAACTAAAAGAATCTAAACCAAAAAAAAAATTGAATTGATCCCCATAAGCCTTTTTATCATTTTCTTTCAAATTTCCTCTCATGAAAATATGTGACCTTTCATTTCCATTTTCTTCTATTTTCCTTTATTTTCAAAAATAAATGCAATTAATTCTTCCTTTCCTTTGTCAATTTCCTTAGCCATATTAAACCAAAGTGACACCCACTAGGATATTTTTCCCCACATTAATCTTGGAATATGTGTCCCATGACCTTGGTATTATTGTACCTTTATTATCTTTTATTACATGAAATTTTAACCAAGGGTTGTTACGCATGTAGCTTTTGATTTTTTTCCATTAATGCAGTAACAATGGTATTGGATTTGAAATAATGAGATAGTGCACAAAATTGTGCATAATTTGTAAGCCTATCAGCTACCACCATGATGTCACTCTTTCCTTTAGACTTGGGTAAACCTGTGATAAAATCCATTGAGACCTCTTCCCAAAGTTGACTTGGAATGGCTAATAGTTTTAAAGGACCCTAGGTCTTAATTGTATCAAATTTATTTTGTTGGAAAACGAATCATTCCACAACAAAATTTTGAATATCATATTTAATTCCATCCAAAAAAAAAATCCTTCTTGACCCTGTGGTACATTTTTAAAAATATTGAGTGCCCTCTTATGGGAGAGGTGTGAAATTCCAAAAGAACATTTTGTTTAAGCTAGGATTTGTTCCATATACATAAGAAATATGTGTACCGTAGTGAATCACTTTTATAAATAAATGAATTAGATGCACTAGGATATTGTTATAATTTTTGAATGAGTGTATGTACCTCTTCATCATTCTTCCATTTATGATCAGGAGATCATGTCCATTGTTCAAAAACCCTCAAAAATGAAAGTTCTCAAAAGTGTTTGAAACCTGAGTGACCGGAAATTTCTCGTCACTACAATTCTAGTGCCGTGAACGGTTCGCAAAACAGAGGTCGTATGAAGAAGTTATGAAGGTTTGAAAAGCCCACTAAACTCCAAAAATTGGACCTTTGACTAAATTTGACTTTGTATAAAAATTTTCAAAAAAAATATATTTGAAAAATATTTTTATATTAAATTTATTCAAGCCAGTAAGCGGGTGCCATGTGGCCAGCTCGAATCCTACCACGTGGCCCCAGGCCGGAGGTCGAATGGTCATGTAAATGTTTTTGGAGGCTATGGGGTTCGAACGCGAGACCTCCCGCCCAGTAGTGCACGCGCCCGACCACTCGGGCTACCGAGTGTTTCTTAACCCCTAAGGGTGCCGCATGTATTTGAACTTCCATTTTTATTTCACCAGTGGCAAAAGGGGACCAGCCCCTACTGGACCAGCCCCCACTCCATGAGACCACACGCTAGAACCAAGACCTTAAGCCTGATAGTTAGCAAATGTTAACTCTGGCGGTTAATCCGCAGCACATTCACATGATACATCTTGAAATTTAATATGATTTTCAGTCCATCTAGCGGTTCCACTGACGGACCCACAAAATTGGCGGGATTGTTATTTTGTCGTAGTTTTCTGGAGTTCAACCATTTTTAGTGGAGCTTTCTTGGGGGACATTGGGGCAGTTTACTGTTTTGGTCATAACTCTTTGGATATTCGACCATTTTTTATGAATGAATAGTCATTTTTGGCTAATTGTGACATTATGAACACATTGGCAGAGGTTTAAAAGCCATCATAGGTCATCTTGTGTAGGTTTAGCTTCAGGAGAGGTCAAGAAGCCAACAGGGCCACTAGGGTGTTTTCAGTGTATTGAGCATCCATTCTCTATTTTTTGCAAATGAATAGTCATTCATGACTAATTAAAGTATTCTGAAGTTGTTTTTATATATACCACGGCCATTTGAGGCTTTCTTTTACATGTACTTACCATTTTTGAGAAATAATATATGAGGGACATGCCATTGGGAGCTGGACTAGTAGATGTAGCCTAGGAGGGGTCAATTGTTTCATCAAATTTGCTTAGTATTGTTACATGTGATGTTTATTTCTCTATTATGTATTGTTTCACAGTGTTATACAAGCTAATTTACATGCTTTAACTTCACACAAAAATCTGTTTAACTAAGTTAAAACCATTTGTCTAACCTGCAAACTTCAATGAACCTTATGCACACATTTTAATTACTGTTTGGATACTTAGCACAAAAAAACTAATACATTCCATTCAGATCAAGTTGGTATTAGAGCTTATGTTGAGCTTGAGTTAAGTTAGGGTATTTTCTCTGTTTAATATTTGTGCAAAGGATTTGTTTAACAATTTTCAATAGTTTTAACGCTTACTAGGTTGAAGCTTAAGAGAGGAGAAGGTCAATTGGTGAAAGTTCAAAGTAATCCTCATCCAAGGAGGGGAAGAGTTCCATTATCTCCAACTTCAATTTCACCTCGAAGAGAAGCAGAAGAAGCCATAAGCATGACTTCAAGAGAAGGATAACTTCTTGAAGAAGTTGATCCCAAGGAGGAAGAAATAATGTTCAGGAATGCATTCCTTGACATGACTGAAATGGTGAGATTTATTTACCAAGAAAGAAATGAGATACTTGAAGGAGAAGGATCTGAACTTCACAAGGAAGGAAAAGGATTGTCAGGAGGCCATAATGATGAAGATAAATGCAAGAAGGCTAATGGAGGAAATGGAGACAGTGGAAATTCAACATCATCACCCTCATCTTCATCTTCATCAACCTCTACTTCATCTTCAATACATCAGCCATACAAGTCAAAGAACATGGGTAAAATTCCTTTTCTAAAACTTGATGTTAAATTTTAATTGCCAAAGTTTGATGGTGAAGTTAATGCAGAAAAGCTAGATAATTGGATGAGTTAATTAGAGGTCTATTTGAGAATTCAAATTTTTCATGATGATGACACCAAAATCCAACTACCTTCATTGAGAATGGAAGGTGCAGCTCTTGTTTGGTGGGAAGCCAAGACAAAGGAGGAGATCAAGAAATATGGTAAGATTGTTTTATCATGGATTTATTTCATTGCTACAATAAAACAAAAAATTTATCCATTAGCTGACATGCAGAAAGCCATAATGGACTAGAAAAATTTCAAACAATTGAAAGGACAAAATGAAAAAGTGTATACTCAAGAATTTATAAGAAGAGCTCTTTTATTAGGAGTATATTTGCATATCCAAGACACTTTTCTCAAGTATATAGGAGGTTTACATACCTACCTAAGACATACAATCCTCATGTTTAACCCTACAAGTTTAGATGAAGTTTCTGTTCAAGCCACACATTTAGAGGCAAGGGGAAAACAAAACTTAGATGGGAATGAGGAAAGTGAGTTTAAAGGAAAATGGAAGAAAAAGAGAAATGAAAATACTATAAAATAGAAGGAAAAATTCTTTTGCAAACACTGTTCTAAAACTAGCCATGATGAGGGCCATTGTTGGAAACTTCATCCAGAGTTGAAACCAGAAAGTTTTAAAGCCAAAGAGAAAGCCAAGGAGAAAGGAAAGACAGCTGCAATAGCTTAACAAGACCTAGGGTCAGATTCAGGAGATGAAACAAAAATCATAGCTATGGGACTAAAGAACTTGAATGGGAAAGAGAATGAAAATAAACCCAATTATCGTAAATCTAACTGTCACATAGAAGCTCCAAGTGAAGAAAATATAATTGAACTGTTTCATGTGAGGGTCATTTCCAAACATACCAAGGTTGACACATCTGAAACCATGTCCTCTTGGTTGGATTTGTAAGGATGCAAATTTACAATTTTCAAAGAAGTGCATGTTGCGCTTTGCAATAACTGCACATTTAATTGACACAGTTGAATTAGATGTTGTTCCGCTTGATATAATAGGTATGGTGTTTGGAAGTCCTTACTTGTATGACAGGAAAGCTATCTTCCATCACCATGAGAACAAATACCATTTATTCAAATATGGCAAGGATTTCATTGTGAGAGCTCATCGTAAAAAACTAGACTCTTCTTTAGTTAATGCAGGGCAGATGAAAAGGGTCGTCAATGCAAGTCAAAACTTGACATTGATGATGATTAATCAAAGAGAAGTTTTACATAATTATTTTCATGTAAATGTTGATATATGTAATGAGTTGTTTCAGGTTGAAAGTAGGTTGTCTTTGAAATAAGATGAAAAGTAGTTGCAGCAGTTGACTTTCGTGTCGAACGATGCTAAAAACAAAGTGTTAGTGCAATAAGTTGCAAAGGTCCAAGAGAGGGAAAAGCAACTTAACAAAGAAGGCACAAGATTCAGCAATGATCATTGCTGGTTTCATAAAGGCATTGTACAATGGTGAAGAAACTTGGTCAGGAATTACACAAGTTTAAAGAAATTTCAGCAAAAAATCGCCATAAGGACAGGATGCAAGGTGAAAGTAATTTTAAGTTTCCTTTGATTATTGAAAACTGTAGAAACAATATGTTTACTACAAAGTTAAGTTGTTGTACTACAAATTCAGAAAATGTGCAGGATGACAATGTCAAAAACAGCAATGGTTGGTCAATGGAATCAGGGAAACGTTTGTCATTTCATGAAAAGCTCCAATTAATGAAATTAGGGAAATTTCATTGGATTAAAATTGGAAGATTGGGGGCACAGTCTCCTTATCTTCATGTTCAGTAGTCTAGAGATATTTTGGGGTCCAAAAGCTTCCCAGTGGGGAGGTGTGATCAGGAGATCATGTCCATTGTTCAAAAATGCTCAAAAATTAAAGTGCTCAAAAGTGTTTACAACCTGAGCGACCGAAAAGGTCTCGTCGCTGTGATTCTGGTGCCATGAACAGTTCGTGAAATGGAGGTCGTATGCAGAAGATATAAAGGTTTGAAAAGCCTAGTAAACTCCAAAAACTAGACCTTTTACTAAATTTGACTTTGTATAAAAAATTTGCAAAAAAAAATATATTTGAAAAATATTTTTATATTAAATTTTTTCGGGCCAATAAGTGAGTGCCACATGGCCAGCCCGGAGGCTGCCACGTGGCCCCAGGCCGGAGGTCGAATGGTCATGTAAATTTTTTTGGAGACTATGGGGTTCGAACGTGGGACCTCCCGCCCAGCAGTGCACGCGCTCGACCGCTCGGGCTACCGAGTGTTTCTAAACACCTAAGGGTTCCGCATGTATTTGAACTTCCATTTGTATTTCGCTGGCAGTAAAAGGGGGCCAGCCCCTACTGGACCAACCCCCACTCCACGAGAACACATGCCAGAACCAAGACCTTAAGCCCGGCGGTTAGAAAACGTTAACTCTGGCAAATAATCTGGAGCATTTTCACATGATACAGCTTGACATTTAATATGAATATCATTATGTCTGACGGTTCCACTGGTGGACCCCTAGATTCTGTGAGATTACTATTTTGTCAGACTTATCTGGAGTTCGACCATTTTTAGTGGAGCTTTCTTAGGGGACATTGGGGAAGTTTACTGTTTTGGTCATAACTCTTTAGATATTTGACCATTTTTTATGAATGAATAGTCATTTTTGGCGAATTTAGACATTCTGAACACATTGGAAGAGGTTTCAGAGCCATCATAGGTCATCTTGTGCAGTTTTAGCTTCAAGAGAGGTCAAGGAACCACCAAGGCCACTAGGGTGCTTTTAGTGTATTGAGCATCCATTATCTGTTTTCTGGAAATGAATAGTCATTCCTAACTAATTCAAGCATTCTGAAGTTGTTTTTATAGATATCATAGCCATTTGAGGCTTTCTTTTACATGTACTTGCAATTTTTGAGCAATAATATATGAGGGACATGCCATTGGGAGCTAGACCAACAGATGTAGCCCAGGAGGGGTGAACTGCTTCATTAAATTTGCTAAGTATTTTTACATGTGATGTTTATTTATTTGTTATGTACTACTATACAGTGTTATACAAGCTAATTTACATGCTTTAACTTCACATAGAAATATTTTTAACTAATTTAAAACCATTTGTTTAACCTGCAAACTTCAGTGAGCCTTATGCACACATTTTAATTACTGTTTGGATACTTAGCACAAAAAAACTAATACATTCCATTCAGATCAATTTATTACTTGCTTCATTTATCCAATAAGGTTGGATAATAGAAATGGCATAACATAATTCTTCCACATCCTCATCCCTTCTTGAGATTGCATCTACAATAACATTTTGCTTCCCTTTTGTTGTAGATGATTTCAAAGTCATAACCTAACAACTTTGTGACCCATTTTTATACTCTTTTGAACATATTATTTGGTCCACGAAGTATTTAATTCTTTCATGATATTTTTTACCTTGAAGTGTGTTCCCATTAGGTAAGTTTGTCATTACTTTTAGTGCATGTAGTATTTCCAACATCTCTTCATAAAAGGGTTTCTGTAAATACTTTCCTTTGATTAAACGAATTTAAAAAGAAATAGGTCTTCCTTCTTATATTAAAACAACACCAATGTCATTTATTAAAGCATCACATTCCACAATAAAGGACCAGGTTTTTGTGAAGTGGTGTAGCTAATACCAGAGCTCGACACATTTCCTCTTTACGATGTTCAAAGGCCTTAATTGCTTCTAGAGTCCAAAAAGGTGCATCTTTCTTCAGTAATTTTGTTAAAGATGTTTCCATCTTCCCATAATTCTTAACTATTTTGAAACAATACCCTGTGAACTTGATAAATCCTTGAATATGCCTTAGGGTTGTGGGGATTTTCCATTCCTTCATGGATTTATTTTTGTTGGGGTCTTCCTTAACACCCTCATGGGATAAAATATGACCCAAATATTCCACTTCCTATACTCCAAAGAAACGTTTGGACGATTTTTCATACATATTTTCTCATCCAATAGTTTGATCACCGTATCAATATGTTGAACTTGATCTTTCCAAGACTTTCTACAGATTAGTATATCATAAAAAAATACTAACGCAAATTTTCTAAGGGTTTGAAAGTGGAATTCATCAAACCTTGAAATGTGGAAGGTGCATTAGTAAGGCTAAAAGACATGACAACAAAATCATAATGACCTTCACGAGTTCTGCATTGTTGTTTTTGGAATGTCTTATCTCTTCATTCTACTTTGATGGTATCTTGAATGAATATCCAACTTCATGAAGTAAATTTCTCCATGTATTTCATGCAAAAATTCATCAATGACAACAATGGGAAACTTATATTTACTAGTGAGCTTGTTGATATCTCTATAATATTGACACATATGCCATGATCCATCCTTCTTGTGGACCAATACTTCTCATGAAGATATCGGAACTTTAGCTAGGTTGAATTATAATTGCATATAGCATTTCTACAACCATGCATTCAATTTCACTCTTCTAGGCATAAGAATATTTGTAAGGTATATTTTTGGAGGAACACTTCCTAGAATCAAGTGAATAGCATGACCATGATCATGAATAGGTGGGAGACCTTTGGGACACTCAAATACCTTGGAATGATTCTCAAATAATTTTTGGAGATCTAGAGAAATGGATGACTTATTCATTTGAACATCTAGTGAACATAATTGTGCAATTACCCCCCGTTGTTCCTTCTTCAAAAAAAAATTCATTCCATTAGAGATAATTATCTTCCAAGGTTTCCTTACAATAACCCTTAATTCAATTTTCTCCTTCCGAGAAAAATTACAGGAAAAGTTCTTTAAAATTAAAAGTTATCATCCCAAATATTGTAACCATTGGACTCCTAATACAACATCTGCACCACCAATCGGAATGACAAGAATAAAACTATTCAACACATATTACCTCATTGTTAGATTGATAATATGGCACTTCCTTGAAAAATTTATATTTTCTCCATTTAAAACCATCACTTGACACTATCGTTCTAGGTATAGAATGTAATTCAAATCCTTGTCTATCTTATAATGAATAAAATTATGAGCACTACCTGAATAAATCAACACTATGTTGGGCCTCCAAAATATCTTCAAAATGTCATACAATCTCACCTTCATTCTCATTTTTATTGCCTCATTTCATCACCTTGTCATCATATTACCCTACACTTTCATTACCATGTGGGTTCATATTTGGATTTTCCAAAGTTATTAATTTCATGTATTTAGAGTGAATTTATGATTAAAAGTTAGAAAAATAACATGTATTTTCTTATACTTAAAAGTGGCTTGAGTTTGATTACATGTGTAGGTCATTTGGAAGCTTCTAAGCCACCCTTATGTGGCCTCCAATACACAAATTCGAATTTCAACTCAAGAGGTAGACCATATTCCAAGGAGAAAGATCATGGAGCTGTTGAGATCTTCATGGGATTTGTATCTAGTATGTAGGGATAAGTTGAGACAAGTATGAATCTAGTAGATATTTAAGGGATTTAAATTTATTGAGAAGATATCCCTAATTCATGTATAAATAAGAGGAGCATCCTTCAAAGGAAGCTAACAAGTTGTCAATTATTCATTAGCATTAGATTTATGATTGTTCATTCAACATGAGTAATATCATTTTATCCAAATCATGAGTTATGAGTGTTGTTTGATTCTTGATATGTGATAGCCGTTCATTTGTGCTCATTAAGGAATGGACAGATCCCCATCAACCACAATTCACATGCATCTGTAACATATTTTAATTTATGTTATTTCCTTTCATGCAAGTGTGCTTTATTTTCGGCAAGTGTGTTTTGTTCTGTGAAGAGTGATTTCCTTTTAGTATTAGCATAGTTTTGATTCAGTATTTCTTGTTTTATTTTTATGATTCAATTACTCAAATGTGTTATGATTTCTAAATGATTTTGGATGATTTTGGTTTAAAATCTAATGTGTATGAAAGGAAAACCAAGGATTTAAGTTAAATTATTTTTCTACCAAGTTATGAATCACAACTAAAAATCATCTTTTTGCATTTCTTGAATTCCAGTTTATGATTTGATGCAATGGTAATGTTGTTGGAGTGGAACTGTGACGAAGTACAACTAGGACCTCCTAAGTTAGGAGCCTCTTCTCTTGCTTTATACACATCACAAACTGCTGCTTTTTAGTTTCCCTTCTTGAGGACAGTATTATGGGCAAGGACAACCAAGACCTCCTAAGTTAGGAGCCTCTTCCTTCGCTTAATGTAGCTTGAATCAGAGACTTTCTAGTTAGAACTTGTACTTGTAATATGCATTTCCATTATTTGCATCTAAACAACTACTTCCTGCACTATTTTAATATAAGGTTCCATATACTTTGGTTTGCTTCTAGGTTTACTAACCCAGATTGATAAATAAATGAATGCTCTAATTCACCTCAACAAATTAGACCAACATTTTGGCGTCGTTGTCGGGGAGGAAAACCTAGATGTAACCTAGTTAGGAGGATTGTTTAGAAATAATTTTTCATTCAAGGTTAAATTCATTTAGGCATTTTCATTCAAGTTTATTTACATTTTTATATAGAAGACATAGAAATAAAATAGAACATCCACAAATAAAAAAACCCCATTCATTTAAAAAAATAATAATAATAAAAAACACAATAAAAATCCAATTGAAAAAACAATATCTAAAGAGCTTTGTGCTATGACATTTGAAGATGACCAAAAACCTAAAGATCACATTCAAATATAGTCTCAACTAGTCAGTAGGTTACAAATTTTAACATCAAATCTTCATAATCATGTCAAAGAATTAACTAGGGTTTATTTTTCAAAATTTGATATGAGTTTAATCATGATTTTATTAGACAAATGGATGCATTGGAAATTCCCTTATACTTAATATAGTGATTCATTTATTTTTCAATAGTATAGGACTAAAAAAAAACAATTTTTTTGTTAGAATTGTATTTTTTTTGGTGCATTAAGAGCCACTAGTTCTCTAATCATTGGCAGGAAGATATACAGTCAAAGAGATATTTGTGAAGAAGGAAAACAAGTGGAGTTTATAAAGATAAAATTTGAAGTTTAAGATCAATTCTTCTTACTTTAATTCCAAATTTCAAATGAATAAAAAAATTGACAAAACTCTAGAGTATGCTCTCTTATTGCACTCCCTCCCATTTGGAAGATCAGAAAAGTGAAACAAGTTAGTTTAAAAAAAAAAAAAATGAATAACATATCTAAATTTACCATTGATTCTAAAATTTAAAAAAAAAAATTGATCTCTAATTGTCATATATATATTTTTTTTAATTTGTTACAATAATTTATTTATTTTTTTGGCGGCGAGATTGCAGATAATATATGAAAAAATTGGTGAAAATTTTGCAAACAAAAATTTCATATTTTAATTCTTTGTGAAAATCACCCAAATTCAAAAAAACAATCGATCGAATCAGAGTCCGGATGAGGGAGATGTCGCTGATTCAAAATCAGTTATTTTCTCAGAAATTTTTGTGACGACCAGATTAAAAAAAATGCCTGTTTAAAAATTCTTCCTCAAAGAAAATAAACCAATCCAGAATTTGCAAAGAGAGAAGTTATAAAATTAGCTCCATGCTTTCAACCTGCAACAAAAGAAAAAAAAAATTGTTTTGGCATCAATATTTTTCACAATTTTTATAAAAACATTTGGTTGTGAGATCCATTTTTTTTGGAAAGAGGATGAGTTCAATTAAAAATAAAATATTTTGATGGCATGAAATTGATTGAAAAGTGCCCTAGAGCAGTTAGACACTTGTAATCTTCTCCCAAAATCTTAAATTTTGTTTGTTGGGCCCCCCTACAAAGCTAATTCATTCCATTTACCTTTTCATTTTTTTCAAATAAACCTTGATCCACTACAAAAAATTTCATCCATAGTCCTTCAAAATTGTTGTTTTATTCTCGTGTTAGATGACGGAGGATTCAGTAAGGCCTCCCTTCTAATAAGTCTTGGCCTGCTGACATCAACACATTATCTAGGTTCAAGGCTAGAGTCCTTATTAGTACCTTGATGGTTGTATGCCTTAATGACAATTTCTCTCACTAGAAATCATGAGAATACATCAATGTCCCTTGATCATTTGTAATATTCCCACTTAGCCCAAGCTAATGGGAATATTAAATTTTTCTTTGTTTTGTTATCCTTTTCATGTTGATGAATAAAGTGTAAAGGAGGACATGTAAAACTCCTAAAAATCTCAAAATAAATCAATGCCCACTGTAAACAAGGCTAAATCTGGGCCATTTTATAATCACACTTGAGTGTGAATGAAGTTGATCACTTGACCAAGTCAACCATGACCATATCTACAGTGTAGTCTAGATGCATTGAACCTCTTTGAGGGACAGCACAGTTCTAGATGGAGGCTCTACATGTGAAAGGAGCTAAATTGATGAAGTGGTTTAGGGTTTGACAAGACTCTTATCTTATAAAAGGAAGAGGAGAGCAGCATGAGGGGGGGTTGTTGAAGATATTATTTCAGAAGAATTTGTCTACTTAGACATCTCATTCTCTAGTTATTTAGCTGAGAATAGTGCTGCTTAGCACTTGGGTGTTCCTGAGTGGGAATCCCACCTCCTTCCTAGAGCAGCTCTTGGAGGAGTTTTGCTTGTCTTGTCCACTATCAGGCTTAGGCCAAGCTTCACCTTACACCTACAGCATTGATCCTGTTGAGGGTTGGATTTTCCTTGTGAGTTGCAGCAAGTGGAGGATATATCTCTTCAGATCTATGCACATCTAGCACCCCTTTTCACTGGGAAAGTCTTCTATCCCATTGGCAAGAGTGTCCTAGATAATTGGATCTATAGATCCAGACCTTGGCATCAGGCCAAATCATTCTGAAATATTACAATGCAGTTTCCCTTCCCTAACTGCGTTATTTGAAAATCTGCAGTTGCAGGGTGTTTTGTCTACATTTTGGAGGAGAAATCTCTGGTGATAGGATTCTTCCTCCCACTGTGGTGATCCATGGATTGGCCATCCAATACATGTTTGTTTCAGATCTAATCTATTGTTCTATTATATGATTCAGTAATTCCTGAATATTACTGCAGATCTGCAACTCTAGATCTCAGATCTACTCTTGTATTCTCATGTTTTGCACAAAACCCCAAGGGGAATGTATAGATGAGCTTTTCTTGTACACAAATCTGAATTAGATCTATATTTTTATGTACAGATCTGATCTAGATCTAAGTTATAATATACTGCTTCTTCAGCCCATTAAAATAATGTTGTCAAGTATATGCAGACTTTTCTTGTGGTTGTAGCACCTCATTTATGAAGATTTATTCCTATATAGTCTTCTACTTCCTCTTGTACAATGTATGGGCTGTAATGTAAATCTGATTTGTTGTTATACATATGATATTTGAGCCTCCATATTGGCCTACTACTTTTCTTTAGTGGAACTACATTATTTCTGAAGCATTTTGTGCATATTGCTGCAGTCCCTTCTTTGGGCAGTTTTCAAGCCTTCCTAGGTGTGGGAGATCTATTTAACCCACTCCGAGAGATTTGTTTCTAATATCCTCTTGAATTTAGGTCTTAGATACTCAGATCTAAGGGATCCAAGGGTTGATTTCATAATATCTAGCAGCCATTCCTGGAAAATGTGTTTTCCAGTCATGCCTTGCTAGCAGTCCCGATTTTGGGATATAACAGTGGTATCAAAGCAACTTTCTTGGCTCAGCCTGTGAGCTTCAAGCATTATGGATTTTTCTCATGGGGAGGAGGAGATATGCAAGAGAAATCAAAGAAAACCCTTGTTTTCTGGAGAAAAGAGGTTCAAAAAACTTCTATCTCAAGCTCTGCATGGTATCAGAAAGGACATCAAAGAAATGAGGAGGGAGAAGCATGGAGATCCCTCAACAAGATCTACAATATCTATACGTGAGGAAGGTTCTAAGTCCTCATCTCATGGATATGAGCACTCAGCCATATTATCAAATCTACAATGTTCTGTCAGCAACTTCTTCATGAAGAGGAAGGAAGGAGATGTGCCAAAAAGAGAGAATCACTTGAACTTCCATGGGTCTTGCAAGATCAATGAAGAGAAGGTTGGGGATGTCAGCGCAGTCATGACAAGGGCACATCTAGATCCTCATGAAGAGGAATAAGGAGCAATGGCTCCAAGGAGAGGAACTCCTGCACTCTTGCAAGAAGTTCCAAAGAATCTCACATATGAAGATTGTGGCACAATCCATGTGAAGCATGTGCCATTACCATCGAATGGTGGGATCTTGAAGATAGAAGAGGGACAAGAGGAGGGAAATCATCACATGATGAGGAGCATATACCCTTCTCTGTTTCAGAAGTTTGATGCACAAAGAAGGCAAGAAGATCTATACAATGATGGCAAGCACAAATCAGTCCATACATCTATGTATCCTTCTCTATGCCTTGATGTCTCTCTACATGGAGGCATTCCACCAGGGAGACCCCCTGATTGGAAGGAAGCTAAAGTGTTCTCTCAGATATATGCAGTAGCAATATATTTGTCTAAAGATAGAAGCTTGAGAGGAGCTACTACAGCGCTGAGAATCATTGATGGGGAGCTAAGAAATTTCCTGAAATTGACTTTGCTATCTTCCATTCATATATATGCGCTGGAAAGAAGAGATTCGGAAATTTGTGTTGATATGAGCATGGTATTGACAGGCCACTCCATAGCCTTGGAGCAGCAAAAGATACTCTAATATATGATGGAAATTTCTGAATATGACAATAAGGTACTTCCATTCTTCTATGTAGGAGCAAAAATGTGGGAGTTTTGGAGGAGGAGAACCTTTCAGAAGGAGGATGACTCTCCTAAACTTCAATCTTGTCTTGAGCAAGATCAGCTGCAAGAGGGGTAGAAAAAGAAAGTTGGAAATACTCGAACATGTGACTTTGACATCAAGCATGTCAAGAGGGATAGCCATCATATGACAGAGACTTCATTTCAGACTTCTACAGCGTTGTCAATATTGGGAAGCTTAGATCCTTATTGGGAGTCCCAACTCTTGATGGAATATTCCAAGGACCTCTTCACATGTAAGGTTCTTGATGAGAAAATGATAGATAGGAGGTGTAAAGTAGCTAATGGAGTCATTTATTTCTATGATCAAATCTACTTATCTAAAAACTCCAAACTCAAGGACAAACTACTTCATGCAACCTATGAGATCTTGATTTCTAAACCCACCAACTTCATTAAAACATGCCATACTATATTGGAGGGATTCATGTGGGAAGATCTCAATAAGGAGATGCACTCTCATATGAGGATGTGCATGTATCATTTTCTGGTTGAGGAGGAACATAGCTCTTGTAAAGAGACATCCTCAAGACTTCCTTATTCATTGAGTGTGAGAAGGAACTCATCCATGAGTTACCTCACCAATGTAAAACAAGTATATGGAGGAACTTGTATCTCTAAATATTCTGATGTATTTACTATATGCTTGTATTTTTCTAACACTCATGTGCAGGGCTTTGCTCCAAGAGGGAGCATTATTTCTGATGGGTTTCATAGGCCACATGGGGCTATGAACAATGGTGATTATGGTCATTCCTTGAAAGGTCTTGGAGAGATGGTATACTCTTCATGGTGTAATTCCTTTACACCAACTATCATGCACTTTCTCCAAGCATGCAAGAGGGATGGGGCAGAAAACAAGTGTTGAGGAGGACACTTGTCATATCATATTCTAAGGAAATTAGGATTAAAACTGCTCTGGTTGCACTTGAGGGATCATTGTCCTTCTCCATTATTGCATATGGCAGCTAGCATGACTCTAATTATGATTCCATGTGCTGAAATGTTTCTTGTCTTTGGTTGGAACATGGATGGAAGGGAGACACATTGGTTGGATGTGTCCTTGGGGAAAGGAGTTCCCCACACTTTTTTCACTACAGGCTTCAACGGGAGCATGGGATATTATATGGCCACTATGGTAGACCACGTGTTTCTTTGTAAGGTGAGCCATATGTTTGTTTGGGACATGCCTCTCATAAGTATTGGGGGGGAGTTCTTCTATGAATTGCCAAGCTGGAAGGTGATTCACTTCATTTGGATGATAGCATGGAGATGGGAGTCTTTCATGGATGATGAAATCCCCCATGATTGTCATCACTTCTATCTTGAGGATGCCATGGATCAGCAAGGAGGTTTCCATATAGACCTTCTAGTCCTTCATGATGGGAGCCATTGGGTTTATTCACCAAAGGCAAACTTGCACATTGGGGAGGGACCATTGGGAGACAGAACTATTGCAGAAAATCTGAAGC
The DNA here is from genome assembly GCA_034641835.2 of Pinus albicaulis. Taxonomy (NCBI): domain Eukaryota; kingdom Viridiplantae; phylum Streptophyta; class Pinopsida; order Pinales; family Pinaceae; genus Pinus; species Pinus albicaulis. The sequence continues at coordinate 167,887,823 of CM076575.1, forward strand.
AATGGTGGAGACTATTGGATGATGGGGCCACAAGAGAAGGGGAGATTTTGCAGCACTCACCTTATCAGTTTCTTGAGGACAAGCAACATTTTGGAGGGGAAGACTGTAATATTCCCACTTAGCCCAAGCTAATGGGAATATTCAATTTTTCTTTTTTTTGTTCTCCTTTTCATGTTGATGAATAAAGTGTAAAGGAGAACATGTAAAACTCCTAAAAATATCAAAATAAATCAATGCCCAATGTAAACAAGGCTAAATCTAGGCCATTTTATAAACACACTTGAGTGTGAAAGAGGTTGATCACTTGACCAAGTCAACCATGACCATATCTACAATGCAGTCTAGATGCATTGAACCTTCATGAGGGACAGCGCAGTTCTATATGGAGGCTCTACATGTGAAAGGAGCTAAATTGATGAAGTGGTTTAGCGTTTGACAAGACTCTTATCTTATAAAAGTAAGAGGAGAGCAGCATGAGGGGGGTTTTTGAAGATATTATTTCAGAAGAATTTGTCTGCTTAGACGTTTCTCATTCTCTAGTTGTTTAGCTGAGAATAGTGTTGCTTAGCACTTGGATATTCTTGAGCGGGAATCCCACCTCCTTCCAAGCGCAGCTCTTGGAGGATTTTTGTTTGTCTTGTCCACTATCAAGCTTGGGCCAAGCTTCACCTTACACCTACAGCGCTGATCCTGTTGAGGGTTGGGTTGTCCTTGTGAGTTGCAGCAAGTGGAGGATAGATCTCTTCTGATCTATGCACATCTAGCACCCCTTTTCACTAGGAAAGTCTTCTATCCCATTGGAAAGAGTGTCCTATATCATTGGAGCTACAAATCCAGACCTTGGCATTAGGCCAAATCATTCTCAGATCTTACAGCATAGTTTCCCTTCCCTAACTGCGTTATTTGCAAATATGCAGTTGCAGGGTGTTTTGTCTACATTTTGGAGGAGAGATCTCTAGTGATAGGATTCTTCCTCTCACTGTGGTGATCCATGGATTGGCCATCCAATCCATGTTTGTTTCAGATCTGATCTGATGTTCTATTATATGATTCAGGAATTCGTAAATATTACTGCAGATCTGCAATTCTAGATCTCAGATCTACTCTTGTATTCTCATGTTTTACACAAAGCCCCAAGGGGAATGTATAGATGAGCTTTTCTTGTACACAGATCTGAATTAGATCTATATTTTTATGTAAAGATATGCTCTAGATATGAGTTATAATATACTAATGCTTCAGCCCATTAAAATAACATTTTCAAGTTTATGCAGACTTTTCTTGTGGTTGTAGTACCTCATTTCTGAGGATTTATCCCTATATAGTCTTCTCCTTACTCTTGTACAATGTATGGGCTATAATGTAAATCTGATTTGTTGTTATACATATGATCTTTGAGCCTCCATATTGGCCTACTACTTTTCTTCAGTGGAACTGCGTTATTTCTGAAGCAGTTTGTGCATATTGCTACAGTCCCTTCTTTGGGAAATTTTCAAGCCTTCCTAGGTGTGGGAGATCTATTTAACCCACCCAGAGAATTTGTTTTTTATCTCCTCTTGGATTTAGGTCATAGATACTCATATCTAAGGGATCCAAGGGCTGATTTCATAATTTGTAGCAGCCATTCCTGGAAAATTCATTTTCCAGTCATGCCTTGCTAGCAGTCCCGATTTTTGGATATTACATCATTGGATCTTGCAAGTGGCTTGACATAAGCTCATCTATTCACACTTCGCAAGATGTACTTAGGTACCTTGGCACTCATTGACATTAATGGTGATCTTGCCTCGCATTGGTTAACGTCATTCATTAATGGTATGTAATCCAATGACTTCTCTTCATGTTCTACATCAACACATGTATTCGCATGACTAGAATTGTATCATCAAATTTTGTAACGATTGAATACTACATAATTTCAGCAGTTTGCATCAGGAATCAATTTGTAACAACAGCAATAAAGATCCCAATATTGTCATCAACACAAAGAAAACAAAGAATCGGATCAAATTCCTTTGTTTACATTCTCCATGATCCAACTTCAACAACCACACTCTTCAGTAAACACAACTCATCCACATTGAAGGTAAGTAAAGGTATGTTGGTTTCTAATTTTTAGTCATGCAATTCCTTAAAATGCTAAAATTGTAATTTTGGAAAATTCCTCACTCACTTTCTCATATTGACAAAAACTAAAAAACACCTTTAGTCAGGGGAAAGGGACATCAATTCATATTCACATTACATACACCATCACACATTTTCATTTCATTCCAACTCGCATATTCTTTCAAATCAAGTATTGTTGCAATATGATTCCAAAAGATTATATGCTTTGCAAATTACCAATTCATTGATAGTTATTATGGGACTTGAAAATAAAATTTTCAAAGTTTTCAAGTAATTTGATGCAAAAAAACTAATATATATATATATATATATATATGTGTGTGTGTATGTATGTATGTATGTATTGTTACATAAGAACCAATGCTCAAAAAATTCAATTTTCACACAAGAACAAACCATCAAAAATATATGTTGCAATCAAATTTATTACACTTTGCAAAAGAGAATATGATGACACAAATTTTGAAGAGAATCAATACAATTCAAAAGCTCATAAAGAGGCAAATCATTTCAAGAATATAAACTTATGGACAAATGAACCAATGCAATAGTTGCATGAGGACATGCAACAACTTCAGTTGGGGGGTAAGTTGGGCATCCAAAATATATTCAAAATGACATACACTTTCAACTTAATTCTTATTTTTATTTCCACATTTCATCACCTTGTCATTACATTACCCTACACTTTCATTACCATGTGGGTTCATATTTGGATTTTCCAAAGTTATTAATTTCATGTATTGAGAGTAAATTTATGATTAAAAGTTATAAAAATAGCATGTATTTGCTTATACTTAAAAGTGGCTTGAGTTTGATGACATGTGTAATTCATTTGGAATATTCCAAGGCACCCTTATGTGGACTCCAATACACAAATTTGAATTTCAACTCAAGAGGTGGACCATATTCCAAGGAGAAAGATCATGGAGATCTTGAGATCTTCATGGGATTTGTATCTAGTATGTAGGGATAAGTTGAGATAAGTATGGATCTAGTAGATATTTAAGGGATTTACATTTATTGAGAAGATATCCCTAATTCATGTATAAATAAGAGGAGCATCCTTCAAAGGAAGCTAACAAGTTTTCAATTATTCATTAGCATCATATTTATGATTGTTCATTTAACATGACTAATATATTTTTTTCCAAATCACGATTTATGAGTGTTGTTTGATCCTTAATATGTGACAGTTGTTCATGTGTTCTCATTGAGGAATGGACGGATCCCCATCAACCACAATTCACATACATCTATAACATAGTTTAATTTTTGTTATTTCCTTTCATGCAAGTGTACTTTACTTTCCGCATGTGTGTTTTGTTATGTGAATATTGATTTCCTTTCAGTATTAGCATAGTTTTGATTTGGTATTTCTTGTTTTAGTTTTACGATTCAGCTACTTAGATCTGTTAATATTTTTGAATGATTTTGGATTATTTTTGTTTAAAATATAATTTGTGTATGAAAGGACAACCAAGGATTAAAGCTAAATTCTCTTTCTATCAAGTTATGAATCAAAACTAAAAATCATCCTTTTGCATTTCCTGAATTGTTTCTTGAATTCCAGTTTATGATTTGATGCAATGGTAATGTTGTTGGAGTAGAACTGTGAGGAAGGAAAACCAGGACCTCCTAAGTTAGGAGCCTCTTCTCTTGATTTCTACACATCACAAATTTTTTCTCTTTAGTTTCTATTCTTGAAGACAATACTATGGGTAAGGACAACCAGGACCTCCTAAGTTAGGAGCCACTTCCTTCGCCTACTACATCTTGAAGCATAGACTTTTTAGTTAGAACTTATATTTTTAATATGCATTTCCATTATTCACATCTAAATAACTACTTCCTACACTAGTTTAATCTAAGGTTCCAAATACTTTGGTTTGATTCTAAGTTTACTAACTAGGATTGATAAATAAATGAATGCTCTAATTCACCTCAATAAATTAGACCACCACACTATTACCTTTTTCTTCTTGATATATCCATTTATCTTGAGTTTTTAATGAGTGCTAATTCTCGCCAATGCATTACAAGATATGGTCAAATTAATTTCTTTTTTTCATCCCCTGAAGTTGGTTCTTGTTGTATATCTTATTATTTTGATGTTTATTCTTCCTTTCTTATTCCTCTTCACAATTTATGTAAAATAATTTCTTCTAAAAACACTTATGACCTTTAGTGTAATTTCTATCACAATTGTAACAAATCCATTGTGCTCTTTTTTCCCTCTAGTTTTTGTGGTGTCAACCTTGTAGATTGTGGGAAGCTAGGAGTGGAAACACTTCCATCTTTATAGTTGTGAGTGGTATAACTCCTTGTTGCCATAATTTTACTTTCAACTTTTCTTTGCACCCTGAATGCATTCTCTAATGGCTTATGTTCCCAAAGGTGAACCTCGTGTTGAATGTTATCCTTTAAAGTCCCTATGAAGGCATTAACCAAATTCTCCTTTCAAAAATGTTATTTACCTTGATATTCAATCTCTCAAAGTCCTCAACGTTCTCTCCAACTGAACCCTTTTATTTGAGATTTATCATTTGGCTAAAGAAGGTATTTCTCTTTATATTCTCATAATGTGCTATCAATTCCTTCATAAAAATTTTCCAAGTGCCTAGTGCTTTACAAGAACAAAACCATCAATACCATAAAAAGAGATTTGGTTCTAAATATAAATATGCAATTCATACCTTTAGTGTGTGTTATACATTTTGTAGATCAAAGAACTACTCCATATGTAGTATCCGTGTTAGGATATCCTTACCATCAAACTTCCTCTTATAGATCTTTGAAATGTGGTTAGTATTCAACCTATTGTTGGAGTCTCTAAAATCATAATTCATATTCCTTATTTTCATGGAATACCTTGTCATCACTAGGAAGCCCTTCATGAAACAACTTTTTCAAACCTTCCTTTAACCCCTCCATCTTTACATTCACCATTTCTTCCATGTGTTCTTTTAAACAATCCTTTAAAACTCCAGTGCCCCCTTTTATTTTTTATTTTAAACCACCTAATTCATTTTTTGTTTCTCTTTGTGAGAGTGAAATTTATAGCACTTGGTCTTGTAATTTTGATATGTCATGTTGCATTTCTTCCTCTTCTTCAGGCATTATAGTAGAGTTTTATGTTGGCTTGTTGGGTGTATTCAATTTTTTGTTACGAGGAATATTGGAACCAAATAATGATATATATTCTTCACTATGCCCTTTTAATCACTTCAAACTGATTTAACAAAAGATAAGTAAATTTAAAAAATACACACATTTTTCTTGTTTTTGGAGCTTGACCTTGAAACTATTGTATCCCTATAATTTTGACCTACCAAGGTTTGAAACTTTTTCTTGAGGTATATTTATATGCCTTCTTTCCAACTCCACATGTTATACCAAATTTGGATTCTTCAAGATAAATTTATACAAAATATCCCACGTTGACCTGATTATGGAGTAGGTTAGTATAGAAAATTTGTACCGACTGCCACGTGTCACTATTTAGATCTTTGGCCCAAAACTTTGTTCCCAAAAAAATGAAATATGTGAATTTTCAAATTTTTTATACCTTCATCCCAAAAATTTGTTCCCAAAAGACTAAAATATGTGAATTGTCAGTAACTTTTTATATCATTCAAATCTGATGATTGAAGAGAAAGTTATGATGATTTACCCTAGGATACTCGTTTAAGACTGAATTCTAGAGCACGAAAAACCCTAAATTCATTGGACCATATCTATAAAAATATAGTGAACTAGGATATGAAATTTTTGCATGAAGTTCACCAAGATTTCAAATCCACATGGTAAAATTTTCATCTTCTGAAGCCTCGCAGAAAAAAAAAACAATTATAGTGAAAATTCCAAGATAACATGTTTGAAGCGGCAAAATCCTAGGATCAAAATCTCTAATACCAAATTTTATGTAACCATATCACAAAAAGGGACGAAATAGAGAAGTGACAGCACTAAGGGTTTGAGTTACAGTTGGTTCTCATGGCAGTTTTCACTGGCTCCTCCACCCATGGCATTCACTCCATCCAACAACAGTCAACTGCAGGCTTACAATTGTGACCTCATTGCACCTCCCTGGATTCGACGGACGCCCAGCTTCATTTTTGCCCTGTTATCACATTGGACTATGGCTGGATAATGTTCTGTCGATATCTGTACCTTCTTGATAGTTGTGATCGGCAGCACTCTTCTTCCCTACTCCATTTACACATTTCCATTTTCCCGTGATGGTTTTTGAGGCTCTGACCGACGGTTGGATTCTAGTCATTAACAGTTTTTATTGGGGTCATCAATGGAGGGGGCCGAGGATGAATAGTTGGTGGATTATTCGGAAGACCCACTTGCACATGTAGAAATTTGGACCCTTTCTCAGCGATTATCTTCCGGAATGCATGTTTCACACCTGATTACCTCTCCTTTTTCTCTGTCTGCTTTCTCTAGGTCCAATCCATCTGCATCTTCCCCCATACATTCCTTCCCTGTCCTTGACTCCTTTCTAGTCCCTAATCTCACCCCCAACTCCCCTGCCATTCTATCTGCTACAGATCTGGACCTTATCTCCTCTCCAGACCTCCGCCCTCCTTCCCTTACCTCCGCCCTCCTTCCCCTACCTCGCTTACATTCCTCTCACATACCCTCCCCCTCTCGGCTATTGCTGCCACTTTCATCTACCCATTCTCATCCCCACCCACACCTCTTCCTCCTACTTCCTCATCTCCCATACACTCGACCCTACCCCCTTTGCACTCCACCTTACCCGCTCACCCCCTGACACCTCCCATGGCCCTAAAGCCACTCCCCCTTGACGTCCATCTGGTTGTTTCATTATTCCCCCTTCTGACACCATTCACCCCCCTCCCGCCTCCTCGCAGCCCCCTTCACTTTCTTCGAACACCACTGACTCTCTTCCAACTGGTCTGTGCCACCCCCCTCCCCCCCCCCCCTCTGTGCCCCTCGTCGCACGAAAAGCGTTCGGTCCTGTAATCGTGGCAGCCTCCTTATCCCTGGTGAGGGCATACAGATGGCGGATATTATGGGTACTATGGATAGATTCTTGGTGGGTCATGTCTGTGGCCATAACTATGGGGTTAAGAGACTAAGTATTTGAGTTCAAGAGATCTAGGGTGGTCTATTGCATGAGCTCCCCTCCATTCATACTCTCACTAAGGGTCGTTTTGCCCTCTGTTTCACAATAAGGGACCCTACAGATTTGGTCCTATTGCAATATTGGCACATTTAGATGGCTCATGTGCTTCTGAAGCATTAGAGTCCCTTATTTTATCCTGATCGTGAACAACTGGGAGCGAGACATATTTAGGTTCGCTTGCCTGGAATCCCACTACATTTATGGAATGAACAGATTTTCCGTCATATTGGAAATCTTCGGGCACTTATTTGGATCATGATCGCTCCTATATTGAATCCAACAAGATGGAATTTGCTCGCATTCTGGTCCATTTGGAAACTAGGGAAGGACTGGAAGAATCCTTCAAAATTCAATGGCGCAATACCACCCAGACACAGATCCTGGATTATGAAGGGGTATCATTTTATTGTTGTCGATGTCACAAGGTTGGTCATGTTTTTAAAGATTTTCCATTAAATGGATAGGCTTCTGGTACTCGCTCCTTGGGTGGCATGCATCCTATTGAACTGATATCTATCTCATTGCAATGTCAAATAGAGCTTTCTAGCTTCCTCTCGACTCTAGTTTCCACATTGCAGGAGGACATTACTCTTGAGAACGTGGCTGCCTCGACCAGGGTCACATGATCCATGACTACTGCTACACTTGTTGGTTTATCGTCGAATACTGGTACTCCTTCTTTACCTCCTTTCTCCTTTTTATCTTTTTATCTTATACATTTATTCAATGCATGGATCCCACTCTGGTTGGATTCACAACCTCTTCTATTACTTCCCCCCTTCTTCCTCACCTTTCCTTTTCACCCCTACTCCCCCCACCATACCTAACCTATCATCCTTACCCCTTTCCTCCTCTTAATCTACTCCTATTTTACCTCCCCCATCACTTGCCCCCCCCACCCCCCCCCCAAATATCACTATGGAATCATCTGAAACCTCCTCTACACACTCATACAATTTGCACCTGCGCATTCACACTCTGGCTAGACTTGGCCCTCATCTTGGCCCTCCTTTATCTCTGCACAAATCCACCCACAGTCGTCACTCTCATATATCGAATGTTTTCCTACAAGCTGGTCTTGAAGTCGCCTCTAGCACACAAATCTCCATTGAAGGGATCCTTAGAGTAAGACATGCCCCACATCTGGTCTCTTAATGATTTGTCCATCCTTCAACTACAGAGGGTTGGCCAGCCCTGCAAAGCGCCTTGCTCTCAGGCACCTCTTTACTTCTTCATCTGCGGACATTATCCCTCTTCAGGAAACTCATGCCACCTCCAAAATTGTCATACAAGCACTTGCTCCCTTCCTCCCCTCATGGACCATCCATGCAATCGATGCCAATGGTCGATCAGGTGTACTTGCCCTTTGTATCAACTCTCGGCATATTAAAATTCTTAATTTTGGGGGGAGGGATGGCACTCTGGCGATGGATGTCTTTTCTAAAGCACTCGGTCTACAATTCAGGGTCATCAATGTATATGGCCCTTGTACCAACAGGCAGTAATTATGGACCTCTCTATTGCATTTATTAATGTTGCGTTCTGAAAACATTATATTGGCTAGGGACTTGAATTTTTCTGTTGGGATATCAGAATCTTGGGGACATAATTCACATGTGGATCCACTCTCTGATTTATTCAGACACCTCCTATCAACTTATCATCTGGTGGATTTTCTTATTACCTCTCCTTCTCCCACCTGACGCAACATGCGCACTGGGGCTAATTTGGTTGCTCATAGGCTTGATCTCTTCCTCATTAAGGAATACTTACTTCATACTCTTGGTTCATTCAAAAAATGGATCGGCTCAGGAGGTATCTCTGATCACTCTCCGATATATCTGGAAATCATTGGTGCCTTCAATAATCCGGCCTCACCATTCAAATTCTGCTCGGTTTGGCTACAAGATGCAGACTACAACAATTTAGTGAACACACATTGGAGGCTTCCCCCACCACATAGCTTACAATAGCCCTCCTCCATATTCACACATAGACTTCTCTCCATTAAAAATAAGTCAATAACTTGGGCTAAAAACAAGAAAATAATGGAGGAATTAGGCCTCACAACATTTGAACAGGATATTCATAGACTGGAGGGCTCTCTTGGGGGAGGGTTTGCGACAAAGGATGAGAAATCACACCTTATCAAATTGGAATCTGATCGTCTAAATATTCTACAAAATTGGGGTGAAGTCTGGAGATTGAAAAATCGTGCCATCTGGATCAAAGTAGGAGATGAAAACTCCAAATTCTTCCATCAATTTGCAAGGGTCCAGAAGGCCATCAATACCATTTGGGAACTCGACAATGAGGATGGTACCTCCGCTACTACTTTCACACAACTTGCATAGAAATTTATCACTCATTTTCAAGACATTTATAAGGAACCCCTACATCCCTCATTGGTTGAGATTATCAAGGTGGTCTCCCTATTTCCTAGATATGTGGATCCCCCAGCTGCTGATGATCTCCTTGCACCTGTAACGATGGGGGAATTAGAATCAGTCCTTAAATGGTTCAAAAAGGATAAGAGTCCTGGACCTGATGGATGGTCTATGGAATTTTATCTGGCATTCTTTGAGTTGCTGGGACAGGACTTACTGGAGGTTGTGGAAGAGACCCGGCAATTCGAGTGCATCTATGAGGCTTTTAATGCTACATTTATTGCCCTAATTCCCAAATCAGATCATCCCTCTACTTTCAAAGACTTTTGTCCTATCTCATTATGCAACTGTATCTACAAGATTATGGCCAAGATCATTGCTAACTAGCTTAAGCCTATTTTATCTAAGTTCATCTCACTTGAACAATTTGTATTCCTTGAAAATCAAAAAATCCACGATGTTATTGGCATTGCACAAGAAGTTCTACATTCTATGCACACTAAGAAGATCAAATGGATGATCCTCAAGATTGATCTGGCAAAAGCCTTCGATCAAGCTAGTTGGCTCTACATTTGTATGCTTCTCACACATCTGGGATTTCCTATACAGGTTATTAATTGGATCATGTGTTGTATCACCTCAGTTTCCTACAGCATTCTCATTAATGGGGCTGCAACAAATTTCTTTCAAGCCAAACGAGGACTTCGATAGGGCTGCTCGCTATAACCCTTTCTCTTTCTCTTGATCATGGAGGGTCTCAGCAGGTGCATCATCGATGAAAGGGATAGATGCATATTCAAAGGCATTCGTATCTCGGCAAACAATGTTCTCACACACCTACTATTTGTTGATGACATTATCTTATTTCTTAATGGAACACTTGTAGACTCTACAGTGGTGAGATCTATCCTACTACTTTTTTGTACTGCCATTGGTATGCAATGCAATAATAGTAAATCTACATTGACTTGTCATGGATTCTCTCCTCATGAGATCTATTTTTCATAGCAGAGATTCCCATTAACCCTCACCAGATTTTAAGATGGACTAAAATACTTGGGATTTTACCTTAAACCTGTTAGTTATAAAACTGTAGACTGGAATTGGCTTGCCACTAAGATCGAAAAAATACTAAACAATTGGTGCCACTGTTGGCTATCCAGGGCAGGTCGGCTGGTACTTATCAAATCTGTCTCAGAGGCCATTTCGTTCTAATGGATGTCTTTGGCTTGGATTCCAAAAGGAATTCTACACATGATACAGATGATTTGTAGAAAATTTCTATGGCTCGGCGCTAAAGAAGGACACAAATTTTCCTGGACGAAATGGTCTCATATTTCTCTACCTAAGAATTTGGGTGGGTGGGGAATCAAAGATCTTCCAACTTTTTCTCAGGCACTTGCTACTAAGCTCGGATGGAAGATTCTCATAGGCAATAACTTATGGACCAGGGTGGTCATACAAAAATATATACACCCCTACAACACATATGAATGGCTCTGTCAACTCCATGTGCACCACTCCAGCTGCTCTATGATATGGTGTGCTTTATTGGGCTCTATTCGGCACATTAGCCCTGGTTTAGCCTAGAAAATCAGCAACGGCTCCATGGTACACATTGGCTGGGACCCTTGGTCAGGATGCAGAAATTCACATCTTCTCCCTCCTACATTCATTGACTTCCTCTATGGATTTGGATATCATACACTTAATCACATTGCTGATAGAAATTGCTCTATTGTATTCACACAAGGATGGTTAGATCATCTGGAATTACAGCTTCAACAACAATGGGTGGTGATTTGGACCATCTATTTGGATGCATTAAGAGATTTTCATGTCAGAATTATTGACCGGGAAGATGAACTCATATGGAATATCTCAAAACATGGTTTATACACTCCTAAAGAGGGATATATGCACATTTTCACCTCTCTGTTGTGGCCAGCAACAACCCCCCTTCTTATTTAGTATTAGTAATAATACTAAATAAGTGGGGACCCTTAGTCAAAAAATCCAAAAAATTAATTAGTGTTTGTTTCCTTTCTCAAATAAAACTTACTATTATAACTTAGGGAAATTCCTTTGAAAATCTTTAACATAAACCTAAGTTTATGATAGATCAAAGTATTATCCTTCTTTGAATAGAAATATCGCATCCATCACAAAAAGTGGATATCATTTATCAAAACATAATCTTTTAAAATTGCAATTCCGTGATATTGCGATAGCGCGATCCCAAAAAACTAGACATTAAAATGTCTATCACAAACCGCATATCGCAAAAAAGTTGTTTAATAAGTTACATTTTGTGAAATTGCGATTTCACGATTTTGCGATATTGCGATTTCGCGATGATATTAGACTGCAATTTACGATGTCGCAAAATTGCGATTTCACGATTTGCGATGATTGCGATTTGCGATGATTGCGATCCACAATATTGCGATTTTGCGACATTGCACAGCAATGTCGCAGATCGCATTATTGCAGATTCTTCTAGCACGGAGTCCAAAGTAAATATTTTCATAAATAAATATCCGTTATGCGCTTTGATGTCAAAATTAATGAATGGATTGTTAATCATTGATGGAAAGGATTTTGTTTCGATTGAAAGGTTGTTTCACGTTTTTATCTGCCTTCAGCATTTAAAACTATCCTGTCACCTTTCTCATCTCATTACTCTCACTTAATTCGTAACAACACGGGCGTGAAGGAGAAGAAGACTATACAAAGAATTCACATGGCATTATGGGTAAGAAAGAGAAAGTTGCAAGTGCTGAAAGCAAAGAGATGGCTTCCCTGTATGCGGATACTGCTTGCAATAAGGACGCCGGTACTACGACCTGGGAGGGCATGCATAATCTACTCGAGGAAGAGAATCCCAGAGTAATGGAAGTCGCGGCTACTTCTGGATCAAGCAATTCCTCTGAAGCGTCTCTTACGGAATTGGCTTGTTCATTCCTTCACAGAATAGCAGCAAGACCGAGAATTATTCCGTATACGGATATGATAACATGGGTGCTGGATAACACCAATATTTCGGACAGACAATTTAGAACTCCAGGACAAGAACTGATCGGGTCATTCACTACAGAAGATTTAAGGCTTATGTATCACTTACCGGAACCTTAGGCAACCTACAACAAACAATTTATGGAGAAATTCGCCAGAGAAAATGCAAATTTGGCAGAATGCACCAAGGAATGGACCAAGAGAGAGGAACCATTGAAGAAAAACAAAAATGGTATGTACAGTACTGGTTCACTCACCTCTCCATATTGTTTTGCTGCTGCTATGTTATGCAGGCTTTTTGGAAAGCCTGACATAAATATGGTCTTGCCTGAATGGCTCCCTTTGTTGAATGTTGTTGTTAACGCTACAATTGTAGACTGGGCCAAAATCTTGTTTGATAATTTAGCCACTGCCATTTTAAATTACCGGTCCAAACGGACTGTTTCTCAGAGGATTTATCCTCCTTTTTATCTATCTGCCTATGTTATGGATTCAATTTGTTTTGTTTCTAAATTCCCTTTGATGGGTTGGCAATGGACAATTCATGATCCCTTTCCTATTCATGTCTATCACAAAGAGTTGTGGGAATCAAAGTTTTTTCCTCATTTCTACAAAATTTTCCATGGCATAATGCTGCCTCTGTACAGAATATTGTATAATAAGGATGCTCCAAGGTTATCCCCGAAAGTAGAAGTCGACATTCTCCCTGTCGCAAGATGGTTCGGAGAAGAGTTGTTTACCTATGTGAGGGTTTTTGGAAGCTCTGCTTCGCCCCATGTGTTACCCCTGTATGTTCCAGATAAACTTGTAGCTCGAGAGATTGCTTATAAAACCTGTGGTGAAGGAGGTTTGACAAAGGAATTAAAGGAAAAGAAGAAGGGCATTTGGCCACAATTTCCCGTAGCCTGTGGAGCATTTTCATTGTTTGATGTTGGTCACGCATTCAAAGAGGTAAGAAATATTACATGCTTACAACTGTTCAAGTTTTCGAGAAGGTTATTTGATCCAATGGATGTTGTTAAAAATTTCACCACTGTAATCAAAGTAAGAGTGTTTGTTGGAGAAGAAGATCCTTTTGATGATATGTTTCAAACGAAATGTTCATTTAAAGAAGTTTTGCATTTAGCTCAAACACAGTTATCCCCAAAAGATTTTCAGGAATTTAAAGTTTACAGAGAGAGAATACTAACTACTGTCCCTTTGGAAAATTTACGCTTGGAACCCGCAAGGGAACCTACTCCTAGTGTCAGTCTTAGTGGCAGCTCAAATACAGAAAAGTCGAAGTCTGACAAAGAGACTTCTGAGCATTCTAAAAATATTTATAATGATGAAAGCTCAGTGAAGGATACAGCTCAATCTAAAGAGCTTTCACAACAACAGATTGTTTTCACTCCACAGTTGAATCTTCCATCTCTCAATGAACAGCAACCAACAGTTAGGACTGAATTGGACAAAGAATGGGAAACTTTTAATCAATTTCTTAATGTAGAAGGACAGAATATACAGACCCATGTACAGACAACAAAAGTTTTGAGCATGGGAATAGGTGGTACCATCACAGAAACCGAGCATATACCTATCACTCCCTCTTCTAAAATCGTACTCAATATAGAGGACATTCCTCCTCTAGATGTATTCTACAGCCCGCAGTATAAAGCAGTAGTGAGAAAGCAGAGGAAAAAGAGAAAGTTAGAGAGCTCAATCTCTACTGAAGTAGAACAATTGGATTTCTTATGGAAGGATCCTACTACGGATCCGACTGACAATCTTGCCAAACTATCTCAGATTATAGGAGCTTATGCTTTAGCTACTATTGATAAAGCATCTGAGGTAAAGCTAATATTAAATGAAAAAGAAGATCAGATACAAGCTCTGCAACAACAATTGCAAAAATCTTGTGCTAACAGTGAAGCACAAATAAAACTTGAAGAGTTACAGCTAGAGCTTCAAAAGATGCAAATTGATTATCAGAAAAGTTTGGCAGATAAAGAGAAACAAATACAGATTATCCAAGAAAAGCACAAAGACGATCCTAAGCTTCCAGAGTTTATTACAGAGTCTGTTTCCTTGAACAAACAACTACTACAGCCGCAAGACATATTATGCCAGAAAATCTCGCAATACAACTCTTTTTGTCAAGAAAGTGATAAAATCACTAATCATGTCGTAGAATTACGACATGATTATGATTTAACTAATGAAAGAGTTACTAATTATATAGCATGGCAAAAGACAAAGGAAGGAAGAAGAGCAGCAGCACCGATCATCAAGGATAGTCATAAAGAACTGCTTTTCAACAATTGGGATGTATAGCTCAGAGAAGCAGAAAAAATAGCAGAGGAAGCAGCTACAGCAACAGGAAATATTACTGATTGTGTGAACGAAAATTTGCACAAAGTTAATTTGATTTCAGAGATTACTCCGGGACACCTTCCGCAAGCACAGCAATTACAAACAGAATGGAGGAAAAAGGCTGATGAAAAGGCAAAGTCAATTCAAGAACTGACAAGATTAAACTGGGATTCTTACTGGACATATCTAGTAAAACCCCACAGTCAACGCATTGCGCTTAATTGCATCATTAATTCTGCTGAGAAAATGGCTCCTACACTTGCCGATTCTGTCTTTTCAGGGTAGTTGAAATCTGAAGTCGGTCAATCGCCTCTTCTTAAAGCAATGTTGGATTCTTGCAAGATCAAAGATCAAATTCATAAGTAGATAGCTGATAGTCTTTATTTTTAGATTTAGTTTTAGTTTTACTATATTTTTGCCTAGGAAAAGGACGGTCATTTAAACCGAATCCTAAATTTTTGTAATAAACTATTTTTAGATTTTATTTATTAGTATTTAAACCCTTCTCATGCATTTAGAGAAGGGTCCTGAAATTTGTCAAAAACTTATCCTCAAAACATGCACTTTTGCACCCTCAGAGGAGGTTTTGATGAATGAATGGAATGGGATTTATTGATATCTGTGTCTAATATCTGTTATTGATGTTGCATTTCTGTACTCTTGATAGATGTTGGATTAAGAAAGAGATAAATCATTATTGCTTCTAGCTCATGAGTAGAACCAGTTATAAATGGTATTTCTATCTCTTAACTGTTTCTGTTTCTGTGATAAAAGCAATATTTATGCTTAGTTGTTTATATGTTAATGTTTGAATATCTGAGTTATCATTTGGAATTTTTGTACGGTGATAATTATTTATTTGTACTTGATATATGAATAGCTTAATATGCGATATGTTTTCCACAACTGTTTCATCTAACTTTTTATGTGAAATAGTTTATCTTTATTGAATTATTTTCTCATAATAATTGAATGATCTTTATTATCAATTGTTATCTGAAATCCTTTTAGATCGCATATATTGAAAGATTACATCCCGGGTTAGTTTAGAATTAGATATTTCTTAGAATACGGTTTACATATGAATAGATTAGAAATAGATTAAAAGCATTTTACTTAGGAATTTTAGAAAATAAATATCAAATCTCAAACACACACACACATATTGGGAAACTGGTCCCATTATCCCCAGTCAGACCCACTACACCAAACGGAAAAGGAACTGCTAACCAAGGTCTGGACCGGGTGGGTATCCCCCTTGTTGTCGACCCGATTTTCGGGGCTTCAACATATTTGGCGCTAGAAGGAGGGCCTCAAACTATGAATGGCAAGTGAATCTAAATCTAAAAACCATTATGAGAGTAAATCACCCTCACCATCTTCCCCGACTTCTCCATCTTACTCAGAAATTTTAAATCTAGATCCAGAAGTCGAAAGAAGAACAGACACTGCCACAAACCCTGACTTTTCAGAAGAATCTGTTATTGAACCTCCTGAAGTCGAATTTTTGATTCATAAACTTCAGCAATTTTCAATATCACCTCAAAGATCTGATAAATCTCAAGGCAGTGTGACTTCGCAATATTATCCTGCTCATCCTCTCACTAGATCGCAGAGTGAAAAGCTTGGCATTCAGCCAACTGAGTTACCTCTACCTACAAGAAAAAGAGCTAGGAAATCACCCAAAGAGTCTGACAGTGAGACTCTTTCATCATCATCATCCATCTCAAACACTTCATCACGAAGTCAACCACCCACTCCTCCACTTCAGATTATTGTCCATCAGTCCACTCAATCTTCCACATCTCCTTCTCAAAACATAATATCTTCATCTTCACAGTCACAAATATCATCATCTACACTTTCACCTATTAGTAGTTCAGTGATGGCCCAAATGCCGTGGAATAATCCAGGGGCAGTCTTAATGCCTGCACCCTTGATTCAAATACCGGCCCATCCTGAAAAATGGCTGCCTAAGTTTAATCCTGAAGCAGGCATGCTAGCAGAAGAACATATCAATAACTTTATGTTATCCATAAATCTCAATGGAGTTGTTAATGAAGATGTTGTTGTCCGACTTTTTCCTTATACCCTACAAGGAGCAGCTGGATCATGGTATTTTTCATTACCATCTGGATCTATTACTAATTGGGATATCTTTTAAGATCAATTTTTGACTAAATTTGGTGATGACAGATCTACAGCAACATTGATCAATGATTTGTCTAATCTTAGAGCTGATTCAAAAGAACTTGTCAAGGATTTCAATTCTTGTTTCAATAAATTGTTAAACAAAATTCCTACTGCTTCCAAACCAAGCGAAGAAGTGCGAAGTGAATGGTACATTTCTACTTTGCCATCAAACATAGCAATCTTTGTTGATAGGGCTAATAAAACAACTTTAGCAGACAATATGAAAGAAGCAATAGCAGTAGAGAAACGAATCATTGCTTTAGAAAAGAAAAATGCAATAGAAGAACGAAAAATCCAAGAAGGTCACGTTCAAGGACGATCCCAAGAAAAAACAACCAAAAGATCCATTTGATTTAGAATGATTGCAGAAAGTTCTGAAAACCATGTCCAATGAAATGGTTGATATCAAGAAACAAGTAGCAGAATCCTCTTCTAAAAAGTCTTTCAAGCCTTTTAGAAGGAATCCTTCAACTGATCAAAAGCCACCAAATGCTATTACAAATGTTGAATCGGAAGAAGAAGAAGAAGATATTGTTACTGAAGAGACTACTGATGAAGAAGAGGTGGTAGAAGTACAATTCATGTGCGATTTCATCCTCCCAGATGAGGAAGACCAAGAAGCATCCCCGGTTAGCACTAGAAATAGAAATCAACTTGATCCTCCTCAAACTACTCCTAAACCAAAGAGTGCAAGCTCATTGGCTAAGGATAAAGTCGCACCCAAGAAAACAACATCCAAAGCAATTCAAACTAGCCCAGTCCAAACAGATTCATCAATTCCATCAAGAACATTGATTGTTCCAGATGAAATGGAATACAACATTATAGAAGATATGAAGAAGACTAGGGAAAACATCACTTTTTATGAATTAAGCAAGTTAAAACATCAGCAAAAAGTACTTTTGAAAGAATTACATGTTGTACCAGAAAAACCTTTGCCTGATCCTGTAATTTCTCAAGCTTCTAATGATATGGGAAGGCCTCCAACTAATTCAATCAGTGAAGTTGATCTTGAAAATATCGCTTTAATTGGAGGAAGGTCGAGATCTCATACTCCTCCATTTCTTCTTACTTACGAATTTTTTAATAAAAATCTGCATAACTGTTTAGTGGATTCTGGAGCTTCATCTAATATTCTACCAAAATCAATATGTGCAAAACTGAACGTTCAACCACAAAAATCTGATGTGCGCATAGTGCAGTTAGATCGATCGCAAGTTGAAGTGATTGGCGAATTAAACCAGGTTACCATAAGGCTGTCATCAAATCCAAAGGTATGTCAAGTCATTGATATTTTAGTTGCAGATATTCCAAAATTTTATGGCTTAATTCTTAGCAGAGATTGGTCAGAAAAACTTCATGGATACTTTGCAACCGATTGGTCGCACATGTGGCTTCCTTATAATGGTAAACCAAATCAGATAAAGGTTGAGCGAGAAAAACATCAGAAATACATAGTAATAGAATTGGAAGGAGAGAATGAACCAGTTGCATACAGCAGTAATATCATTGGCAATTACTCAGTTGACTCTTTTGTAGGAAATTTCAATGCTCATACTTCACCTTATTTAGAACATTCTGTTTTATCTCAAATAGAAAAAATTTCTCAAACAGATAGTTCTAAATGTATTAATTTTGTAGATACTCCTGTAAATAAATCTTTATTTTGGAAATTATTTTTTTATGGTTCTAAGTCTAATGAAGGAGCAGGAGCAGGATGCGTGTTGTTTAGTCCAGAGGGAAACAATGTTATGCTAACCTGCCGAATTGAGTTTGATTGTACCAATAATACCGCAGAATACGAGGCTTTAGTCCAAGGGTTATATAAAGCAATCGGATTGGATATCAAATATCTACAAGTTTTCAGAGATTCAGAAATTGTAATTAAACAGGTACGCAATACTATACATTGTTTATCAAGTCATTTAAAACATTATCAATCTTTAGTTCAAGATCTGACTGAACATTTTATAGCATTCAATATTTCACCAATTCCTAGAATCCAGAATGCTAGTGCAGACCTATTAGCCAATGTAGCCTCTAAGCTTATTCCTGCAGAAGACTTTAGTCCTGATCGATTTTCAAGTGAATTAATTTTTAGACCTTCGATTCTTGATAATGTTACCAATTGGAGAATTTTCAACGACGATCCTGATATTGTAAGCTTCCTCACATTTGAAGGATCTTATACCAATCAAATAATTGATGAAGACCAGCATGACAAACAATTACAACATGATAGCACTAATAATGCTATTCCAAAGTCAATAGTCAAATTAGAATACCTTTATGATTTGAAAAACCGTTTTAAAATATCTACCAATTCAAAATTACAAAGTTCAACTTTGAATTATGAATTAGTAAATCTAGGAACTGATACCAAACCACAGAATATTAACCTAGGCCTTGGTCTAACTCCCGAAGAAAAATCAGCATATGTGTGTCTTTTGAAACAATATAAAAGTGTCTTTGCTTGGAACTACGATGAACTCAAAACTTATGACACTTCTATCATCCAACATACTATCCCAATGATGAATGATGAAAAACCTGTACAACAAAAGCTCAGGAAAATCCATCCCAATCTAGAAAATCAAATCAAATCTGAACTTAATAAGTTATTGAAAGCCAAAATTATTTTTCCTGTTCGACATTCTAAATGGGTTTCCAATATGGTTCCTGTTAGAAAGAAAAACGAAGATATTAGAATTTTCATTGACTTTCGAAATCTTAATAAAGCCTGCTAAAAAGATAATTTTCCTTTGCCTCCCATGGAGCAAATATTACAGGCGGTTGCAGGGTCAGAATTAATGTCTTTCTTAGATGGTTTCTCTGGCTACAACCAAGTGTTAGTTCATCCAGATGATCAATTGAAAACTACATTTAGAACCAAATGGGGCACTTATGCATACCAAAATATGCCTTTTGGTCTGATCAACGCTGGTGCCACATTTCAAAGAGCCATGGACATCGCTTTCAAGGGATTAGCTAACAAATCAGTAGTAATTTACTTGGATGATATAACTGTATATTCCAAAAAATGAAACAATCATCTTAGAGATTTGAAGCAGATCTTCCAACGTTGTCAAAGGTATGGAATTTCACTTAACCCGAAAAAATCCTTTTTCGCATTAAGTGAAGGAAAACTTCTTGGATTCATAGTGTCAAAATCTGGAATTCACATTGATCCTGATAGAATCAAGGAGATTTCTGAAATATCCTTACCTCACAACAAGAAAGCTATGCAATCTTTCCTCGGCCAAATTAATTTTGTAAAGAGATTTGTACCAGATTTTTCAAGAATTGTATCTCCTTTACAAGCAATGATTAAAAATAATTCAAACTTCAAGTGGGGCCAAGATGAATATGAGGCACTGAATCTAATCAAACAAGAAATTATTAATGCTCCATCTTTAGCAACTCCAAATTTTTCCGATCCTTTTATTTTGTACACATTTGCCTCTGATAAATCTTACGCTGCGATTCTCACTCAAGAAAATCAAGACAAAGCAGAAGCCCCAATTTCTTTCTTCAGTTCAAATTTACAGGGAGCTGAATTGAATTACTCAGATGTGGAGAAACAAGCTTACGCTGTTTTTAAATTAATTAAGTATTTCAGACCCTTTTTACTTAAAACCCATACAAAAATCATTGTATCGTTTCCAGCGGTAAGAAACCTTTTAGTCCAAAAAGATGTGGGTGAGAAAAGAGCTAATTTGATTACTGCCTTACAAGAATATGATGTTGAGATCAAACCAACAAATATTGTAAGAGGTCAAGGCTTTTGCAAAATACTAGCTGGAGCATCACAGATTTCTGAGAAATCATCTGAGGAGATACAAACGTATGAGGTAAGCCTAAACGATGTTGAATCATTATATGTTGATATCATTTTTTATCTAAAGAATGGATATGCTCCTCCAAATCTCGATCACACCAAGAAAAGAGCTTTAAGTTTGAAGGCTAAACAATATCAGCTTGTAAACAATGTTCTTTTTAAAATGAATTACGATTCTATTCTTCTTAGATGTTTGGAGAAATCTGAAGCTGAAAAAGTCTTGCAGGAACTTCATGATGGGCCAGCAGGTGGACATTATGCTAGAGATGCTACTGCACATAAAATTCTTCGCGCAGGCTATTACTTGCCCACTTTATTCAAAGATTCACATAGCTATGTAAGAAAATGTCAAATTTGTCAAACCGCAGCTAGAAGACAAAAGAAACCATCATTGCCATTATAACCAGTAAACATTGAACAAACTTTTGATCAATGGGGATTGGAAATAATAGGTGAGATTGTTCCTCACTCTTCTAAGCAACATAAGTATATTATTACAGCAACTGATTATTTTATGAAATGGGTAGAAGCAGTCCCTCTCAAGATTGCTAATGCTGAGCACATCATTGAATTCATAGATTAGTTCATAATCACCAGGTTTGGTTTACCTTCTGCTTTAGTGTTTGATAATGCATCATATTTTTATGGTAATGCTATGACTGAATTTGCACTCAAGAGAGGTTTTAAACTTAAATACTCTGCCAAATATTATCCACAGGGAAATGGGTTAGCTGAATCCACAAATAAAAACTTAATCAGAATCATTAAGCGAACCATTGATCAAAATCATAAAAATTGGCATAAGTCTTTAATATATTCTTTATGGGCAGATCGAATAACACAGAAGGCTTCTATCGATACTTCTCCCTTTAATTTAGTTTATGGGAAAGAAGTAGTTCTTCCAACTCATTTAGCAATTCCTTCTTTGGCCCTAGTTCAATATATTGATGAAGTACCAACTTCTTCCTTACAACTAAGACAAATGGAAATAATTAAGTTAGAAGAACAACGAGATAAAGCCAAAATAACTCATGCTTATCATCAAGCATTAGTAAAATCTTCTTTTGATTCAAACATGGTAACTAGAAAAGACTTTCGGGTTGGAGATCTTGTTTTAAAATGGGACAAGGCTCATGAAGAAAAAGGAAAACATACAAAATTTTAACGAATGTGGCTTGGTCCTTTTCAAATTGCAGAAATCATAGGTCCATCTACCTTTTTGTTACAGGATTTAACAGGCAAAAGAGAGTCTTTACCTGTTAATGGACAAATTCTCAAAAAATACTTTCCATAGGAGATCATTCTTCTATTTTTTATATTAGTTTTCTTTATTGTCAAAATAAAACGAGTTGTTAATGGTTACATTTGGAATTTACAAAGAATATAAATTCTCTGTTTAGAGTATGTTTCTTTATTTTTATAAATAGAATTCTTGTCAGAATATTGATCATTATTATTCAAAGATACAGTTAAAAAAACTTTAGTCTTGAAATGATACTAGTTTCAACTTTGAAGACTTTGATGAAAGGAAACTTTTAGTGAAAGATTTTTTTATATCAGTTCAATAAAAGGTATCAATAGCAAAACAAAGTTTCTCTATAGAAAATTTCCTTCCAAAAAACTCTAGCATTGTCGTCCAGAGCTATCTTAAGGAGACAATGATATCCTCCCCGCTTAGAAAATCACAATGTTCAAAGAATTATCCAATGATACACTTTTAACTTAAAGAGTAAGAGGTCTCATCACAAGCCGACTTATCATGATCATAGATATTATATCTTGCTGACTTTGCCAATACTGCATGCCATAACAGGGCAAGGGCTCAAGATTGTTGCGATCAAAAGACAAGGGGTCTCATCACGAGCCAGCTTGTTCAGCAAAGTTATAAATCAAGTGAATGGCATTGTCATGAGTTGGCTACCAAACCAAGACATTGTTCTTTAATAATAAAAAGAAAAAGCAAAAACAACAAGTGTGAATATGGATTTCTCTTTGAAAATTTTATATTTCTCTAAGTAGGATACAGGATCATTGTTGGGTAAGAGGTAACCCTGTCGAAGCTATAAATGTTTGCTGGCAGCAGTGGCTCTACCTACGACAAATGAGCATATTTAAAACTGATTTATAGAGAAGCCTTTGTTTTTATTTTATTTTAAACCAAGTAATGACTGATGTAAATGCAAGGACTAGCTTGAGGAAGTAAATAATCAAAATTTTAATATAGAAGAAATGAAATATCATCTATAGATTCAAGCATAATGTACTTTGTCTTTTTATAATAAAGCTTGATTTTCTGGAAAATTTTCTGTTTTGAAAAGTTTAGAAAATTCAAAAGAAAAACGGAGATAACTGGTTTTTCCAAGTGAGTCGCCAATGTTGTGGCCAGCAACAACCCCCCTTCTTATTTAGTATTAGTAATAATACTAAATAAGTGGGGACCCTTAGTCAAAAAATCCAAAAAATTAATTAGTGTTTGTTTCCTTTCTCAAATAAAACTTACTATTATAACTTAGGGAAATTCCTTTGAAAATCTTTAACATAAACCTAAGTTTATGATAGATCGAAATATTATCCTTCTTTGAATAGAAATACCGCTTCCATCGCAAAAAGTGGATATCATTTATCAAAACATAATCTTTTAAAATTGCGATTCCGCGATATTGCGATAGCGCGATCCCAAAAAACTAGACATTAAAATATCTATCACAAACCGCATATCGCAAAAAAGTTGTTTAATAAGTTACATTTTGTGAAATTGCGATTTCATGATTTTGCGATATTGCGATTTCGCGATGATATTAGACTGCAATTTGCGATGTCGCAAAATTGCGATTTCACAATTTGCGATGATTGCGATCCGCAATATTGTGACTTTGTGACATTGCACAGCAATGTCACAGATCGCATTATCGCAGATTAGTCTAGCGTGGAGTCCAAAGTAAATCTTTTCATAAATAAATATCCGTTATGCGCTTTGATGTCAAAATTAATGAATGGATTGTTAATCATTGATGGAAAGGATTTTGTTTTGATTGAAAGGTTGTTTCACGTTTTTATCCGCCTTCAGCATTTAAAACTATCCTGTCACCTTTCTCATCTCATTATTCTCACTTAATTCGTAACACCGCAGGCGCGAAGGAGCAGAAGACTATACAAAGAATTCATAGAGCATTATGGGTAAGAAAGAGAAAGTTGCAAGTGCTGAAAACAAACAGATGGCTTCCCTGTATGCAGATACTGCTTGCAATAAGGACGCCGGTATCACTACCTAGGAGGGCATGCATAATCTGCTCGAGGAAGAGAATCCCAGAGTAATGGAATTCACGGCTACTGTTGGATCAAGTAATTCCTTTGAAGCGTCTCTTACGGAATTGGCTTGTTCATTCATTCACAGAATAGCAGCAAGACCGAGAATTCTTCCGTATACGGATATGATAAAATGGGTGCTGGATAACACCGATATTTCGAACAGACAATTTAGAACTCCAGGACAAGAACTCATTGAGTCATTCACTACAGAAGATTTAAGGCTTATGTATCACTTACCGGAACCTCAGGCGACCTACAACAAACAATTTATGGAGAAATTCGCCAGAGAAAATGAAAATTTGGCGGAATGCACCAAGGAATGGACCAAGAGAGAGGAACCATTGAAGAAAAACAAACACGGTATGTACAGTACTGGTTCACTCACCTCTCCATATTGTTTTGTTGCTGCTATGTTATGCAGGCTTTTTGGAAAGCCTGACATAAATATGGTCTTTCCTGAATGGCTCCGTTTGTTGAATGCTGTTGTTAACGCTACAATTGTAGACTGGGCCAAAATCTTGTCTGATAATTTAGCCACTGCCATTTTCAGTTACCGGTCCAAACGGACTATTTCCCAGAGGATTTATCCTCCTTTTTCTCTATCTGCATATGTAATGGATTCAATTTGTTTTGTTTCTAAATTCCCTTTGATGGGTTGGCAATGGACAATTCATGATCCCTTGCCTATTCATGTCTATCACGAAGAGTTGTGGGAATCAAATTTTGTTTCTCATTTCTACAAAATTTTCCATGGCATAATGCTGCCTCTGTACAGAATATTGTATAATAAGGATGCTCCAAGGTTATCCCCGGAAACAGAAGTCGACATTCTCCCTGTCGCAAGATGGTTCGGAGAAGAGTTGTTTACCTATGTGAGGGTTTTTGGAAGCTCTGCTTCCCCCCATGTGTTACCCCTGTATGTTCCGGATAAACTTGTAGCTCGGGAGATTGCTTATCAAACCTGTGGTGAAGGAGGTTTGACAAAGGAATTAAAGGAAAAGAAGAAGGGCATTTAGCCACAATTTCCCGTAGCCTGTGGAGCATTTTCATTGTTTGATGTTGGTCACGCATTCAAAGAGGTAAGAAATATTACATGCTTACAACTGTTCAATTTTTCGAGAAGGTTATTTGATCTAATGGATGTTGTTAAAAATTTCACCACTGTAATCAAAGTAAGAGTGTTTGTTGGAGAAGAAGATCCTTTTGATGATATGTATCAAACGAAATGTTCATTTAAAGAAGTTTTGCATTTAGCTCAAACACAGTTATCCCCAGAAGATTTTCAGGAATTTAAAGTTTACAGAGAGAGAATACTAACTATTGTCCCTTTGGAAAATTTACGCTTGGAACCCGCAAGGGAACCTACTCCTAGTGTTAGTCTTAGTGGCAGCTCAAATATAGAAAAGTCGAAGTCTGACAAAGAGACTTCTGAGCATTCTAAAAAGATTGATAATGATGAAATCTCAGTGAAGGATACAGCTCAATCTAAAGAGCTTTCACAACAATAGACTGTTTTCACTCCACAGTTGAATCTTCCATCTCTTAATGAACAGCAACCAACAGTCAGGACTGAATTGGACAAAGAATGGGAAACTTTTAATCAATTGCTTAATGTAGAAGGACAGAATATATAGACCCCTGTACAGACAACAAAATTTTTGAGCATGGGAATAGGTGGTACCATCACAGAAACTGAGCATATACCTATCACTCCCTCTTCTGAAATTGTACTCAATATAGAGGACATTCCTCCTCTAGATGTATTCTACAGCCCGCAGTATAAAGCAGTAGTGAGAAAGCAGAGGAAAAGGAGAAAGTTAGAGAGCTCAATCTCTACTGAAGCAGAACAATTGGATGTCTTATGGAAGGATCCTACTACGGATCCGACTGACAATCTTGCCAAACTATCTCAGATTACAGGAGCTTATGCTTCAGCAACTATTGATAAAGCATCTAAGGTAAAGCTATTATTAAATGAAAAATAAGATCAGATACAAGCTTTGCAACAACAATTTCAAAAAGCTTGTGCTAACAGTGAAGCACAAATAAAACTTGAAGAGTTACAGCAAGAGCTTCAAAAGATGCAAATTGATTATCAGAAAATTTTGGCAGATAAAGAGAAACAAATATAGATTATCCAAGAAAAGCACAAAGACGATCCTAAGCTTCCAGAGTTTATTACAGAGTCTGTTTCCTTGAAAAAACAACTACTACAGCAGCAAGACATATTATGCCAGAAAATCTCGCAATACAACTCTTTTTGTCAAGAAAGTGATAAAATCACTAATCATGTCGTAGAATTACGACATGATTATGATTTAACTAATGAAAGAGTTACTAATTATATAGCATGGCAAAAGACAGAGGAAGGAAGAAGAGCAGGAGCACCGATCATCAAGGATAGTCATAAAGAACTACTTTTTAACAATTGGGATGTACAGCTCAGAGAAGCAAAAAAAAGCAGCAGAGGAAGCAGCTACAGCAGCAGGAAATATTACTGATTGTGTGAATGAAAATTTGCACAAAGTTAATTTGATTTGAGAGATTACTCCGGGACACCTTCCGCAAGCACAGCAATTACAAACAGAATGGAGGCAAAAGGCTGATGAAAAGGCAAAGTCAATTCAAGAACTGACAAGATTAAACTGGGATTCTTACTGGACATATCTAGTAAAACCCCACAGTCAACGCAGTGCGCTTAATTGCATCATTAATTCTGCTGAGAAAATGGCTCCTACACTTGCCGATTCTGTCTTTTTAAGGCAGTTGAAATCTGAAGTCGATCAACCGCCTCTTCTCAAAGCAATGATGGATGCTTGCAAGATCAAAGATCAAATTCATAAGTAGATAGCTGATAGTCTTTATTTTTAGATTTAGTTTTAGTTTTACTATATTTTTGCCTAGGAAAAGGACGGTCATTTAAACCGAATCCTAAATTTTTGTAATAAACTATTTTTAGATTTTAGTTATTAGTATTTAAACCCTTCTCATGCATTTAGAGAAGAGTCCTAAAATTTGTCAAAAACTTATCCTCAGAACATGCACTTCTGCACCCTCAGAGGAGGTTTTGATGAATGAATGGAACGAGATTTATTGATATCTGTGTCTAATATCTGTTACTGATGTTGCATTTCTGTACTCTTGATAGATGTTGGATTAAGAAAGAGATAAATCATTATTGCTTCTAGCTCATGAGTAGAACCAGTTATAAATGGTATTTCTATCTCTTAACTGTTTTTGTTTCTGTGATAAAAGAAATATTTATGCTTAGTTGTTTATATGTTAATGTTTGAATATCTAAGTTATCATTTGGCATTTTTGTACTGTGATAATTATTTGTTTGTACTTGACATATGAATAGCTTAATATGCGATATGTTTTCCACAACTGTTTCATCTAACTTTTTATGTGAAATAGTTTATCTTTATTGAATTCTTTTCTCATAATAATTGAATGATCTTTATTATCAATTGTTATCTGAAATCCTTTTAGATCGCATATATTGAAATATTACATCCCGGGTTAGTTTAGAATTAGATATTTCTTAGAATACGGTTTACATATGAATAGATTAGAAATAGATTAAAAGCATTTTACTTAGGAATTTTAGAAAATAAATATCAAATCTCAAACACACACACACATATTGGGAAATTGGTCCCATTATCCCCAGTCGGACCCACTACACCAAACGGAAAAGGAACTGCTAACCAAGTTCCGGACCGGGTGGGTATCCCCCTTGTTGTCGACCCAATTTTCGGGGCTTCAACACTCTCATAGGCCTCAGTCCTTATTTCCATGGTGGCACACTATCTGGAAATTAAAGGGACTTGCAAAATACAGGCTCCTCATGTGGTGCATTCTCATTGATAAAATACCCACGAGGGCCAACCTCCAGAAACGATCACATTTTGGTCCCAATAGATGCCCACTTTGTAATGCAACTATTGAAGACACATTACATCTCTTTCTCCACTACTCAACCATACATGAACTCTGGCACCTTATCGATTCATCTATAAATCATAATCTTCGTTGGGAGGGGCTATCTCTTTCTATTGCATGGGAGAATTGGTGGAGATCTTCTAGTCCCCAAAAGTTGGGTAATTTTCCCATATTAATCTTCTCGATCATCCGAATGGCCCACAATCAAACCATCTTCCATAATATACCACATCACTAGCCATCATCTGCTGCCCGCATCATTTCCATTTATCATATGATCCACCACCTCCACTACCCCGGGTTATCACCCCTGAGCATATTGATATGTCCCTTCCTTGGGCCTACTTTGACGGACACGCACAAGTACATGGATGTGGAGGTGGCTTCCTACTACACCTCACACCTTACCTTTTTTACAAATTCAAGATTGGTCTTGGACGTGGCACCAATAACTTTGCTGAACTCTCCTGTCTGTTGTACCTCCTTCAAATTTCTATCACAAAGAATTGTCATGATCTAGAAATATTTGGAGATTCCAAAATTATCATTGACTGGTTCAATCAACAATCAACATGTCATGCGCACACACTACAGAACATTTTGGATGAAGTTATTCAACACAAAACACATTTTGATCACATTTCTTGTCAACGTATTTACAAGGAGAGGAATACGATTTCCGATCTCCTATCCAAGGAGGCGATGAACCTATTGACTACACACATGGAGATACAGGAGCAGAATGATCATGCATATTATCATTACTTTCATCGTCCTTTTGTACCTAATCACAGGATGGGGTGAATCCCCATCAAGGACTTTTGTTGTTTAGTATTTCTTTGTTTCTGGTTACTTATAGTATTTTTGTACAAAAACTTTTGATTGTTGTTATACAGTATGTATTTATGAGGATACTTATCGAATGTATTTATTTATTTTCTACCTTACTGGTATATATAGCCAGCTTCACTACTGATTTGAATATGCTCTTAGCATATACAACATGTAACTTTTATTTTATTAATAGAAGCTAAATTTTTCCTGGGGGAAAAAATATCACAAAAATAGAAGAAAATATAGCCCAACGACTTTATATAAGCTTATTTGAAGGGAAATTTTCCTATTACATCACATAAATGAACAATTCTTGCATGATTCAAATGACAAGACCTCCTTGATATATATAGGAGTCTAGGGGTCAAAATATAATTAGGGCCTACATAACAATAATAATGTAAGGGCTCAACAGTAACAATAGTGAGCTTTCACGAGGCCCAACAATAAAAATAGTGGGCTTATATGGGGCACAACAATAACAATTTGGGGGTTATACTAGTATTATAGGGACCTAAAAGGAAGAAATTATTTCTCTAAGAAAGAGCTTGAAAAGGCTAAGACCCAGCTGAGTTTTAATAAAAAAATTGGGAAAGGGACCAACTGATTAAATTAAATTATTGAAGAAAAAATACTCTCGCGCAACAAAATAAGCTTAGGATTTGAAGGCGAGTCAAGCTCACCAGCTGAAATTAAGGATAAGAAAGTTATTAATTATGTTCAAGATGCGAAAATTCTAATCAATGTAGAAGACTCAACAAACCAAGTGAAAAACACAAAGAAATAGGCAAAAAAATTCCAATTTGTAGATACAAGAAAAAAATGGAAAATCAAATTTGACTAAGCGAGCAAATAACGCTGCAAACAAAAATTGAAATTTTCAACAAAGAAAAACATCGGCACAAATCACACACCATGTTGATATGTCTCAAAAAATTCAACATCCAAGCTACAAGAATAAACTTGAGGTTATTTTTCCTCGATATTTTTTTATTTGCACTAATTACATTCATAAAATTACAAATTATAGGGTGAATTTATTATTTAGCAGAACAAGTCATAAGGAATAATTTATTAGCATCAAAATCAGTTTTCCAAGAAAAGGAGAAATGAATCCAGATTTAGTAATTCATTTTTCCCACTGAATAATATGGCACAATGATATATCTGTCAAAATGTTTCCCATAGATAAACTATTTGCGGACTTAGTAAAAAAAGGGAAGCTCGATAATTCAAGAAATCAAACCAAAAACTCAATTTATGGAAGAAAAAGAAAAATGAAGAAATTGTGATCTAGTGCTATATGCTTAGAATGGAGGGAGCCAATGTAGGAATTTACAAGGTAAGTTCCTTAGGTAAAACACCAAAGGTCACCACTCACAACATAGTAGTTCTCCCAGCCCAAAAGTGGTCAGAAACAATAGATATAGAAAATGACTATCACATGTAGTCAAACCGGCCTCAGATTTGTATCAACAATGGATGCGGCCCTCAAAATAGCTTTGATACCATGTATGAATTTACAGGGTAAGTTCCTTAGATAAAACACCAAATGTCACCGCTAAAAAATAGATCAAATATTAGTACACCAGTATTTGATGTGGTTAAAACCCTCGAAGAGAGAAATAGTCCACAGCTTGAGCCAACGCAACCACTTCAAGAAATTTATTAATATAAAGAAATAAAATTTACATAATATTTTCTCATAAAAGGTTACCGGAAAAATGACCCTCCTTGCTCTTTAAATAGAGATCATGGGCCAATCGGGTGTTAAGCCACGGATCAAGTGTTGGCAATACCGAGGAGAGAGTGAACCTTTGGATCACTACATATCGTGAGCGTCAGATTATAAGTTACAAATTTACATAGTAAAGAAACACAATTTACCTAATTCTATGCTAAATAAATTTATACTTAACTATTTCCTATGTGTCGAAACATCCTAACATCCCCCCTTAAGAAAAACTTAGGATAGGATTGAAGGATTTACAAAGGTGACACAATAGGAGACTATTTCCTATGTGTCGGAATATCCTAACATCCCCCCTTAAGAACAACTTGGGAGAGGATTGAAGGATTTACAAAGGTGACACAATAGGAGAAGGAAGGAGGCATTAGAGCCTACCCCCCCTTAATGATAACTTTCCTGAACTCCAAGCATAGATCGAAGTTTGGTAAACTTCGCTTCTGTGAGAGCCTTTGTAAATATATTGGCAACTTGATCATTCATTGAATAATACTGCACTTCAAGAACACAATCATGAATGAGCTTTCCGATGAAGTGTATGTGTAGCTCAATGTGTTTCATACGCTGATGTTGAACTAGATATTTTCATAGCTGAATGGCACTCTAATTATCACACCAAAGCATAGTTGGATGCTACTAATGAAGACCAAATTCGGACAGGATCTAACGAAGCCATAGGGATTCCTTGTTGGCTTCAAAAGCACCACGATAATTTTCTTTTGTTGAATAAAGACCATGTAATAGGTCTTGAACCAAGACTGAATACAAATCCTGTAGTAGACTTTTGATCATCGGGGTCACCAGCCCAATCAGAATTAGTGAAACCAATAAACAATGGAGATTCTCTTTCACTATAATGAATCTTGGACTAAATTATACCTCGAATATATCAAAGTATTATTTGAGATTCTTTCCAGTGACTTTTATGAGGTTGGTGCATAAACCGAGCAACAATACCAACGACAAAGGAAAGGTCAGGATGGGTATGTGTTAGATATAGAAGTTTACCACCAAGTTGACAGTGTAAGGTTGTTGAGTCTCAAATCTGCATTTTTCCTATACACCTTTCTAGACCTTTCTCATTCACCTGAACCTTCCAAGTTGTCAATATCATTGTATATTAATTGCAAAAGAGCATCTAAAATGGTTTTTAACTATATTTTGTATCTGCTGTTTGATTTAGATTTTTGCTCATTTAGCTGCGGAATCTTGCCACTTTCCGCAGCTGCTACAACTTTCCGCAGCCATTTTGTGAAAGTCTATGTTGCAGGTGTCTTCAGGTAAAACGAGCCACATAGGCAAGTCAGAAATGATGTGGACATGGATCGTGTCCTATTGGCTCGAGCAAATTCACTTAAGGAGGTTGTGGTCAAAGGTGGCCAAGTGGAAGTCAACCGTAGAGTCCCACGGTGACAGGGCTCTGTTTCTCATCACGTGAGGATTTGCATGACCGTTTCTAACTTACGGGAGACACATCAACACCTGTACACGGCTCCATAAGCCGAATCCAACATCCACTCTTCATAGATTTACTCCTCAACGCGGCCATGATCCTAGATCTCTTGACGTAATGGTTTACGTGTTTTCTATCAGCATAAACTTTAGGGAATTAATTATATTTCCTTTGTTATAAATAATGCGTTTGCATACGCATATTAGATTAGTCTCCATTAACCTCTAGATAGCTCTGTAATGTAATTACGTTTCCACTGTGCTGTAATATCACCTCTCTGTTATGACTGCATTTTAATATATAAGAAGACTCTGTTTCCAAGCGTAATTCGTATTTGAAGGCTGTTGCCAAGGCTGGTGCAGAGGTCCCCTGCACACGCTGAGGTTTTGTGCATTATTGTACAGTTCTTGTTTTATTTCTTTAAGCTCATTGTGCCATAAGTCATTCATGTGTTTATACATTACATCTTTCATGGTATTTATGCTTCATCTCTGTTTATAATATTTCATGCTTTACATCTTACTTCTGTCCATAATCTTTCATGTTTTATGTTGTTGTTAACTGATCAGTGTTCCTGTTTCAGATTACAAATAGGCAGCCCGGGCATTTGCATAACCTTTTGACTAATGACATGGAATCAATATTGTTCTGCTGCTAATTTACTTTTTGTTTAATTCCAGCACTGCTTTGTTTATTTCAGTCTTGCACATTTGTTTCAGTAGTTAGATTTAGATATATTAAATTACTCATGTCATTTTCAGTTACCTCCGAAAGCCACAGCTGGACTGATGGTGAGGGATTGAAGTATGAGTGTGTAGTTTGATATTAGTTTACTTTCTCCAAGTTAGACATATTAAATTGCTCATGTCATTTTCAGTTACCTCCGAAAGCCACAGCTGGACTGATGGTGAGGGATTGAAGTATGAGTGTGTAGTTTGATATTAGTTTACTTTCTGCAAGTTAGATATATTAAATTGCTCGTGTCATTTTCAGTTACCTCCGAAAGCCACAGCTGGACTGATGGTGAGGGATTGAAGTATGAGTGTGTAGTTTGATATTAGTTTACTTTCTGCAAGTTAGATATATTAAATTGCTCATGTCATTTTCAGTTACCTCCGAAAGCCACAGCTGGACTGATGGTGAGGGATTGAAGTATGAGTGTGTAGTTTGATATTAGCTATTTTTCGCAAGTTAGATATATTAAATTGCTCATGTTATTTTCGGCTATCACGAAAGCCACAGTTTAGACTGACAGAGGGATTGAAGTATGAGTGTGTAGTTTGATATTAGTTTCTTTTTCTGCAAATTAGATATCAGATTTCTCAAGTTGTTTATGGTTACCTCCGAAAGCCATAGCTGGACTAATGGCGAGGGATCAGAATATAAGTTGATGTAATTTGATTTACTTTGTTGCAATTCTTGGATTTCTTTAAGCATAGTTTCTTTTGTGTTTAGACATCAGCAAGGATAGTTTGGTTTTCATGCTCAATAGTTCACTGTTTGATTTATTAGGCTAGCAGCACACTTTCATTTCCTTTCAAGTTTTGTCATTGTATGTTTCGAATTCCTTTTGAAGTTTGAAGTTGGTAAATCATTATAAAGGATATCATTGCCTTGAACAATCATAACCATACTTGTTTTTATTTTAGAATTTCCATCTCACATTAGAAAACCAAAAACGACAAAAAGACAAGAAATAGGTTATCTTGCACATATAGTGCGCCACACTTCATCATCTTACGAATCCCGGATTGATAAATTAATGTAGCAATTTAGGACACACTAAATTGACCAAACAAAGGTATCATAAACTTCAGAGGAATTACAAGTGATTGAAAGCTTGACTCCAGACTGAAAGGGAGAAGGGGTTGGCTTACAGCTGTCTTCCATGTGAAAGTGGCATAGAAGATCACAGACATACTTGGATTGAGAAAGGGTAATACCTTCTTTGGATTTCAAGACTTAAAGACCAAGGAAATAATGCAAGTGTCCTAAGTCTACCATTTCAAACTTCTTTTTGAGGCTAGACTTCACATGTTTTATATGGTTGGGATCACTACTAGTAAGGATGATATCATCAACATAAATAACAAGGATGATTAAGGACTTACCCACTTTCTTGGTGTAGACAGTGTTATCGAAATGACATCTATAAAAGCAATTATCTAAGAGAAAGCTATTCATTTTGGCATACCAAGCCCAAGGGACTTATTTGAGACCATAAAGAGACTTCCTAAGGTGATAAAAAAGGCTAGAGTCGTTTTGGATAAAGCCAGGAGGTTGTTCCATATAGTTTCTTCATGCAAATCCCCATGTAAGAAGGAGGATTTAACATCCATTTGATTGAATTCCTATTTAAAGGAGGAAGAAAGGGAAAGAAAAAGGCATACAGAATTCATTTTGGCAACAAGGGATAAGGTTTTAGTATAGTCAATGCCTTCAACTTGTGAAAATCCTTTAGTAACAAGATGAGATTTGTGTTTATCCACTTTTCCATCTAGTCCAAACTTTTTTCTATAAACCCATTTGCATCTGACAAGTTTTCTTCCCTTTGGAAGAGGAACAAGATCCCAAGTATCTTTATCCAATAAGGAATGATATTCTTCATTCATAGCTGCATCCCAATCTGGATGACCTGAAGCTTCTACAAAAGTGTCTGGATCAGGATTTTTTGTAACTTGAGACAATAAGGAAGAGGCTTTGTCAAACTGAGAACGTGTATGATGTTGATCTGCAGGGTCACTTGCGAGAGAACTTGTTGCATTCCGAGCAGAGTGCACCCATTTTGGAATTTGTGGAGTTGAAGGAATATCTTGAGGAGGTGGAGGAGGATTTTCATCCTCGCTATCATCATCCAAACTAGGAGGAATGTTGTCAAAAATAGAAGAGATAGAGAGAGGTGGCACATATGATGAATCAGGCTCACAGGCCAAAGGCGGCACACTCGCTAAACTAGGCTCGCGAGTCGATGTATTTTCATCCAATTTTACATCTCTTCTAATGATAATATTTTTGGATTTTGGTCGAAGAAGTCTATATCCTTTGACATCTTCAGAATATCAAACAAAAATGCATTTTTCAGTCTTAGGTTCTATGCCTTTATATTTCGCATCTAGAATATCGACCCAAGCTTCACTTCAAAAGACACGAAAGTGACTTACATCTGGTTTGATTGAGCTCCAGGCATCTTCTGGATTTATATTCCTTAAAACCTTAGTAGGAGTTCGATTTACTATGTAATTTGCATAGTTAATTGCTTCTGCCCAAAAATTAAGACTAACTCCTTTAGATTGAAGCATATAATTAGCCATTTCTTTTAGAGTGTGGTTCTTCCTTTCAGCTACACCATTTTTTTGTGGAGTGTATGGAAAGTATGTTGCAATTTAATTCCATGCTAAGTTCAAAAGGGGATAAGTTTGTTGTTAACATATTCTCCTCCATTGTCAGATCTTAACTTAAGAATGTGATTTCCAGATTGTTTCTCAACAAATGCCTTAAAGGCTAAGAACATGTTAAAAACATCACTCTTGAGTTTTAAGAAGTATACCCAAGTGTGTCTGGAAAAACCATCAATTTAAGTTAAGAAGTACTCTTAGCCAGAGAAAGAAACAACTGGAAGTAGACCACATAAATAAATGTGCACAAGCTGCAAAGGGGCTGAAGCGTGCCAAGAGGAACGTTTGTCAAAACTATCCCGATGATGTTTTCCAAGTACACATTCGTAACAAACTCCATCTCGTCAAGATACCATAGGAAGAAATCACCATATCTTCTTTACATAGAGTTTGAAGAGAGCGATAGTTTAAGTGACCAAATCACTCATGCCAAAGTTTGCTCACTACATCATTATGAGCAACAAAAACAAAGGGAATACATGATGACCCAAATTTTTCAAACTTATACAACCTTTTGGAATCATCAACAATTCCAATAGCTAGAATATGTCTAGGATCTCTTAGGTCCTTAATTACAAATTCATGAGGTGAGAATTCTATTGTTTTCCCTTCACCTGAATGAGTTATCTGATAAACAGATAGAAGGTTGCAAGACAAGGTAGGAACACATAATACATCATTAAATAGACCATTATCTAGATGAATGCTTCCAAACCCTACAACACTAAGAGATCTATCATCACCAACATAAGTTTTTTTGGTGTTAAAATCATTTAGAGAAGAAAACATGGCTTTATTTTTGGCCATGTGGTAAGAGGCTCCAGAATCAATGAGCCACTTATGAGAATGAGAAGAAGAATAGAAATTCAATGCATAACCATATGTTGATGCTTGACAACCACAAGTAAAAAGTTCCATTCCCGAAGATGAAGTTGGAGAGTTCTACAAATTAATGTTGTGCTTCTTCATTGCTTCTTCCAAGGCTTCCATCTTCTTAAAACATTTTGACTCTATGTGGCCATCACGATTACAAAAGGTGCAATGTCTATATGTCTTCTTCACTTTTTTTTTTTTTTTCCTTACCATTTTTTTGATTTTATTTTTCAGTTTGCGGCTGAAATTTCTTAAGACCCTTGTTTGGTTTAGGACCATTATTTTTAGGATGTTTCTTATTATGATTCTTTGGATATGGTTGTTGTTGGGCTGCTAAGGCTTTCTTAGAAAAGTTTCCAGTGTTGATAAGACCAAGGTGTAAAAATTTTTATTGTTCTCTTACGAAATAATCGCAAAAGGCATCAAAAGAGGGGCACTTGTGGGTTGTTCCTTGAGAAATGAGGGCTTCTCTAGTGGAATGGAAGGTGGAAGAAAATACAGAGTATGCAGGGCCTAACTTAGCAAGAATGGAATAGATAAGGCTACCATATTCCTTTTTTATCTTACAACCATCTAAAAGAAGTCTAAGGGTCCTAAATTTGGACAAAAAAACTTCAATAGAGGAGAAATTATGGGGGTCCAAAGTAAGCAACTCATTTTCAGGTTGGTGGGCTCATAGCGTCAACAGGGGAGTCAATTTCTTGGATATGAGATCTAATATCTTGAGTAATGGACATTCCTATCAACCCTCATGCTTGATCTTTTTTATTTTCCCATTTAGCCGATTTATCTCCATCGGTAAGTCTAGATTCTTGTCCTGTGTCTATTCTATAAAGCGCTTTACTTCTAAGTAAGTCTACCATGCAGGATAGTCATTGGAAATAACTGGTGTTGTTAATAATAATCGGGCATGCACTTTCCATTTTTTTTAAAACTAAAGTTGTAAAGTTAAAACTAACTGCTCCAATGGCAAGATCTTGAAAAATTAGGCTAGTTATAAAAAAATGGCTCCGAAAATGGCTTCGGGATGAATAATTTATGTCTTTTTGAAAAACGTTGTAGTAGATGTCGCGTAGTTACGTGATAGGTTGAAAGTTGATGATGAAGTTGTATTTAAAAAAAAAAATCCCCCCCTTTTCCAAACTTAATATACTAAGCTCTTCTTCTTTTTTAAATACCACTTTATGTGACCCACTTTTATAAATAAGTGAGTCACTTTTACAATGTTACTTTTACATGTGTTTTTTAAATAAAACCCTTTAAAAAAAACAACTTGCCAAAAAAAAATTTAAGAAAAAGTAGCTTCACAAAAATATTTTTAGAAAAAGAAGCTTGGCAAAGAGACTTGAACCCAAGACCTCTATTCTCATAAAGTAACTGTACACCAAGTGAGTTAGTAAAAGAATTCTATAATTATTTGAAAGGAGGAAGGATTTTTTTTTCTATTAGGTTTGCATGTTTTTTTTGCAAAAAAAATAACAATCCGTGTAAACAAAAAAATAACCCTTATGGCAGAACGTTAAATTTCTAGTTAGTCCTTCCAGCAACTATCTATTTTTCTCACTATTTTTTATTTCCCGAGATCACACAAAGTCATGGGGAAAGAGCATATGTAGCAGAAAAATCATGTCTTCTTGTTTCTAATTTTCCAGACTGGACACAGCGCAGAGCAAAGAGCATAGACAGAGAAGAGGGTATAGAGCCAGTAATAATAAATAAATAAAATTATAAACCAAAATAAATAGAGGGATTAATAAATATAACTGCAAAAAAAATATTGTATACCTCCAGATCTAAAATGACATCAATTCGGCAACCAGAAACCTTTTCGCATGAAACAAAATGGGTTCCTCACTATAACAAATGCTCTGGACACCATAGAGTAGTTCTCTCGGCCTGAAAGTGGTCAGAAATATTAGATCTGGAAAATGACAGTTGCTTGCAGTCAAACTGGCTACGGATTTGGATCAACAATGGATGTGGCCCTCAAAACAACTCTGGTACCATGTATGAATTTACAAGGTAAGTTCCTTAGATCAACCACCAAAGGTCACCACTCAAAAAATAGATCACAGATCAGTACACTAGTGTTTGACGTGGTTAAAACCCTCAAAGAGGGAAACAGTCCACGGGATGAACCAACATGGCCACTTCAGGAAATTTATTAATATAAAGAAAGAAAATTTACATAATATTCTCTCATAAATGGTTAGCAGAAATTTGACCCTCCATTTTATTTAAATAGAGATCATGGACCAATCGGGTGTTAAGCCATAGATCAAGTGTCAGTAATACCGAGGAGAGAGTGAACTGTCGGATTATAAGTTACAAATGTACATATTAAAGAAACACACTTTACTTAACTCTATACTAGACCAAATTATACTTAAATATTTCCTATGTGTCGGAACATCCTAACATCCCCCCTTAAGAACAACTTGGGATAGGATTGAAGGATTTACAAAGGTGGCACAATAGGATACTATTTCCTATGTGTCGGAACATCCTAACAGCGAATGGTATGTGGACAGTGTGATCCAGGTGGATATTGGTGGCCACCTGCCTATTCCACTTAGACCCCCACCATTGTTTCTTTTAGTTTTTCAGTTTCCTTAATTGTAGCACAATTTACTATTTTTGCAAGTTTTTCGGGTCCTAAAATTTTGGGATCGTTTTAAGGCCCTAAACGTCGTATTTTTGGAAAATCACCACAAAAAATATGAGTCTTCAACTCAACATCTGTTGTCATTATTTTTAGTCCTCGAATATATATTTCTAACGAGATATCATGCACATCAAATGGAGATTGTATGCCAAAGTTACGACCCCGAGAAATTGATGTACTAATTTACCCCAATGGGGCCCATAGTTTGGCGTTTCATCTCCTAAGGTTAGGTTTTTGGATGTTTATGGTTTTCCATTGTTTCTTAATAATAAATAGGCCTTTGAGACTCCTTGTAACATAGTTAAGAGGCATGTAGCCGCCACATCTCTTCTTAGAGATAAGTTACCATCGCCTGAGCTAGTTTATTTCCCATTCTTTCTGTAAGCATTTTCCAGTATTTTATATTAATGAAATGAAGTGTTATTCCTGCTGCATATCTACTTTTGTGTTTATTTTTGTATTTTATTATGTTCCTACATAAATCTGGATCAGTGGTATCAGAGCAGGTCTGCACCGTCTCGATCTTTCTTTGCATGTCCCCAGCTAGGTCAAGATATAAGGAGTTAGGGCTTGATCCGGTTGAACCTTTGTAGATCAACCTCGCAAACCTCAATGGCCTCCCATGGGGGAAGAAAAGAAATATGATGGAGCAAGAGATACTATCAAAATATTGCTCGAGGAGGCCCCTGAGAAATAAAGGAATGTCATGATGGATAACATTGCCCAAATCCTTCAACGACTGCCCACTGGTGACAAATCTGCATCCAGCAGCCACTCTGGAGACGCCACTCCTTTCAAGGTACAATTCAACTTCAAAATTCTTGTATTTGAAGGCCATATATATGAAAACATCATAGATAGATGGTTGAATTTGCTGGAAGGGTATTTTTTGATCCATGATTTCTCTGACAGCGAAAATATTACTTTTCACTCCTCAAAGCCGCCCCCCATGTTAAATACTGGTGTGAAACCTACTGTGAGAAAAAGGACGAGAGGGAACCCTATCTGTTCTCGACCACACCCACTTGGAATTCATTCTGAGATGGAATCAAGGAACAATATTACCCCGTTGGGAGCTATGAGGACAAGTACATCCAATGGACCACATTGCACAAGTAAAGGGATCAAGATGTGCATGAGCTGACACATTTGTTATGTACCCTACGCACAAAGTTGGGTATTAAGGATTCAGAGAAAAATTTGGTGCTCAAGTACTGCAGCTATTTTCACAAATACATTCAGGAGAAAATGGATTTCCTCGACATTACCTCGCTTAGCGGGGCATATTGATATGTCACCAAGATCGAGCATAAAATGAAGCAAAAGAAGCGAGACTTTAGATCCGCAAATTTGGAGCTAGGGAAAGGCGCCTCCAAACCATAGAAAAATGGGTAAAGCCAAAGTGGGGCGACTCAGAACAACACCACAAATAAAAATAAGGACACGTGGAAGTGTTGTGAATTTCATAAAATCTCCACTCACATCACAAGTGAGCGTCGGGCCAAATAATCGTTGGTGGCTGAGCTGAAGGCATCTGAATCAGATGCATGTTCTGATTCTGAGTCAAAAACAGACAAGGGGAATCACAAAGGAAATCATATCATTGATGTGGAAACCATTGCAACTATTGCCACCACCAATCTCCAGAGGGAGGAGCCCGAGGATCTAGAGAAGGGGGAGCGTCTCTTCCATTCCCAGATGTGGGTGAAAGGTTCTCCACTGCAATTCCTTGTCGACAGCGGAAGCCAAAAGAACCTCATTTCAGCAGAGGTCATGAAGTGGCTTGGCCTATCGACCACAACACACCTACAACCGTATACCATAGTGTGGCTTCACCAAGAAATATTTCTTTGTTTCATCAAGCATTGTGGCCTTCCCTACAACATCAAGCCCTTCATAGATGAGGTGATGTGTGATGTTGCTCCTCTTGAATTTTCTGATGTATTATTAGGCCAACCATACTTGTAGAAGTGACATGTTATGCATGAGTATAGGTCTCGTTCTGTTATTATTACTTTGGGAAATAATTTTTACAAGATATCAGAGGTAGTACTGCCTTCCGCCATCTCTTTGATTACTGCAAATAAATGTAGTAAGATTATTTCCCAAAACAGGAAATGTGTTTCCATTACGATTCACACATAGGGCAAGACGAAAATTGTGGTCACAGCCTCCAAACAGGGCTCCCTTTCACGGCAGCAGCAGATGGAAAAAGTCGGGGAGGAATAGAAGGACACTTTCTCCTCACCCACAGGGGTTCCTCTACACTATCAAGCCAAGCACCCCATTGATCTAACCTGAGGCACGTCACCGCTTAATGGGTTGATCTATTGACACTTTGTCTTGGAGAATGATGCAATCAAGAGGTGGATCCAAGAACTGTTGCAAAAAGGGCACATCAGGCCAAGCTCCTCACCATTGTGTCTGATTGATGTTGTTATACCTCATGTGACCACACAGAAAAAATCCACACATGTACTGTCTAAGGCTGATAAAGCAACCATATTTATTGAACGCATCCAACACGTCTACCAGTAGGTCCACGACATCTTGGAGAAATCCAATCCTAAGTACAAGCAATGGCATGATCAACATCAGATGCCACACAAGTTTCAGGTGAGTGACAAAATTTGGTTGCATTTGCAGAAAGAACGCCTAACCGAAGCCCATCAGAAACTCATACCATTATGTTATGGGCCTTAAACGATCATCAAGGCGGTGGGAGATAATTATTTTGAGCTCATCATTCCACCATTCCTTGGTTTGTACCCAATGTTAAATGTGGACCACCTTTGGCCTTACTTCCCACCATTGTTGGACATTTCATACATTGCAAAACAAATCATGCCAATAGATTTAAACCTAGACTACATGGAACAAGCCACAACTAATAGGATCATGGACACACAGATCAAGAACACCTGAAAAAAAAGGATCCAACTATATTAGGTAGTCAAAGTAGGTCAACTCCTTCACCAGGGTAAGTGGCTCACCAGGGACCGAGTTCAGCAGAAGTTTCCTCATCTCATGGAGGAACTCAACGCAATGGGGAACATTGTTACCTAAGGGGGGAGGAATGATATAGATGGATATTGGTGGCCACCCACCTATTCTCCTTGGACCCCCACCATTGTTTCTTTCAGTTTTTTAGTTTCCTTAATTGTAGCACAATTTCCTATTTATGGCATTTTTTTGGGTCCTGAACATTCAAAGTCTTTTTGAGGTCCTAAACAATGTATTTTTGGAAAATCATTGTGGTGAATGTGAGTCTTTAACTCAACATTCACTATCAGCAATTGTATTCCTCAGATAGATATTTCTAACGAGGTATCTTGCGCGTCAAACAGAGATTGTATGCCAAATTTAAGACCCCGGGAAATTGATGTACCAATTTACCCCAACGAGGCCCATAGTTTGGTGTTTCATCTCCTAGGGTTAGTTTTTTGGATGTTTAGGATTTTTAATTGTTTCTCAATAATAAATAGGCCTTCGAGCCTCATTATAACACATTTTAGAGGCATGTAGTCGGGACATCTCTTCTCATAGATAAGCTACCATCGCCCAAGCTAGTTTATTTCCCATTCTTTTTGTAAGCATTTTTCAGTATTTTATATTAATGAAATGAAGTTTTATTCCTGTTGCACCTCTGTTTTTATGTTTATTTCTACATTTTATTATGTTCCTGCATAAATCCGGATCACAGTGGTTGTTCCAAGAATATGTTAGGATATAAAAGAAAGTTTTTTCATGGAAACCAATTAGGAAAGGTAATGTAACCTTTGGAAATAATGCACCAGGAAAGATAATGGGAAAAAGAATAGTCAATTTGGTAAATCGTAGAGGTTAGACTAAGGATGTTATGTTTGTTGATTGCATAAATCACAAATTAATCAATGTTTCCCATATGTGTGACCAAGGATATGATGTATTATTTAGATCTAATAACTATAAAATCAACTCTGCAGGAAAAGGTGAGGTAGTAGCTAAATTTATTAGGACAGAAATTAATGTCTATGTTCTCAAAGGAAAGTCAAAGAAATGTTGTCAAAATAAGATTGATGAGAGTTTATCATAGCATTGAAGACTCGGACATCTGAATTTCGATAATATTACCAAGTTGGGCAAGAATAACATTGTGAGAGATGTAACAAATTTTTCAAAGCCAGTAGTCAGAAGCGATGGCATTAGTGGCATCTTTGCATATTGTGATTATGGTATCGGATTCTAGTGGCATCTCTCCAATTAGGCTACTATAGGGTGTTACACAAGGCATTATTCATATTTTATCTCATATATATATATATATGTTCTTCCTCCCCCATCAACCACCATGCCCCCTAGCTCCCCAACCCACTTGATTTCCTTCCCCCTGATTTTTTCCTATTTTAAAAGATAAT
The DNA here is from genome assembly GCA_034641835.2 of Pinus albicaulis. NCBI lineage: Eukaryota > Viridiplantae > Streptophyta > Pinopsida > Pinales > Pinaceae > Pinus > Pinus albicaulis. The sequence goes on from CM076575.1 coordinate 167,931,517, forward strand.
GTCAAACATGTCAATAACTCAAAATAATTTAATAACATATATGACCAAAACCATCACCAACTAATTATTTTAAGTGATTAATTTTCAAATTTTATGATACTCTAAATGATTATATATTTTTTATTTAAAAAAAAACATGTAATATATATATGTGTGTGTGTGTGTGTGTGTGTGTGTGTGTGTGTGTGGGGTGGCCTTTTATGCATTCAAAAATATATTTTGAACATGATTGAAAATTTCATATAAATACACACACTTACCAACCAATTATTTTAATATAAATAAATAATAATATAATTGCTCATGAATTGAAATGGTATTATACCTTAAAATTAATATATATTTTTTCTATTTTTAAATAATAATATGAAACATATTAGATAGAAGTGGACTTTTTCAATCTTGAAAAATAATTTCAAACAGGTTATCTACTCAAAATAATTTAATAATATATATGATAAGCACCATTACCAACTAATTATTTTAAGTGATTTATTTTTAAATTGTATGATACTCTAAATTATTATATAAATTAATAATAATATATATAAATACTCTAAATTATTATATAAATTAGTAATAATATATATAAATTAATAATATAAATTAAAAATTAAAAATTTCATATATATACATAAACAATTATTTTAAATAATTAAATTTTATAGATAAACAATAATGATGTAATTGTACATGAATTGAAATGGTATTATATGTGTGTGTGTGTGTGTGCTATTTTTAAATAACAATGTGAAACATACTACATAGGAGAGGATTTTTTCTATCTTAAAAAACACAATGTCAAACATGTTAACTACTCAAAATAATTGAAAATTCCCCTAATGGGGTGTGGTACCAGGAAATTGGTGGCATGGGTAGTCGAGCCCGCCACCTTGAAGGATGAGTGAGATTAAAGGTTTTAGAGTGGCATGGGTACCCCTATGCATGCGAACACATGTGACATTACTTCCATCTATGATCTCATATGCATGTCATTTTGTAGTGAGCGAAGGGAGTGGTATCACTGATTGTGTTGTAACTTAGCTAAATTTTGGTATGCTTCCATTGTTATAAGGCCTTGACCTATGCTCTCGGAAGTTGTCGGGATAGAAAAATGTGCATATTTTAGTTTGTATGGTAACATAGGTAGCCCGTCAGTCCTGAGTGAGAGCTTGGAAAACCAAAGTTACGAAAGGAAACTCTTTACCAATGGAAATACAACTATTTTTGTTTTGAAGGCCATAGGCTCTGTAACCAAGGTGAGGGATGGGAGTTTAGAATGTGGGGTGATAGTTGATTTTGGGGGTCAAGTTATCATCAACATTTTAGATCTTCTGAAAGTAGAGATACTCTCCAGCATACAACATTTGGAGCTTGGCTCACTTCTGGAAATTATGAAACCTTTATGTTACCTTAATTTTCTTGTTGCTCCATCTCTCATCTCCAATTTGTTAATTTGATTTATCGCCTATTTTATGACTCTTCGAGTCAGCTTGTTATTTGGTTGGAGTTGTGTACTAAGGATGATTGTGGTTTTACTGGGGTTAGTTACTGGTGGGGGGGAAATATACTGGCTGCAATGGCATGGATCTATTTTAATTCTCGTTTAGTTGTCCTTGACTGTTGGCTTATTCATGTTAAGAGTTGTGTTGGGCCTCTTTGGTGCTCTATATTTTGTGTCTAGCTAGTGCTTAAGCACCAATGCTTTGTTCGTCGTGTTACGTATCTTGGTCAAACATACTTTGATTTTCATTTTCATTATGAGCCAACACCCATGCAGCGTCAGTGCATGAGGAGTAGAAGGGGAGGATGAGGTCCCCAGGAAACTAATCAAGCCCACGAGTAAGCCCAGGGGGTTGTTGAGTCATTTTACTTAGATGTTCCCCTCAATATTCAAAGTGAATTTAAGAACCTCGAGACCATGGCAGCTAGAGAAATACATTTCTTATCAAATTTAGGGATAGTGGAGGAATTTGGGCAGTGGATTTCGGACCCTGGCCACACTGAAAAAAGTAGTATCTTCAACCATTATTTATTAGTATCTTCAAGCATTATTTATTTATTTGAAATGAAAACCTTGATAGGAAGGATTCTTATGGAAAAGCAAGTTCATAGGTATAATGTTTTCCCGAGTCTTGATTATGTGAAAGGAGAATAACGAAACTTGAGGGTTTGTGCGGAGAGAATGGATGGTTGCCGAGCTCAAACGGAATGTCATATTCCATGCACTGCCACAACATCTACTCTTCAAAAATCTAATACTAGAGATCAAACACCTGTCACATCTTCAGATTCATAATTGTTAAATGTTGGTTGATAATTTTTTGTGGTATACTCCTCTGTAAACATTGTAGTTATATTAAAGCTTTTACATTTTTTACACTTTTAGAATAATATCTCTATTGGAAAATGGTCAAAATTATATAATTGCCCAAAAAATTACTTATAATAATGGATAATAAAACTATGTACTAAAACTTTGAATTTGTAAAGCAATACAATCTTACTTTAAAAGAATTAAAATATATATAACAAGCAACTTTATAAATTAATTATATTTTTTTTATTAAATATTAACTTTGAAACTGTATAATACACCGGATCAGTGTATACATTTTTTAGTTTGAAAAAGTAAAACATGTCGTATGAAAGTAGATTTTTTCATTATTAAAAGACATGTTTTAGATAAAGGCAGACTTTTTCTATTTTTGAATGTCGAAGGAAATACCCAACTGACCATATCCTCACAATATATATATATAATTTTGATTACTGAGTTGATTGAGACAATTGTACATCAAGCTTTCTGTATACGTGAGACTCTAACTAACCATAACTCTGACACAGTCATATGCGGCAGAGGCGGTTCGGTGGGTCGACCTGCAACACCGGGTCACTATCTCTATGGTTCCTGGACTTTAAAAAACTATTAAAACCATCATTTACCATTGTTATAAAAGGGAGCAACGCTCTCCATTCATAATCAAATTCAGTCCATCTATATTTATTTTCGAATAGAAGAAAAGAAAAATAGTGAGCCATGGAATCCTTTCCAGCGTTAGCAGTTGCAGTACTAGTGATCTTATCATACGCGAATAGTATTGTTATTGTGCGTGCAAGTGATGCAGATCCTTTACAAGACATTTGCGTTGCTGATTTGAAAAGCTATGGTAATGTTTCCATGCTGTAATTACATGTAATATAATATGTATATTGTTTGGTGCATTTGCGAATGTCTGCTAGCTGACCATGAGTGAATAATATATATATATATATATTTTTTATTTTGTTTGATTTGAATTGTGCAGTTATTGTGAACGGGTTCCCATGTAAGAATGCGATGATGGTCACAGCAGACGACTTCCGGTTGAGGGGCCTAGATAAACCAGGAGATACGAATAACCAGTTGGGATTCAAGGTAACGCCAGCTTTTGTAATGCAGCTACCAGGCTTAAACACCTTGGGAATCTCCATGGTCCGGCTGGATTACGCTGCTCCTCTCGGACTTAATCCCCCTCACACACATCCGCGGGCCACCGAAATCTTGGTGGTCATCGAGGGTACTCTCTTAGTTGGCTTTATCACCACTAACAACACATTGATCTCCACAAAGCTCGAGAAGGGAGACGTGTTTGTGTTCCCGCGAGGTCTTGTTCATTTCCAACAGAACATTGGCCGTATCAACGCAGTGGCCATCGCTGGACTGAACAGCCAGAATCCAGGAACTCAGCAGGTTGCGCCGGCCTTGTTCGGAGCGTCTCCTCCTGTTTCTGTTTCTGTGCTCGCCAGAGCTTTCCAGATCGATGACAGGCTAGTCCAATTTCTCCAAAGCAGGTTCACATCCCCGTGATCTTGATCCGATGCTGTCGTGTCATGTCATCTCATCTCCTGCATCCATCACAATACTACTCGCTCTTTCCTTCTTTCCAGTCGCTCAGTTCAATTGAGGTGGTATTTATATAGTTAAATAAAACCAACCTCTCGATGCTGTTAATAATAGCTAGACATATCTCATAATGTCGAGCTAATAATAGCTAGACATATATATATATATTCTCGTCCATATCTGTAATATAATGCCAGGGAAACGAAAACCTTGTGGGAGTAATTTATCCAATGGATCCATCGACGTTTACCATTATGTTATAATGTTGTTATTTGTCAGTTTGAAGAGCAACTTTGTATTAATTAAATAAAGTGGTGGTAGTTCTAGACTTTTTATGTGTTTTCTTTTTTGTTGAAGGTTTATGTTACTAAGAATACTATAATGTTAGATTTGTCAAAAATTTTAAGGTTTGAGATCTTATAGTGATATGTACATCTTGTTAGTCTATGGGTTTATTGCACATCAATTTGGAAGAAGATCCAAATTTAAAAAGAAACTAGTTTTCAACCAAGCTAGAATCTTCAATTTTGATGGTTCCTAATTCACTTATTATTAGGATAAATTTCTAGGGTTTATTGTTTTGGAGAAGATCTTTGAAAAAGCCCAAATGTATTGTGGAAATTGTATATGTTGTAGAATTTTGTTTTTTTGGGCAAAATTCATTGTTTGGCCAAACTTGTAAATGGCCAAGGTTTTGAGAGGTCGTAAAAGGCCAAATATATATATTTCTAACATTTTTTGAATGCGTGTAATATTGTTTTAAAGGGTCATGAAATTATTTTTGAAGACACTTAATATTTATTTTCAAAGGGGCCAATTATTATTAAAAAGGAGCCTAAATCTGAATATTTTTTTTAGGGGGCGAATATAGATGTATTTTGACCCAAATTATTCAAGCCTAATTATTTTAAGTCGAATCTATAAAGTAAATTGTTTTAGAAGGACGGACTATTATATTTTGGAATGCCATGGAGTAAATTTAGAAGCCATAAGTTGCAATTTGTTTGGAGAGGTCGTACTAAAATCTCGGGGCCAAATTTTGAAAGGTTTTCCAGGGTTTTCCATAGGAGCCAAAACATTATTTGTTTCATTCCTGAGCTCTTGGAGTACAAGCACTTGCCACTGGAAGCTAAGTATCAAGATTTAGAACTCGAGTTCCAAGGGAAAATTGTTAAGGTTGAGTGCATCAGATTGGGATGAATTCCTCTGCCAAGAATCTCCCTCCAAGATTAGAGTGTTGAAGGTAGAATTATTTAGCAACCAGAAATCAAGGCACTATCTCAATGCCTAGCTACTATCCCCTTTTATAGGCTTGATGGGATCTCTAAAACCCTTATTTTCTTATTTTCTCCGAAAGACAAAGGAGAATACCATGGGTATATTTTGTCCATTTTGACCATGTCTAGAAAGCAAAATATTACAAATCCTCCCGCTTAAGGGTTTCTTGCCCTCAAGAAATCCACTTCTATCCACAACAGAAGCATTTGTAAATTGATCATACTGGGATCCCATAAAACCCAATGTGATATTCCATGTCTCCATGTCAAATGATCCTAAATGGATCCTTCAATACCCGGATCCCAATCAATCCTCCGACCAATCCTCCCCTCGATAGATTCACTTGGATCCCAATGCCACCTAAGTCTTGGGACGTGTGGGTTATGATACCATCTCAACCCTCCATCAATGCCCGTGCTTAAGGGCCCAAACTGCAATATGCCCTTGGCTAAGAGTATCCTCATAGGAATCATCCCATCAATAGAGTTCCAACTCATAATCTCTCACCAATCCATCTCATGGGAAGGATACAATGCACAAATGCCTTCACATGGAACAATTCTACGATGGTAATGCTTCCTAATGCTAAACTCATGTTGCTCCACCCAATCACCCAACATGATTAATTTTTATAACTCTGCCCTGCTCTTCCTAATGTATAAAGATGGTTTGGTAGTGTTGCAAGCCCTATCTATGTAATTTTGTAGAGGGCTGCTTTGGAACTCCCAATTGTATTCCTCTTGCTGCCTTGTGAGGGTCTTGAGACGTTTCTCTACACTAGACAATTTGGTCACTGGCTCAACACATACCCTTATGAGCTCCTCAATATTTTTGTTCTCATATAAGATAGTGCCTCAGTTTATCTAGACTCTCTACTTCAACATCATAAGATCTATCTTGAAATGCGTGAAATTTCCCCGAAAGTCCTCTACTGGCGATTTTGGTGCCATGTTGAATTTATTTGTACCCTTTTGCACCAAATACGCCACAACCACAACTTCAACTTGAGCCTTTGACCAACTCTATGGGAATGGTTCATTTTTCACATTATGTCTATCATGTTGTTCCTCGTGATCATGCTCATCACACTGGCTTAAATTTCCCTGGACTCCTCCATCTATGAAGAAAATATATTGTTCATCCTCTCCAATTGTCGAACATAGATGCACTGGTGGACTTCTATCTATACTTGATTGCTCATATTCTTTATGGAAATCACCCTGGAGACCTATGGACTCGGTTGTATAGGAGTCTACCTCATAAATACCATTAGGTAGAATTTCCTGATGCCATTCCAAATGCTTCTCATCCTACAAGTCTCCCTGAATAATATCACGCTACTGCTCAACATCCTGAAAATCAATAGACTCAACTATAAAAGACTCCCCATGATGTGAAGGAATCTCCTCTTTTTATGTCTTTGTTTCCTCCTTCTTGTCACAAGGACATAAATGGTTAAGGGCCCAAAGTCCCTTACAAATAAAACATAGTACTCTCCTCCTTAATTCATTCTTGCTGCAATTTTTGTTCTTTCTTCCTCCATAAATCCTTGTCAACTCCTTCCTAGTCAACACTCTTATGAGAAATTTTATGTTTTTCCTCACCAACTTCTCAACTAGATCATAGGAAGCTCGTGAAACCTTTCGTTCCTTCCTCCAAATTGTCAACAATTTGGATCTAAGTATCTTGCAGATGTCATAATCTCCTTCTAAAAATAGAGAAAATATTTTGCATGCTTGTTTTGACATAGTCTGGATGAGATGATGTAATGTTGGTGTAAAATATTTGGAGTACTTGAAATATTAATTAATCGCATTTCAATTTCAACATATCGGTGCCAACGTTGAACTCTTCCATGAGTTTTAGAATTTTTCACCGCATTTGAAAAGTAGGAAGCATGATGTTATTCAACCCTTGAAGGGCTTCTACTATCATATGCAATATCTCCTCCATGATATCATTATTGTAAGGAAGTAGTGGTGATGGTAAAGCCATGATCTTGTTGAGGAAAGAAGAAACTATGATTCTGGCATCTTCACAAGGATGTTCACAAAATTAAGGTTGTATTAATGCGAACATGGATGGCTTGAGAGCCCAACCGAGTTTCTTCCATTTTGGTTGCCCCACCTTGGAATATTATATTTTTTGTACATAGTCGAAATGGACGGAATCAACCCATGGTTTTTACCGTGGTATTCACCCATTGTATCTGCCTATTGTATTCTCCTTCATTTTATGGGGAAAATAATAAAGTAAGGTTTCTAGAGAGGCCATTAAGTCTATAAAAAGGGATAGGAGCTAGGCATTGAGATCATCCTGAGTTATTTATCTATTTTTCCTTTGTTGAGAACTTAGCAAGGCTAGTTGTGGTTTGATCTGAGAGACGAAAACTCCATGGGAGTAATTTTTCTGATGGATCCATCTAGGGCCCATGATTTTTCTTCAGTGTTATTTTTTCCTCTTTGATGAGAAGTCGTGCATGCTATTGCAGGGGGCTTCGATCTTATTGTATGTGCATCTACTATTTTTTTCATTTAATAATATAAATAAAGGTCGCATTTCCAAATCTCATTGTGTTCAGTGATTTTATTGCAATAATTTTTAACTAGAACACTAAAGTGTTCTAGATCTATAGGAATTTTTAAGGGTTGGGATCTTACACCATCTTAAAATAAAGTAGGCATATGTTTTTTTTAGAAAATAATTATTTTTTTGACTTACAAGTTTATGTACTCTATATATCTTTCAAAATTGTATTTTTTCACTCTCAAAGAAGTTTTCATGTGAAGAAATTTGATCCCCCTTCATGTTGGATCCTTACATAAGATGGATCTATGTTGGTTATATAAACCAACCTAGATCTATCTTAACTTATGATCTAAAAAACCCATAGAGAAATCAAATAAATTTTCACTCTAAAAGAAGGTTGCATCTTGAGAGATTTAATTCCTCTTGGGCTTGACAAATCTTCGGCCCAAGATTATTATGATTATAAAAATAATACTTCATTATTATGATTATTTTATAAAAATAATACTTCATGGAAAATATTACTTAAATTTATTATTGATAATATTGAAAGCTAAAATATCCTTGACAAGTGTGTACTTAGAAAGGTATTATGATTTGTCGATTGCTGGGGCGGGTGGGCACGTGGTCTACCACCACCGCCACCCCTACGCGCTCCGAGCTCACCTCATATATGACAGTGTATACAGTTATTGTTGCTTTAATGCAGCTCCTCCTGCCTCGTTTTCTCGACCATTACATTGCAATGGCGCCTATACATCCAGTGTTGTTTGTCCCTCCGTTGAATTCCAGTTGCTCTCAGGTCAATTTCGAACCTTGGTTGCGCACCAGCAATGGCAAGAGGTGTCGTTTAGGTTGTTGTTTCGAGCTTACGGAGGGTCTTCACGTCTCTTGTGGCCGGTTCTGCAACTTCCACAGCCCGTCCATTGGTTTTTTACAGTCTCAGAGCTTGCGCTCCTTTCCTTTCTCGATTGCTTGGACAGCTTACCCTTTCATTCTCAATATGCCTCGTCTGAGGCCCAGAATGTCGAGCAGAAGAGGGTCTTCTCGCGGGCAGGTCAATACACCACCTGCATTTCCCTCCTCTCCCACCTCGTCGGAATCTTCGGATACTGAGGTTGGTCGTTCTGCGGCTTCCAGCAGAAGACGAGGTCGAGGGCGTGGCAGACGCCCTTCCACCTCTGCAGCCCATGTTCGCCTTACCTCCTCTGAGCACTTCCATTCGGCTCGCTTCAATTATCCTTGTTCCTTCAACCGCCATGATTTCATTGCTTCGGTCTCCATCAAATTCAGGATCAACCCGACAGCCCAAGCTCCGCCTTCTGCTCCCTCTGGCCTTGTTCAGGAATCTGAAGATGGAATACTGTTTTGCCCGCCAGGGGTCAGTCTGCAAAGTTTTCAGGGTATTTCGGCCTCTCAGCCCGAGCTCCAGCAAGCCAGGCCGAGCGCGCCTTCAGGTCATGCTCCTTCACCCTCTGCAGATGCTGAACTCAGTCCGTATGCTTGCCCTGTGGTGGAAGAAGAGCCCTCGCCCTCCAACGACGCTTAATGGCTCCTGCTCTTCAGTTTTGGCTTCCAGGTACTCAGAAGGGGTTCTTCGCCCTTCTTTTTCATAGTTTTTGTCAGCCTTTTAATGTAATTCTCCGTAGTCGACTAGCAGCTCCCTACGCACTGCTATCCATGCTTTCAGGCGCAAGACACAGCTTTAGCGCATCCTTTTGTATGTTTGTAATTTTTGCCCTGGATTATGTCTGTCATGGTCACACTTGTTGTAGCGAGTTTAGCACTCCAATCATCATTTTGGTTTTCAGTATTAGCTGTTTCGATAGTAGGACAAGGTCCTGGTCTTCAAAGTTTATCTCAGTCAGTCAACAGTTATGGTCTTATGATAAGTATGCCTCTTCTCTGGGCTAGCTCTGTGAGGCCTCAGCCTCTTTGTAATTTATTTTTGTACTAATATAGAAGTAGACAGATTTACAAAAAAATATTGAAACAACATTTAAGGGATGCTAAAAAAAACTAAAGTAAAAACATTTTTGTTTAAATATCATTTTAAAAATAAAATAAGAATATCAAAAATTAATAATAATTTATTTTTTAAATGGATTATATATATATATATATATATATATATATGCATTTATTTTAAAATTACATAACAATGTATGGGCAATTTGGTAACCAAAGGTTTGAAGGGAGTGATGGCGGACGGTGGAAAACCTAGTTTTTACTGCTCCAGAATTTTGGCTTTGGAGGCGGCGGACAACCATGGCATGGAACCGACTGAGAAGACCACCACTGATGCTCTGGTTTTTTGCCTCGCACATGAGCTGGACTAGTGTTTTGAATGGAACCGGTTTCCCTCTGATTGCACGGAGGCCGCTTTCAGACTCTTCGAACTCCGGTCTTGCCAAAGGGTGGACGCCCATGATATACGAAGGGCTCGAGCAATTCTGACCTGCTCCAGTCTACACGCTCCTGTCTGAGGTGGATTTTTTGCGAAAACTTGCACAGAACCAGAGCCTGCGGTTTCCTGCATGGAATGGCAACCATATTTAACGTTGGGCACTACACGTGCCTCCATGCTCTGTGGTGGCCGGCCAAAAGACACTCCATTCCGAGGTAACTTGACATATGGCGTCTACAGAACCGCGTTCAAGATACCAAAAATGAAGGACAACGGAGCTCACAAAACTAACATAGGAAACATTTATCATGTAAGCTCTGCACATTTTCAAGTTTTCATAAAGCCCCCAGTGGGGAATAGTTTTATAGTTTGGGTACAGGACACAGACATGTTATCCAATATGAAAGAAAAAATCAGGTTTGTCTCTAGTTACCCCTGCTTCAGCTAATCATTGATTCATGGGGGGGAATCCTTAATGGACTCCTACACTATCAAGGTCTATCCCATTGGTCCTGGTTCCACCATTTACCTTAACCTGCGACTGCGGGGTGGAAAAGCTGATCAGAACAGAGCCCAAGGACCCTCTCAAGGTGCCAGTACCTCAAAGCTAGAAACCCCAAAAGGACCCTCTTACAGGAACGTTCTACAGGAGAAAAATAGAGCAACAGTAGCAACTGTACCAGCACAGAGTACCCCCAAACCATACATTGTGGAACAACAAAACTGTGTGCCCGAACTGACTATAGATACTCTAGAGATAGACGAGCATCAATCTACATTTGAATCTCAAGCAATAATATGTAGATTCAACTACTTTTGGCCCAAACCAACGGAGCTTTTTCATTGGATATTCACCAACTGGACCATGGACAGCGAAATCCATCTATGCTCTAAGGGTTTATTCATATTCAAGTTCCCATCATCAGAAGCCAGAGATATCGTACTAAGGGAAGGACCGTGGTTTTGGGGATCCACGGGACTCTTCATCACACCATAGTTTCCTGATTTTGACGCAAACACAATGGAGGTTACCAGAATGCTAGTTTGGGTCCGTCTATACAACCTCTCGCTTCATTTTTGAAATGAAAATGTTCTACGAGGAATTGGGAATACCCTCGATAGATATATAAAAACAAATACCCGACGTTTGGAGGAGCACATCTACAATTTCGCGTGAATCTGTGTGGAAGTGGACCTTAGAAAAGGTCTACTAGAGAGCATTCAGTTGATATACAAAAAAAAAAGATGGACACAACATTTAGACTATGAAAACACAGCATTCAAATGTTGAATATGCAGAAATACCGGACACTTACAAAACACATGCCCGGAAGAAAAACGAGACAACGGAAAAAATAAGAAGACAGAGAAAGTAGCCAAAGGATGGAAATTTCTGTCAGATGAATCAGTGCAGGAGACAAACGAAGAAGAGGAAGAACCCATACCAAATGAGAGTAAACGGTCTGCAAACACTCAAGGTGCAGAAGAACAGAAATGCAAGATCCTTTTAAAATCACTACCATGGCACAACCGACAATGAATTCAGGGGCACCGGACAGTGGGAAAAATAAAAGACAACACACATCAGATACATCTGACTCAGATAAGGACAATGGAGCACTCACCGAAGAAAACCAGCTTGCCTTTATCTCGGCCAAGCCAACACAAGGGGCTTGGCTAAAGGTTGAAAAAAAAGGGAGAAAAACTTAATTTTCTCTCCTTGAATTATATTTTTACTCGCGGCATACTAGATTGTCTTGATTTACAATTACCAGCACATATAACATCTAATTTTGTTATTTGCAGAATCCGGATTATCCACAGTATCATAAAACAATGGTCGATGTTTCGAATCCCAACAAGGATCCATCTTTAGGACGAGAAATGAATGAAGAATGAAAGAAAGTCGCAAGGGGTCAAGGTATAAATAGTGAGGGCTAATGATGATGAGAGGAGCCGACAACAAATTATGTTAATTTATTTAAAATAAATTTTATTTTATTATTGTAAATTTTTTTAATTCCAAAAACTTTTTAATAAATAAATTTTTTTAATTTAGATTATCTATATTATTTAAATTAATTTTAACTCTAAAATAATAACCCTTAATTTAAAATTCTAATTTATTATATAACAAAATTTTAATTAATGTCTAAAATTAATTTTAATGTCTAAATTATTATAATTAAACCTAGAGTAACTAAAATTGTTAAATTATTACCTAAAATAGTGTAATTAAATAATTAATCTAAGGGAATATATTAAATAACAATAATGTGATACACTTATTTAATTATAAATAATAATATAAATATTTAACTATATGTTAATAAATGAATGTTTAATAAATTCTTAATTAATTAAACCCCAATAAATTTTTAATTTTTAATTTCAAATCACTTATTAATTAAATCCCAATAAAATTTTAATTCTAAAACTTTTTATTATATAAGTAGTTTGATTTGAATTTTTTGTATTATAATTAGCTTCCATTTAGTGATAATAAATATTAATTAATTAATTTTTTATTAATAGAATAAAAAATAATTAATAAAAATAATTATTACGAGTGAGTGGAATAAGAGTTTCTGTACTAACACGACCCTAAACCTATTTACTAATAAGGAAGAGAAGAAAACCTATAAAATTATACCTAGGATGAGGACGAACCTACGGAACAAAGTTGTCTAATTAGAGGTCACCAACTGTCACTAATCCCGTACCCTTCGTCCCTGTTGATGTTATGCGGGTGTTTTATAATCTCTAGCACTTCTCTAATCTTACGTCTTTGATATGTTCCTCCCTCGCAATGGTTTTATCATCCTCAAGACGTAAGTGATGCTTTGTTTTCGATGAGTGATTAGTAAGAGTCGAGGCTTGCAATCGCCCATGTTTAATATTGGCACCATGCTCTTTCATACGCTTTTGAAGAGAGCACCCAGTTTCACCATTTCTATGAGAAAATGGAGGTATGCGGCCCTTCTTTCAATCTTAATTCGAGTTTTTTCCAGATAACAAATATCTACCCAAGACTCCCCTCTATGTAGGGAAATAATTATGGTTCTCAAAATTTTGTGGTTTTCATTATTTGCAGAATCCAGATTATCCACAGTATCATAAAACAATGGTCGACATTTCGAATCCCAATGAGGATCCATCTTCAGGACGAGAAATGAATGGAGAATGAAATAAGGTCACAAGGGGTCAAGGTATAAATAGTGAGGGCTAATGATGATGAGAGGAGCCGGCAAAAAATTATGTTAATTTATTTAAAATAAATTTTATTTTATTATTGTAAAAAAATTTAATTTCAAAAACTTTTTAATAAATAAAAAATTTTAATTTAGATTATCTATATTATTTGAATTAATTTTAATTTTAAAATAATAACCATTAATTTAAAATTCTAATTTATTATATAATAAAATTTTAATTAATGTCTAAAATTAATTTGGCTTTGTGGACTTTAGAAAGGCTTTCGATACAGTTCCTAGAAATAACCTATGGAATAGATTAGAAGAGCTAAATGCTCCTTTCAAGCTAAGAGCGGCCGCTATAAGGTTATACGAGAATGTAATTGCCAAGTTAAAGAGCAATGAGGGGTGGTCGAAAGGTATTAAGTGTAATATCGGAGTTAAACAAGGTTGCCCCCTCTCCCCTACCCTATTTGGCATTGACATCGACAAGCTAGAAGGTTGTTTAGAGGAAGCAGGATGTGCTGGCACGATCTTAGTTGGGATAGTCATCATCCTTCTTCTCTATGCTAATGATATTGTTCTTCTCGCAAGGTGCCCATCTGATCTTGATAAGAAAATTAGACTTCTTAAGGATTTCTGCTCTACCATGGGTATGTCTATTAACACTGAAAAAACAAAAATTATGATTATCAAATCCAAGAAGGACACTTACGCTAATTTTATGTATGACAATAGTAACTTGGAGGAAGTGTCTTCTTACAAGTACCTAGGAATTGATATTCATCACAAGCTCAACTAGAACTATAGCATTCAAAAAAGGATTAATGGGGGGTGGAAAGCTTATTTTGGTCTTGAAAATAATTGTAAAACGGCAAACCTCGTAATGTGGGATAGAAAGAAGTTCCTCTTTGAAACTTTAGTCACTCCTGTTATCTTATACGGATGTGAGGTTTGGGGTTGCAGCATCTCTAGAGAATCCTGGAGAAAGATTGAGCAAATCCAGAAGCATTTTATAACATATAGCATTAAAATTAAAAGCAATACACCCTATCCTATTCTCCTTATAGAAGTGGGTCTTTCCCCTATCGAGAGCCTAGCTATGACTAGGCTTCTATTGTACAAGCACAAGCTCAATAGAATAGGAGACCATAGACTTCCTAAGCTAGCTTTAAATTCTAGCCAAAACCACCTAAGGCTTAAACGAGGTTGGTATAAAGACACCAGGGCCTGGTTAAACCATTAGGAGATGGATGAGAATGTTGCATTGAAAAACATCAATAACATTAAAAAAATGGTTACTTCTAAGTTCAAAGAAAAGATGTGGTGTGAGAAAGATCTAGCAGCTGAAAGAAAATTAAGGTATTATAAGGAGGTCATCAACCCCACCTTAAAAGATCAAAAGTATCTCTCTGTTTTAACTAGCTCAAAGAAGAAAATTAATATAGCCAAGATTAGAACGAACTCTCATGAGCTCCATAGTGAAACAGGTCATTGGACAGTTCCTAAAACACCATGGATGGAAAGGATCTATCATCTCTATGAGAATATGAACATCGAGGATGAAAATCACTTCCTCTTAGAGTGCCCCGCGTACAACCACATTAGAGCTTAATTTCATAATATTTGTTGCAATACTGACCTTCCTAGCCTTTTAAGATGTCAAAATTATAGTGAGCTCAGGAGGCTTCTCTCCAAGCTTTTTGAACATAGGAATAAAATCTTAAATCAAACTAAATAACTCTTTTCTTTAGGTCTGATAGACCAAAGATTGGTCTCAGTGGACATTAACCACCACCATCATCATCATCATTAAATAACAATAATGTGATACGCTTATTTAATTCTAAATAATAATATAACTATTTAACTATATGTTAATAAATGAATGTTTAATAAATTCTTAATTAATTAAACCCTAATAAATTTTTTATTTTTAATTTCAAATCACTTATTAATTAAATCCTAAAAAATTTTAATTCTAAAACTTTTTATTATATAAATAAGTTTGAATTGAATTTTTTATATTATAATTAGCTTCCATTTACTGATAATAAATATTAATTAATTAATTTCTATTAATAGAATAAAAATAATTATTAGGAGCAGAGATGCTTTTGAAGAGAGCGCCTAGTTTCACTATGCTCTTATTCCACTCACTCGTAATAATTATTTTTATTCTATTAATAAAAATTAATTAATTAATATTTATTATCAGTAAATAGAAGCTAATTATAATATAAAAAAATTCAAATCAAACTATTTATATAATAAAAAAAATTTAGAATTAAAAATTTATTAGGATTTAATTAATAAGTGATTTGAATTAAGACTTTTGTAATCCATAATGTAGATAAAAATATCTTTCGGATTAATCACATTATTAGGATTTGGTCGACGTTTCGAACCAGCTAATGTGGTTCATCATCGAGACAAGGTGCAGAAACAAATCGATCTTGATGAATAAATAATGGAGATGCATCATTGCCAGAAAATAGCCGTTGAAAGTTAGTTAGAAATTAAATTTTTTTAATAATAAATTAATTAATTAAATAAACAATTTTATTAAAGAGGATTAAGAAATTTTTATTTTAATAAAAATAAATAAAATAACTAGTCGTTAGTTAGTTAGGAATTAAAATTTTAATGATAAATTAATTAAATAAATAAAACATGGTTAAGAAATTTTAATTTATAATAAGGAGAAGGGAGAGGTAAAATTTTATAAAAGAATTAGTTAGTTAGGAATTAAAATTTTTAATGATAAATTAATTAGTTAAATAAATTAAAAAGGTTAAGAGAATTATATAAATAAATAGGGAGGGGCAAAAAATAATTTTAATTAATAAATAAAGATAAAATGAGGATAATAAATAAAAATAGCACAATAAATAAATAAAAATGAAGTAAAATGAAATAAATTAATAATTAGTTAATTAAATTAAATAAATAAATAATAATTTAAAATAATAATAATAATAATAATTAATTAATAATTATTTATAGAATTCTGGCTTCTGTGATCTATCGTAAAATTATGAAGAACTTTTTCAGTAATTATCACATTCAAATGAACATTGTCAATGCGTTTCGAACCAACCAGTGTGGTTCATCATTAGCACTAGGTCAGATCCGGACATTGAGTTTAAATAGATGCAGAAATGGCCAAACTAGCCGTTAGGATAACGACTAGTTTGACTATGAAATTTAATAATCGCTTGTTCCATTTTAATTAATTAAATTATTTACTTAATTATTAAATAAAATTATAATGGCTAGTTCAATTTAATTAATTTAAAAGTTTAATAAAATATATTTATAAATCTTTATATTTTATTTTATTTTATTTAGTTAATTAATTATTATTATTATTATTATTATTATTATTATTATTATTGTTATAATTTATTTCTTTATTAATTCTTTAGCACGATTCGCAGCTCTCTTAAATCAGTTAAAGATCCGGTAAGCCCTAGAGATGGAAAAGGTGTCTATATTATTCCTTGTTCTTGTGGGACACCTTACATTGGTGAAACTGGTCAATCTATCAACCAAAGGATCAGTGAACATGCTGCTGACATTAAGCATGGAAGATCCCGCACCTCTGCCTTAGTTGAGCATGCGGAAAAGACTAAACATCATATTTGCATTGAAGAGGCTAAGGTCATAGCTAGGATTGACCATTTCCATCATCGGAAGTTAAGAGAGGCCTTAGAAATTGAAAAAACCCGTAAATCTCACGTAGATGATTTACTGGAATATGCGCGCTGGATCCTCGCCTCTAGTATTCCACGGTCTTAAAATAAATTTAAAAAAAATATATATATATATATATTATTTTATTTTATTTTATTTTATTTTATTTTATGTTATGTTATTTTATTTTTTTATTATTTTTTTTTTTTTAAATTTAATTCATTTTTATTTTTATTTTTATTTTTTTAAGAGAAAGGAGAATAATATAGATTTTTTTTTTTTTTTTTTAATTAGAGAAAGGAGAATAATAGGATTACAAATTTATATTTAGATAAATAAATAAAAATTCTAAAATATAATAGGTAATAAATAATTAAATAATAAGGAATTAATAAAGAAATAAATTATAATTATAATAATAATAATAATAATAATTAATTAACTAAATTAAATAAAATAAAATATAAAGATTTATAAATATATTTTATTAAACTTTTAAATTAATTAAATTGAACTAGCCGTTATAATTTTATTTAATAATTAAGTAAATAATTTAATTAATTAAAATGGAACAAGCGATTATTAAATTTCATAGTCAAACTAGTCGTTATCCTAACGGCTAGTTTGGCCATTTCTGCATCTATTTAAACTCAATGTCTGGATCTGATCTCTCACCTAGTTCTGATGATGAACCACACTGGTTGGTTCAAAACGCGTCGACAATGTTCATTTGAATGTAATTATTACCGAAAAAATTCCTCATAATTAATAATTACTAAATTGGAAAATTGAGAATATATATAAATATAAAAATGAACGAAAATACAAAACAAAACAAAATTACCTAGTCAGTCTTGGGATCCAACTCTTACTCAATTTCCAACCATCATCCTGGTTGAGATTCTTGGCATGTCGTTCAATTTCGATTGCTTCCCTTAATTTCCTATGGTGGAAGTGATCTACTTTGGAAACGACTTTGGAATCTTCCATACAAACATGGTGACATGATTTTTCCACGTGCTCAGCAAGAGCTGAGGTATGGCACCAATTGTGCCTAATATCTGTGGCATGCTCCCGGATTCTCTGCCTAATGGATCGACCAGTTTCTCCAATATAAGGAGTTCCACATGAACAAGGAATCAAATAAACCCTTTTCATGTCCTTAGGGTCGATAGGGTCCTTAACAGATCCAAGAGAATTTCTAATAGTGCAGAGAGGCTTGAAAGAAGCAGAGACATTATTTCTTCTAAGGACATGGGCAATTTTGTCCGTCGTCCCCTAGATAAATGGGAGGTGGACCTTGGAAATGGGATCCACCCGATTTGATTTTTCACTCAACCCTTTATATGCCTTTCGAAAGGCTTTAATACCTTGAGATCTATTGTAACCATTATTTTCAAAAACGTCAAGAAGATGGGACTTCTCTGACTCCAAGGAGTTGTCGTCAGAGATTCTAAGAGCACGAGTCGCAAGAGTACACAGAACACCAAATTTTTTAGCAGGAAAATGATGAGAACCAGCATGGAGGTATTGTTCTATGTGGGTCTTCTTACAAAAAACCCGGTGAGAAATGGAACCATCCTCATTTCTCAAGAGAATGATATCAAGGAAAGGGAGGCAACCATCAACCTCCACTTCCATCGTGAACTTGATGGAATCAGAAAGCAAGTTTAGGTGCTCAAGGAACATATCTAATTTCTCCCGGCCATGGTGCCATATGACATAAGTATCATCCATGAACCTATTCCACTTCCTAGGGCGAAATTTAGCTGAGGCCAGGGCCATCAATTCAAAATCCTCAATAAATAAGTTAGCAACAATGGGGGAAAGAGGGGAGCCCATCGCAACACCACATGTTTTCTCATAAAAATCACCTTGAAAACTAAAGAAAGTTGAGGTGAGGCAGAGGTTAACCAATTTAGAGGTGTCTTCGTCAGAGATCTGCTTAATGACATTAACGGCCTCCTAGATGGGGATTTTGGTGAATAAGGAAACAACATCAAAGCAAACTAAAAGCTTACCAGGCTGCAGCTTGATGTTCTTCCACTCCTTGATAAAGGAATTCGAGTCCTTAACAAAGTAATAGGTTTGACCTACAAGGGGTTTAAGCTTCTGGGCTAAGTATTTAGCCAAATGATAAGAGGGACCACCTAATAGGTCTCAAAGGGGCCCTCGGCTTATGAATCTTTGGGAGACCATAGATCTGGGGGGTAAGGGGATTGCTCTCAATAAGTTTCCTAGAGAGAGGATTAAGAGAAGAATCTGACTTGATGGCAAGGGAAACATCCTTGCAAACCGATCTAAGGGGATTCTTATTAAGCTTAACATAACTACCACTATTGGACAGATGGTCAACCATCTTGCTGACAAAGTCAGATTTATCCATAATGACTATGGCACCATCCTTGTCCACCTTAAGGATGACAATGTCAGGGTTGTCCCTTAGGGTTTTGAGAGCAAGAAACTCACGCTTACTCAAATTTCTTTTGGAAGGCTTAGCCTTCCTAAGAATAATGAAGCAGTCATGCCTAATGGTCTCCTTAACATTATCAGGAAGATCCCTGATGCCATATTCGATGTCGCAAATAATGTTATCAATGGGGATCTTCTTCGAGGCAAGGGAAAAATTAAACCCTCTATTAAAAAGATTGAAAATCAAAAAATCAAAAGAAAAACTAGAAAATTTAATTACATTTTTATTAACCTCATTAATATTAAGAAGATTATTAATGACTTGATTTCTAATATTATTATTAATATTAATAAAATTATCATGGTTAATAGAAATTTCATTAACATTATTAAAGTTCTTATTAAAAGTAATATTATTTTTATTTTTATCGTTAATATCATAAATTTTAATAATATTTACGTTAATATTTGAGTTAGAGTGCATAATGTTATTATTACTAATATTGCTTTTATTTAAAAATATATCTTTGTTATCCGAACGATTTCTAGTAGAACTAAAATATAAAGGTGTTAAGATTTGAGTTAAAGCCCATAATGTTATTATTACTAATAAATCTAATATTGTTTTTATTTAAAAATATATCATGGTTATCAAATTTAAAAATATTTCTTTTTTATCAGAACGATTTCTAGTAGAACTAAAATAGTTAAAGGTGTTAAGATTTGAGTTAAAGCCCATAATGTTATTAGTACTAATAAATCTAATGTTGTTTTTATTTAAAAATATATCATGGTTATCAAAACGATTTCTAATAGAACTAAAGTAGTTAAAGGCATTAAGATTATTAAATTGATTTTTAAAAAAACTAACAAAGCTAAAGGAATTTCCCTTAAGTTTATTCAACCTATAATTTATAGGGCTAAAGTCGTCAAGGGAGTTAACGCAAGTAAAAAGGGGAAAGGGGAAGCCGAGGACATAGGGCTCAAACTTACCAGCGAAAGAGAGGGAATCCCCCGAGCCCAGGGTGGTGAATGCGCAATCAATGAGGCTGCTGGAGAGAGAACACGAAGAGGAGGACGGGCTAAGGTTTGCCGAGGAACAGGTACGCAGCGAAAAAGAATCACCGGATTGCTGAGAGACCGAGTCTGACTTCCCAAAGCTGAAAACGAAGCTGCAGAAAGACAGTCAACGCAGCCTGAGGGATGCGTTGACTTCCCACTTCCAGAAGCTGAAAACGAAGCTGCAGAAAGACAGTCAACGCAGCCTGAGGGATGCGTTGAGGCTGAAGGAGATGTCTCCATGCCGTAACACCGGTTCCAGATAATCTCATCACCAACTGATGAAGAAGCCGAAGACATACTGCTAACGCAAAACGCTGATGTGGACAAAGACGAACCACCATTGCTGACAGTAAATGATAAGAGACCAGGTTAAAAATTTAAAATTTAAAATTTATTAGGGTTTAATTAATAAAGAATTTATTTGACATTTATTTATTAACATATAGTTAAATAGTTCTATTTTTATTTAGAATTAAATAAGCTTATCACATTATTGTTATTTAATATATTCTCTTATATTAATTATTTAACTACATTATTTTATGTAATAATTTAACAATTTTAGTTACTTTAAATTTAATTTTAATAATTATAATAATTTAAACATTAAAATTAATTTTAGACATTAATTAAAATTTTATTGTATAACAAATTAGAATTTTAAATTAAGGGTTTTTATTTTAGAATTAAAATTAATTCAAATAATATAGATAATCTAAAAATAAAATTTAAAAAAAAAAAAAAAAAATTCTTAAAAAGTTTTTGAAATTAAAAAATTTTACAATAATAAAATAAAATTTATTTTAAATAAATTAACATAATTTGTTGTCGGCTCCTCTCATTATCATTAGCCCTCACTATTTATACCTTGATCTCTTGCGATCTTCTTTCATTCTTCATTCATTTCTCGTCGTGAAGATGGATCCCCGTTGGGATTCAAAATGTCGACCATTGTTTTATGATACTGTGGATAATCCAGATTCTGCAAATAACGACAACCAAGAAGTTTGAGAACAATAAATGTAATTTTGTTTTCAGTAATAAAATTACTACAAAATAAATTAAAAATTAAGTATTATACTAAAAATATACAAAATTATCTTATTGTTCTGAAACTTTAAAATATATAAATGAGTAGAATCATGTACTTAAAAGCAATACCTACATACCTAAAATTAAAATTGGAATATAAAATATGGAAAATTATTTAACCCAAAATCCATGCCTATGATATCTTTTATTTTCAATATGGAAAATTATTTAACCCAAAATCCATGCCTATGATATCTTTTATTTTCAATTTCATATTTATCTTAAGATGGATCTATGTTGGTTATATAAACCAACCTAGACCTATGTTAACTTATGATCTAAAAAACTCATAGAGAAATCAAACCTCTTTTCACTCTAAAAGAAGTTTGCATCTAAAGAGATTTAATTCACAAATCTTCTGCCCTTACTATCATATATATATATATTTATTGGCACACAAATATATATTTATAAAATAATCACAAAAATTATATAATTTTATAAAAATAATATTTCATGGAAAATATTACTTAAAGTTATTATTGATAATATTGAAACAACATTTAAAAGATACTTTCCATTTTGAAAATACTAAAGTAAATACATTTTTGTTTAAATACTATTTTAAAGATAAAATAAAAAATATCAAAAATTAATAATAATTTTTTTTTAAATTATATATATATATATATATATATATATATTAAATTTATTTTAAAATTAAACAAACAATTTAAAAAAAAATTAAATATTAAATATTATATTAAAACTATACAAAATTATCTTAGTATTCTGAAACTTTAAAATATATCAATGAGTAGAATCATGTACCTAAAAGCAATACCTACATACCTAAAATTAAAATTGGAATATATAAATAAGTAAGAAAAACAATACAAACAAAATAACATATGGAAAATTATTTAACCCAAAATCCATGCCTGCCTATGATATCTTTTATTTTCAATTTCATATCTATGTATGTATACACAACTACGCTAAATTCTATATTAATTGTGATACAAACTCATTAATACCTAATCAGAATGACTGGGAAAGCAACGTAGTAGATAACGAAAAAAATTCCAGAAAAATCAACGACATTCTACGTAGTAGACCGAAGGTGAAGGGTAGGTTTTTGAGTGTAAATAAAACAATTAAATTTTCGGATTTCGAGAGCAATCCATTTATCAATATAAAACACGACTTTGCAAGTATTGCATCAAACCTTTATTATATCTTGGAGCAGTGGTTTAGTCTATGACAGTTTAAATTCAATCTAGGATCTTTAAATTCGATGTAGTATTTTGAAAATGTGAACGGTTAAATTTATCTTTAAACAAAAATTAAAACAATAAAATATAATAATATTTAATTTTAAAAAACAATAAATTATAATAATATTTAGTCTTAAAAACAAGTCATAGGACAGCTATGTTATTGTTTTTGCTTTTTTTGGTATATATATAAAAAAAAATTCAGCAACATATTAAGGGAGGACCATTGGAAACTGTACCTAAATGATTGGAAAAAAATAAAAAAATATATATTTAAAGTAAACCTTGTGCTAATGAAACACTATTTATAAAATTAAATTTTATTTAGAATTACTACACATTATTTAAAGATAGAAAACATGAACCATGTTGGATAATGATTTTTTAAATTGAACTTCTAACATATAATTTGATCTCATTTGTAAAATAAAAGTAAAACAAAATTACCAATGTATAATCAAATCTTAAACAGCTAAGCAAAAACCATATAAAAGTCAATGGGATTTTATGAAAATTAAATTATTAAGAAAAAGGAGCATTAAAGCCAGAAACCATTGTTGGTACTCAAAACTAAAACAAACCCAACAAAAAAACATCCACTTCTACATATACACATTAATTTATTCAATTCTTGATTTTATATATGAAGATTATATTTACAATAAATTTATACAAAAATCACATGGAAGAAGATGACTTTTTCATATAAAAACAAAAATAATAAAATCTTAAAGGCAAAAAAAAAAAATCAAACTCTTTAAATATTATTAACAAATTGTTCAAATAGAAATTTCATTGTTTTTCAATGAAATGACCTAACGTGAAAAATGAAAAAAGTTTATTGCTCTTGAAACACATCCATTATAACTGAAAATAAAGTTGTTAAACATTATTGTAGCCATATGAAAAGCCCTCGATGGAGAAGTTTAAATGTGAATGTTAGAGAGAGAAACTCAAAACTTTAAAGATTTCTCTTGTGCAATATATAATGTCATTATTGCCATTTTAAATAATAAAAGAATGTCCAATATTTTTTTTGGTTTCATGCACAAAACATAAATAGAGGAGTAATCTTATTGAGTAAACAAAAACATATTTTTAATTTTTTCCAATAATCCATGTATCAATATAGGTTATTCAACAAATAGTATGTTGCTATGAAAATCAAAGAACGTTAAAATTCACTCTAATAAAATTTATTGGAATTTTAAATTTAATATATATTAAAAAATAAAAATATTAGATATATAAATTTTATATAAAATATATTAGGATTATAAAAAGGAACTTTAACAATAGAGTGCTATTTTTCCTTGACATATTTTTTAGTTTTTTTTAGTATTAAAACATTATAAAAAAAATTCAAAGATAGATTTACAAAGATTATGTAACTATTTAATGAGTTTACTTAAAATTGTATTATTATATAAATTAGTATATTTTTGCTTGTATAAATTAAATGGTTAGAAAAATTTTAAATACATCAAAACACTTATCTTATGATATATTAATAATAAAAAAGAATTAATATAATAGTTAAATATATACACATTTAAAACAACATATAAAAAGATTATTAATTATGAAGATTTTTTATTTGTAAATAGACTTTCTTACAATATTATAAACCAATATTGTGACTTATCAATATCATACTAAAAACATGTAAAGTCAAAGTATATATATATATATATATATATATATAATTTATTTTTATAACATTTTTTAAATCAAATTAAAAAAAAAAGGCATAGCTACCTTTAACATAAATCTTAACCCTCTATCCTTACATTTATAGAAGTTAAATCCCTGCCATTCACCTATCACAATAACAAGTACAATAAAAAGGTCACATGACCCCCAAGATTGGTAAACTGCAACTTAGCTATGACTTGTGCAATGAAAATCGGCCTATAATATGACTAAAACAATGTAATTCAAAGTATATACATAATTTTAATTTATTTTTATAATATTTTTTAAATCAAATTAAAAATAAAAGAGGGCATAACTACCTTTAACATAACCTTGGATGTGGGCGACATGACAGACTCGTGTGAAACCGGTTCATCCCATGCATAGGCTAACAGAGTCCTACACTGCCAGCGCTAATCTGATGCAGAACCTCCTCTCTCCAATCATTTACATGAGCTCCATGATGCACTTGATCTACTACCACACCCTGAACCACATGCCACCCCATGCAAATTTTCCCAACTTGCATTCGTGATCGTGTCAAAAAATCGCACAGAATCTGCGCTTGTGCCACAGGTCTTGAAAAGGCGAGGTCTATCCCCATTGTGTCATCTTCTTGCTACTCCTGTTGGCCTCCAGAGCCCTCTTCGTCCCCCTTGCCTTTCTGATGTCGCTTAAGTCTCTTCGTGTGTTCCACTAGCTGCGCGCCATTCCTCCTACAAACCTCCATATTGGTGCTAAGCAGCTGGGTACCCACCTTGTTGTGCCCCTCAAGGCTGCGCACTCCTCGTGGAGTTCCCCCTAGCTGTGCACCCCCCTCTAGATTTCCTCTCCTTTACAGATTCACCTCGTTGCGCACATTCAGAGACAGGCTCCCTCATTGTGCACCCCTTGCCTGCGAGCTCCCCTGCTGCACAGTTCACATTCGCGCACATCCCTTCTTCGCTTCTCTGTTAAGCGCTCCCCTGAAGAGCAAGTCACCTTCCGTAGACCGGCCCCCACCTCTCTATCACTTCAACTCCCCATGGCTCCTCGCCAATGCCTAAATACCATCAGGGGTAGCTAGAGAGGCATGTTCTCGGGACGCTATCAGCGAGGCCAAGACAATCGTCTAGAATCCATCGAGGGCTCCTCTTCTGGAAGTCATGGCAGGAAGGTACCTCAGTGATATGAGAGCACCCCAGAGGAGACCGCCCCAACTTAGGAGCATCAGAGGGGTAGAAGGGGTCCCAAGAAATCCACCATCTCGCAACCAGTGCAACCTCCTCCATGCAAAATCGGGCCTCTCCCGATACAGGAGACCTCATGGGAGGACACTGATGTGTGGATCATGGACTCGGAGGGTATCTAGACGTGTGTTCCTGATGTTGAGTACTCGGTTGCACCCATACTCTACACAGTAGCCACAAAGTCGTCGTGCATGCCTTCGGAAAAGGAGGAGGCCGTAGCACATGAGTATGGATGTCATATCGAGGAGGAGGACCTTGTATCTGAGGATGATGAAGGAACACCTTTACTGCACGACTTCTTGGCTCTTGTTTGTTTTCTATTATTTCAGTACATATTATAGATATTTTTCTTTTTTAGGTGTCATGGCACACCTTATAATTTTTTACTGTATGATGCTATCTAAGGGTTGGTTTCCTCCCAGGAGGCGGCCCCAAACCTGCACTACATTGAAAGCATCGAAGGTTGGGATTGGATAAGCACAACTTACCATCTCATCCTGTCGCATTGAAAAGTTTCTCTTTGAATTAATATAGTTTAGCCTAACTTACCCAAAAAAAAAATACCTTTAACATAAATCTTAACCCTCTATCCTTACATTTGTAGAAGTTAAATCCATACCATTCACCTATCACATTAACAAGTACAACCAAACTGTCACATGACCCCAAATATTGGTAAAATGAAACTTAACTATGACTTGAGCAATGAAAATGGGCCTATAAATCATGCATTGGGTGCATTAAGTGTGATTAATAATGGTTTAGAATGTCTTTACCTAAAATTACAAAATTTCTCCAATAATATATGTCGTCCTATATATATATGATGGTGGAAGCATGTCATGTACCCAAAATACATCATGGTTTATTTTTTAAACTTGCAAATTGATATAAATATATAGAGAGAGAAAGGGAGTGAACCCAACTTAAAGGAAGGAATCCCTATATAGAGAAAAAAGGATAGTAAAGTGATATATCTATAACATTTATTTATAAATCAGGCAAGCATGTACATACTCTTGAAATTATTGAGACAATCACTTCATGATACTATGGCTACCAAAGACACGTCACAATACATTTGGAAAAAAAAAAATATTTCTTATCTCTAAAATGCATAATGTAGCAATGTCACCAAAAAGGGGTAATAAATTGCATCAAGGAGAGCACATTAAAAAGGGTGCTTAAGAAATGTAGAGAACTAAACGGTTGTCAACTCACATAGGAGAATCATATGAGTTATGGCTATGCATGGGACAAATCATATGGCCAATAACCATTATGTTTCAATGTAATTTTAGATATATGTGTTGTGGAAGTTAGGGTTTTAGAATGGTCGTAAAATCAATTTCAAAAGAGCAATCTTGGAATTTTTGTTATAATGGATTTTGGGGGATGTTTCAAATCCTGGATTTTGAGAAGATAAAGAAGATATGCCAAGGTATGTTTTTTTTTAAAATTAAATTATTTTTCTCTATAAGTTTAGAGATATACTATGTGGATCTTAGAGATTGTGAATGCCCTAAAATCATTTTCAAACAAGTTATTTTGGAATCTTCACTATAATTTATTTTCTAGGAAGCTTTAAACAATGATATTTTGATGATATTTAGAAAATATATAAGCGTACATCTGGTAAAAAATTATAATATGTTTTTCCTATGGTTTTGTACATATATCTTGTGGAATTTAAGGTTTTTAAATGCTCCTAAAATCAGTTTCAAATGAGTGATCATGGAATTTTTGTTGCAAATTTTTTTGTGACACTTTAGACTATGAAACTTTCAAAGATCTTAAGAGACAAACAAAATTAATTTAAGTAAAAAAAATTATAATCATATATGAAAATTTGGACATGTGGCACTTTATACAAATTATCCCTAAAGAATAAGCCAAAAATAAACATGTTTTGGGAATGTAACCATAAACTTCATTTGGAAGATAAAACTATATCAAACCCATGGCATTGAAAAGAGGACATATCAAAGTTCTATAGGTCAAAAATTTAAGTGTAAGAAGTGTTGAAATTGCAAAGATGCATTAGAAGAAAGGTCAACTAGAAGAACAAATTCTAGAGTGGGGTTTTAAAAGACCTCAATTAAGAAGCAATAGCACTACCTACAATCAATGGAGATCAAGAAAAGGATGACATTAGTCCTAAGGAATGGATAAGGATGGTAAAAAGAAATAGTACAAATCCTTCAAGGGAAGTAAACTATATTTTTTCACAGAGAATTGAAGGGGTGAATAAGCATTGAAAATGATATTATATAGAACTTCTCTTAGGAAGTATTTGAAAAAAATCTCAAATAGATGGATCAAGTATACAATAATGGAGGATATGTATAAAATCAAATATGAAATAGAATAAGCTAAAGGTATATCAACCGAAAGGGTGATGAACTATTTAACATACAAAATCTTATTGAAACACTCATTAAGGATATTAAACAAATAAAAAAAGGAAGGAGTAGCAAGGGGAATTATAAAAACAATGAATCAAGGGAATATTTTAAAAATAAAGATGAAGAAAAATAGATTAGAATCATAATATAAAGCTACTATATGGTTTTAAGAGATTAAAAGTGTTAGGGTGCCATTGCACTCAATAGCTCATCGGGACCTTATCAATGCCTGCATTATAGTCATTATTATATGCTATTCATAAATTAATAGGGGCACATATGACCTTTTTTCATTCACTACTAGTAATTCCCCATCATTTGACACATTTTATTTTTTTATATTTTTCTATTTTTAGCAGGTCTACTTTAAAATGGGTTGCCACCTAAGATGATATGTGGTGTTGACTATACACTATCTGTAGGATTACATGGATAATTCCAATCCATTTATTTTTACTACCTCATGCATATTTCTTCCTAGAGAGTGTGCACTTCCTAATTTATAGTAGTTAAGTGCCATTTTTCCCTCTCATCCACTTGTTAGTTGACTTTTAGTCATATTTTAGAGTTTAATAGGTTATTTGTTTTGCATGTAAGATTTATTAAGTTGTTCTAACTGATTTAAAACTCCACTTACTTCTATTTCACTCAATTTTAGTATATTTTACTAATTTTGTGCCTCCCAGTAAAATTTTGTTATATTTTCCAACTAGGAAAGTAATTTGAGTGTATGTCCATGGAATCCAAACCTAGTTAAAATTGGTTGGGTTTTTGTGTTAAAATTATGAGATTTTATAATGTAATCATGCAAAACAATAATACATCATCAATTATTATTTAGCTCATGTGATTTGAGTAATTTGGATTTTCTCTTTGGTTACTTTAATGAATTATTTTTCAATTTAGCTCTCTCTTCTCTCTTTCTCTCTATTTTTTATTTTATTTTAATTTATTTTATTATAGTTCATGAATACCATATATTGATGGATGTGATGTCCACCAAAATATCCAGGCAGATCCACCCGAATGGATCACTTCCCATCGACTCATTAGCAAAGCCTAACCCCAAGAGCATAAAAGAGAATTAATCCTATGAGCTCCCATTAGCAAGGTGATTTAACGATGGGAACTCAACCAATTGAGGTAACCCTCGGAGTTTCTCCCTCTTCTCTCTTATTCTGCAAGTATCTAATTTAGTATTTTCTCACATATATATTTGTGCCTATGATTGAAATTGTAGGTGTCAATCATAAAATATCTTTTTTTGAAGAATTTTGATCTCTTATTACATATTTAACATGTTAGAACAACCCACAAAGAGAAGATATTAGATACCAGTTTTCTTGAATCCTTTTAACTATTTTGAATATAATTTTAAGATCCTCATGTTGTTCCATAGCAAGGGGATCTCTGGGATCTCTATGGATATTAAAACTAAGCCTAATTCAACCATTGTAATATTCCTGATTAGCCATGAGCTATTTGGAATATTAAATTTTGTTTTTTCTTCCTTGTTTGATGAATAAGAGGATATGGAGACCCATAAATCTCCTTAATATGAATAAAATCACTGCTAATGTGAAAGGAGGACATCTTAGCAGCTTGTTTAAGCACCCTTGTGTGTAAAAAGGGGCTAGAACACATAGAATGGGTCAACTTTAACTAAATCTATAACATTGTCATGGAGGAGTGGTATTCATTATGGGACGGCGCAGTTTGGGTTGGAGACTCCATGCATGGAAGTAGTGCCTTTAATGAGTGGGGCCAAGGATGAGGAATCTCATCACTTATATAAGGAAGAGGATGGAAACCATCGTTCATTCATGTTTATGTATTTGATATTTCTGATTTTTGGTCTATTTAGACTTGTTGCTCTCTTCAGTTGTTTAGCTAAGATTGCAGTGTTGTTTAGCACAGGGTGTTCCTGAGTGATAATCCCACCTCTATCCTTGAGAAGCCTCAAAGGAAGAGTATTTCACTACCATTCCACAATCAGGCATTAGGCCAAAGCTTCAGTCTTGTGGTACAACACAGTTTCTGTTGAGAGGTGTGCTGAGTTGCAGGTTGTAGCAATGGAGAATATATCTAGGTGATTTCTGATCTGTTTTTCAGTGGAGGAAGGTTTCCTTCCATTAGGAGACTAGTGATGAAGGCCCTTGAGCTTATTTTCAGCATTTGGCATCAGGACACTTGATCATTTTCCCCTACAGCGTAGTTTCTGTCTTGGACTGCGTTATTTTAGGGAGGAGTTGTAGGGGTGGTTTCAGTACACCATTTGGAGAGGAGGTTTTTTAGGGAAGGGATCAGCCTTTCATCTAGAGATTCTATTGGAGGAGGCTATATTCTTCAGCCCTAGGGCTTTGATTCATTTATTGTATTATGGTGTATTTCTGAAAACCCTCTTGGGTTCTTGTTGGAGGTTGTATACAGCCTTAAACTTCATTTTATATTCTTTCTTGCGGCATATATCAGCCCTTCATTTTTTGTATGTTCATTTTTTTTAGCAGTGCACCTTATGACTGCGTTGTAGTAATCTTCGGGCATTTTGATATAGTAACAGAACCTCATTCTTGAGGGATTTATCTATTGGAATATTTTTAATTCTTGTTTTATGGTTTGTGGCCCATTATTTTGCACATGTTTGTTGTTGTTATAATGAATAAAGAATCTCCATATTGGTCTCATATCTTGATGTGATGTTTTACACTGCTTTTCCCAGCATTTTGTTCAATATTGTGGCTTTTCCCATTTGGGAATATTATAGTGGTATCAGAGCATAATATTTGCTCAGGATGTGCACCTTAAGCCAATATGTCATCAAAAGAAGGAGATCCTCTCACGGATAGAGAGAAGAGGTATCTCAAAAGAAGAAATCAGAATTTTGACTACACAGATGATAAAGAAGGCAAGGGTAAAACCCTTTTATCAGGAGAAGATGAGGAGGAGTATCCAAAGCAACTTCTTTGAATTATGCAAGACATTTCTAGAGAAATAAAGGAGATGAGGATGGATAGATACAAGGAATCCCCTAAAGGGTTTCTACATGGTGAAGGCTCTGGCATTTCTCATTACTGGAGTGATCAACCAGTGAAGCAGCAACAAGTTTTCCAACGCTCTACAATGCCTACATTCTTAGCAGTGGGAAATGAAGGGTTTCAAGAACAAGAAACTCTTGAAGACTATTTCATGGAGTATGAGTCTCAATTTCAGGGATTCAAGGATCACTTGAGTTTTCAAGAATTTTGTCAGATCAAGGACAATAGGAGACCCAGGCATCACAATAGAGGTGGATGATTCTAATCTACACCGGACTATGTGTATATTTTTATTACCCAACTTTTATGGGTCATCTAAATGCATTGGCAAATCATGGGTAGAGAATCTAGACATATACTTCTAGCTGAACAAAGTACCAGAGATGGAGGCCATCAAGATAGCAGCGCTGCACCTTGAGGGTGAGGCACATGATTGGTGGTTTCATGGTTTGTCTACATTGGGTGATGCCAATGTGATTGCATATTTAGAGTTCACAAGGAGGTTGGTGGAGAAGTTTGATCAAAGAGATCCAGAGGCACCATTCATGGGGCTAGTAAAGCTCAAACAATCAGGTAATCCAGAAACTTATATTTCTAAATTTCTAAAACTTATTATTATGGTTCCTGATTTATTTGCAGCAAGAAGGGTCTATATGTTTATTGATGGCTTAGCAGAAGCTCTTCATGGGTTGGTTAAGTCTACCAAGCCCACTACCCTTCAAGA
This sequence comes from Pinus albicaulis, assembly GCA_034641835.2. Lineage (NCBI taxonomy): Eukaryota > Viridiplantae > Streptophyta > Pinopsida > Pinales > Pinaceae > Pinus > Pinus albicaulis. The sequence goes on from CM076575.1 coordinate 167,963,378, forward strand.
TTCCATTTAAAGGCTAAAGATCTACAAGATGCCTTGCCAAAAGAAAAGGCAACATTTCAAAGCCCACTTTTCCATCCAAGGGAAAAGATGAGAAGGCTCCTCTTTCAAAGGAGAGCCAAAGTAAAGTACCTCTTAGTGATTATGTCCAAAGATATTTTAGGAGAAGTAAGCTTTGCTTCACATGCCACGAATCCTGGGCACCCAGACATAGATGTGCAGCAGGAAAGGCACATTATATATAGGTCTTTTCAGATGATGAGGAGGAAGAAGAAAAAGAATCAGAAGGGGGTCATAGTGCTGGAATAGTAGGAGATGATCCACCACCACCAAGAGGTGAGGATGGAGCAATTGCTCCAATTAGAGGTCCTCTTGCATCATTGAGAGTGGTACCCAAATATTAGGAAACTTCCACACGGGAAACAAAGTTAGATTTGCGCAGTGCAATCAAGCACATGGTAGTCCCATCTATTATGCATATGAGATTGGCCCATGAGACGTCACTGTTTTGTGGCAAACCACCTGGGAGGCCACCTGATCTAGAGTTGGTGAGAGATGTCTCACAATATGTTGCACCACTCATAGATCCAGGGGGAGTGGGAACATTGGAAGGTTATGATACAATGCAAAGAGTCCTGGGTAGACTCAAGGAGGAGGGAGACATTCTCCCACTATCATTATTTCCCACTCTCAGACCACAGCTTGCGCTGAGAGAGGATGCTACAAGATTGGAGGATGACACCAACATGGTGCAAGGAGACTATTCCTGACTTTGGAGGCTCATAAGATGTTCTCGCTTGGGGAGAAGTCTTCCACATATAGAATATGGTGGCCATTCATGCATGCTTTGGCCAAACTCAAGAAGTTTTGGATAGGTGATAGCTTCCCATGGAAGACTAACCTCCAAAAGCTTCAACCTTTACTTGAGCATGAGCAGCTACAGGAGGAGCAGCGGAGGAAGGATAGTAGCATCCTGGTATGTTACTTTGGCATGGGAGATGTCAAAGAGGAGGTCAACCATGTGACATATGTTTTGCATGACAAATCATCAGCGTTGTCAGTTTGGAAGATAGATTCATATTCGAAATCCGAGCTATTGGTGGATTATTCCAAGAATCTTTTCACTTGTATGATACTTGATGACCAGCTTCTAGAGGAGGGGCATTCAGTCAAATATGAGGTCATTTACTATCATGGTAGGATCTTCTTATCTAGAGCTTCCAAGCTCAAGGAGAAGTTACTACATGCAGCAAATCAAGATTTTCTCTTCAACCCTACTTATTCCATGAGAGCCTACCACACCATCATGGAGGGTTATACTTGGGAAGGATTTGAAGAGGAGATATATCAGCATTTGAGGAGATGCATGGATCATGTGGAGATGGAGGAGATACATAGCCCTTTGAAGGAGTTATCACAGCCACCTCTTTCCTCTTTGGGAATGGGAGGGGATCTATCTATGGACCACTCCATTAGTATGATTGAAGCATATGGTAAGGATCATGTCTTTGTGCATAATGGTTTGTTTAATGAATAATTTCATTTATTTACCATATATGTGCAGGCCATTGCTCCATGTAGGAGCATTCTTCCTTATAAACTTCATGGCCAAATTGGGGCCATAAAAAATGTTGAGCATAGCCACTCCCTAGGAGGATATAGGGAGATGATGTACCATTCAAGGTGCACTCCAAAGGCACCAAACGTTTCTCACCTTCTCAAAACTTTTGAGGATACTATGGCAGAAAGTAAGTGGTGAGGAAACCACTTACCATATCATTATCTGATGCATCATTATCTGATGCAGTCAGGAGATATATTGCACTGGTTCCACATGTGGGAATATGACCCACCTCCATTTTTGCATATGATTGTTTATATGTACTTGTTTTTTATCCCATACATTGATGATGTTCTTATTCTTATTATGGGAATGAATGGAGGAAGGATGGGAGGATTGAGCATGCCTTTTGGAGAGAGACTCTCCATGTTTCTTATGCTACATGTTTCAGGGAGAACATTGGGCAAACCATGATTGCTACATTGGATATTTTTCTTCCTTGTGGGACGATTCATTTGCATCTCATGAGAACTTGTGAGAAGCATGTTATGGAGGGATGGATTGGGAGACACTTGGCTTATGATGAGAGCTTATCGCATAGATCTGTCAGCAATGAAGGAGGATAAGAGTTGCAACACTCACCTTTTTAGTTGCCTGAGGACAAGAAACATTTGGGAGGGGAGGATTTTAATATTCCCAATTAGCCATGAGCTAGTTGGAATATTAAATTTTGTTTTTGCTTCCTTGTTGATGAATAAGAGGGTATGGAGACCCATAAATCTCCTTAATGTGAATAAAATCACTGCTAATGTGAAAGGAGGACATCTTAGCAGCTTTTTTAAGCACCCTTGTATGTGAAAAGGGGTTGGAACACATAGACTGGGTCAACTTTGACCAAATCAACAACGTTGTCATAGAGGAGTGGCATTCATTATGGGACAACACAATTTGGGTTGGAGAATCCATGCATGGAAGCAGTGCCTTTATTGAGTGGGGCCAAGGGTGAGGAAGCTCATCACTTATATAAGGAAGAGGATGGATGCCATAGTTCATTCATGTTTATGTATTTGATATTTATAATTTATGGTCTATTTAGACTTGTTGCTCTCTTTAGTTGTTTAGCTAGGATTGTAGTGTTGTTTAGCACAGGGTGTTCCAAAGTGGTAATCCCACCTATATCCTTGAGAAGCCTCAAAGGAAGAGTATTGCACTACCATTCCACAATCAGGCATTAGGCCAAAGCTTCAGTCTTGTAGTACAGCGCAGTTTCTTTTGACAGGTATGCTGAGTTGCAAGTTGCAGTAGTGGAGAATAGATCCAAGTGATTTATGATCTTTTTTTCAGTGGAGGAAGGTTTCCTTCCATTGGGAGGCTGGTGAGGAAGGCCCTTGAGCTTATTTTCAGCATTTGGCATCAGGCCACTTGATCATTTTCCCCTACAGCACAGTTTCTGTCTTGGACTGCGTTATTTTAGGGAGGAGTTGCAGGGGTGGTTTAAGTACACCATTTGGAGAGGAGGTTTTCTATGGAAGGGATCAGCCTTTCATCTAGAGAGTCTATTAGAGGATTCTATATTCTTTTCCATATCATATCAGCCACATCTTTCCAGTTGTATTGTTGCAGTGAATCTTCATCCTAGGGCTTTGATTCATTTATTGTATTATGGTGTATTTTTGAAAACCCTCTTGGGTTCTTTTTGGAGGTTGTATAGAGCCTTAAACTTCATTGTATATTCTTTCTTGAGGCATATACTAGCCCTTCATCTTTTCTATGTTCATTTGATGGAGAATTGCACCTTATGACTGCGTTGTAGCAATCTTTCGGCATTTTGATATAGTAACAACACCTCATTCTTGAGGGATTTATCTATTGGAGGCTTGTTAATTCTTGTTGTATGGTTTTTGGCCCATTATTTCGCACATGTTTGCTGTTGTTATAATGAATAAAGAAGCTCTATATTGGTCTCATATCTTGATGTGATTTTTTGCACTGATTTTCCCAACATTTTGTTTAATATTGCTACTTTTCCCATTTGGGAATATCACAACCATTAAGAAAAAAATACTTAAATAGGATAGATAAAGCTTATGGATTATTTTTTTGTAAATATCCTCTTATTTATTATTTCATATCAATATGTGCAAGACTCCTAATTAATTTTCAACCAAATTGGAGGACTTATTTGGTATGCAATATGGATTGAGGGGACATTAGTTTGAGAATATGAAAATCAAAATGAATCCATCCAACTTCGAGACGATATTGGACTACTTCTCTATATTCAATACACTAATGACTAAGTTAAAATCTTGTAGCATATATAGGTTAGAAGAGAGACTCATTATTTTGGTGCTTTATGAGCTAGGACTAGAATACTTTGTTTTTTTCTCTTATTTCATTAAGTCTCTAATACAAGAGAAGAACAAGTTCATACTCCTAAGGAACTTTAAGACTTTAAAACCCCATGCACTTGCAACACAAGAAACAAGAAATAAGACTAAGTAGAAGAACAAGAAGGGAAAAAAAAGAACAAGAAGGAATATAAGAAAAATCACACTAAGGAGGATTTGAAATATAAGGGAGGAAAAGGCAAGAAGGATAAGAGGAATTCTGCATATTGTAATAGAGGGTTGCCTATAGAGATATATTGCATGAAAAAATCATTTATTAGATGGCAAAGGTACTCCAACAACATCACTTGGATGATTTCATACCAAATAATTCCTAAAAGAAAAATGTGGAACAACCACGAGAATACAAGGGTAAGGGTCATGAATTGATGGTTGCTACTACATCTCCTAGTTCTTGGGTGCTTCATTCAGGAGCTACATGCCATATAGATTCTCCAACAAATTATTTTCTTACTTGGATACTTTCCCTAGACCACCCATATTTTTTGGAGATGATACACCTATAGAGGTTTGTGGAGAGGGGAGAATTTACTTGGAACATAAAAATGTTAAACATGTATTATATGTTCCTATGCTTTCAGTTAATGTGATTTCTATTTATTAGATTACTCATCCAGAGTCAAGAAAGAAAGTAGAATTTACTCCAGATATAGTGGTGATTTATAATTTGTTATATGGCTTTAGATTTTCTATTGGAAAGGTAAACCACCATTCTAGGTTATACACTTTTGCTTGGTTTATTCCTAAATATTAATTTTCTCTTAATTATAATTATTTGTATCAATTATCTAAACAAGGAATGGTTGAAGGGATTCCCAATATCTAATACACAAATGGATTTTCTAATGGATGCATACATGGAAAGCATCCTGGAAAGAAGTTTGGACAAGAAAGGATAGGATAGCTAACTCACTACTTCAACTAATGCACACTAACATTACAGGACCTGTTCCTCATTCATATATATGTAATTCAAGGTATGTGTCAAAATTAATTTATTACTTATGAAGATATACATGGGGTTATTTTCTTAAGTTGAAAATCAAAAGTCTTTTAGCATCTCAAAAATTTCAAGAAATTTGTAGAAAAATAGGTTGGGAAGAGATTAAATGCCTTAGGACTAAGAATGGGGATGAATGTTTCAAGAAGTAGGTTCAAAATATTTTTTTAGAATGAAGCATAGATATGAAAAATACAGTTACATGTTCTCTACAACAAAATGGATTTATAGAGAGGAGAAATATAACACTAAAAGAGATGGAAAACTATATGTTTCATGCCTTATCCTTACTTCCTAAACTATGGGTTGAAGCTATTAATTTTAATGATTATATTTAGAATATGATTCCTCATTAAACTATTAAATGGTATCACTTCTTTTGAGGCCTTGACAAGGAAGAAATTGGATGTTTCTCATTTTAGAATTTTTGGTTTCCACACATGGGCTAGGCTCCCTCTAATAAGGTGAAGGCTATGGACATAGAGTAGGGAGTGTATATTTGTGGGATATCTATAAGGAGTTAGTGAATACATGCTATTAAATACCTCTTTAGATACTTTACTCATAAAAATGACTGTTATGTTTGAATAAGTTCCCTTATAGGTATCTCTAGAGCATCCTACTTCATCCTATTAACCTTTACTTATACCCAATTCTCAATGATTATTATTAAAATAATTTTTATAATAATATTTCAAATTATGATATATAAAAATAACAAGAATAATTTTTAGTTACAGATAAAAGGCCTCGATCAATGAAACTAACACTTCATGAAACTGGTGATATAGTAGGTGATCCTAGATATTCATGTAGAACCAAGTCATAATTTGTGGAGCCTATTGGGAATCACGATTGTCGTTAGACCAAAACCCACAGGTGTTAGTCAACGATCGCATCACCAGAGATAAGGATCCATGATAGGTAGTTATTCCATGTCACAAAATGTGCAGGAGCGTTGGTTTATCCAATGTCCTACAATATCCCCCCCAATGCGAGTCAGGTGTGTATCAAACTTTTGACCTATGCTCTGATACCACTTGTTGGAAACACAATTTACAATGCACCAAAACAAGTAGGTGTTAGTAAATGGACGCATCACCATATTTAATGGATCCATGAGAGGCAGTTAAGACATGACGCGAAACACATGGGAGGCATTGGATTATCCAATGCCCAACAATCTCCCCCCAGCATGAGGCAGGTGTGATTCGAACTCGAGACCTTTGGCTCTGATACCACTTGTTGGGAATCACAATTATCGGTATACCAGAACCCACAAGTGTGGTCAAAGATCACATCTCCGGAGATAAGGATCCACGAGAGGCGGTTAGTACATGTCACAAAACACACGAGAGTGTTAGAAAATATCCAATAGAGCCTCCACAAGCTCTAATTTTCATGCATCATACATAGCCTATTTATTTTTATTTGAATCTTGGATTATACCATTAGGTGTATGCATAAATTGAAGGAAACCCCAGTTGAGAATCAACTATAAGGAAGGAGTACAATTCCCTCACAAAAAAAAACACTTGGGAATCATTACATCTTTATCCTAATAGGAAACTTGATTCTCAACTGGGGTTTCCTTCAATTTATGCTATGTTCCATGCCTTGGTTTGTTTATGTCTTTCAACACTTTCAGTCAACAAGTGTCATGAAAACCTTGAAGTGACTCTTCCCCTCTGATCTTTGAAACATGCTAAACTCACTTTGAAGGCCAAAATTGTCAAATGTGGAAAATTCAAGCTAAAGTTGCAAGGTGGAAGGATTAGAACACTTCCTGGTGTTGTGCATATTCCTACATTAGCCATAAATATACTTTTTGTAAGAAATATGGATGATGCAGGTGTAAAAACAGTGTTCAAGAAATATACTTACAATATGGTTCGGGGAGCACTGGTATTAATCTGAGTTTGGATTGGAACTATGTACAAGCTTCAAGGTAGCAATGTTATTGATGGGTGCAACAATTCTGTGGTTCCTGAAAATGGAGCAGAAAGCCTAGTGGTCTCTAGAGAAAAGACCATGCTATGACATCAAATGCTTGGAAATATTGGAGAGAATGGCCTTCAGATACTGCATGGTAATGGTATGGTATAAGGTATGTATAATTTATCTCTAGATTTTGATTTATATGACAATTGTGTATGTGGGAAGCAGAATCGGGTGAGTTCTCCTTCTGGTGCTAAGAGGGCGAACAAGATATTAGAGCTTTTGCACAGTGATGTGTTTGGACCTGTGTCGGTTCCATCACTGGGAAATTTTGTGTACTATGTTTCATTCATAGATGACTTCTTAAGGAATACATGGATATATTTATTGAGGAATAAATCATAAGTCTTTGACAGATTTAAATAATTTAAGGCTTTGATGGAAAACCAAACAGAGAAGAAGATAAAGGTGTTGAGTATAGATAATGGTGGAGAGTTCTGCAAGAAGGAATTTGAAGAGTTCTGTAAGAAGTGTGGTATAGCACGGAAAAATACTACTCCATACACACCTCAGAAAAATGGAGTTACAGAAAGAATGAATAGAACGTTGATAGAAAAGGCAAGAAGCATGCTCAGAGGTACCGGATTAGCACATGAATTATGGGCAGAGGCAATTGAGATTGAATGTTACCTGGTTAACATATCACCTTCATCAGTGTTGGAGGAAAAGATTCCACATGAGGTATGGACTCGTAAGAAACCCTCTCTTTCACATCTGAAGGTATTTGGATGTGATTCACATGTGCATGTTCCAAAGGAGAAAATGACCAAGTTGGATAATAAATTTGAAAGGTGCATCTTTATTGGGTATAAGGATGGTTTAAAAGGTTACAAGCTTTGGAACCCAGAAACAAGGAAGGTTGTGTACAGTCGAGATGTGGTGTTTAGAGAGGTGAAATATGTTGTTAAACATGAATTTAGTAAAGGAACTCGAGAAGATAGAGTTTGAGCTAAAGGAGGATGAATCGTACTCACAATGCAACAAGATTCGAAGAGGAAGAGCCACAAACTCTAACAGAGAAGATTAGTTCGATAGAGAAGGCACAAGCCATAAAGGTGTATTCATCTGATGGCATCAAAATTTTTATTTAATCATTGTTGATGATGATCCCGTAACTATCGGGGGAGGTAGTGGATTCAAAGGATGTAAAAATCTGGAAGGAGGCCATGGTTGATGAAATGGCACCCTTGTACAAAAATGAGGCATGGGATCTAGTGGAGTTGTCGGCTGGAAGGAATCCCATTGGGAGAAAATGGGTGTTTAAGAAGAAGATGAATGTAGAAGGCAAGGTGGATAAATACAAAGCTCGGTTGGTAGAAAAAGGTTATTCCCAGGTGTCGGGAATTGATTTTGGTGATATTTTTTCTCTTGTCTCCAGGGTTACTTTTATTAGATTACTTTTATCTGTTGATGCTGCATTTTATTCTGAGGTAGAATAGATGGATGTGAAGAAAAAATATCTTCAAGAGGATCTAGAAGAGTATATCTACACGAAGCAACCTAAAGGCTTTACGGTGAAGGGCAAGAAACAACTGGTATGTAGGTTAAAAAGGTCTCGGTATGGGTTAAAACAGTCACCAAGAATGTGGTGTCAGAAATTTGATACCTATATATGGGGACTTGGCTTCACCAGAAGAAAAGATGATGATTGTGTGCATTTTAAATTAATTGGTGACCGTGTTATTTATTTGGTCTTATATGTGGATGATATGATGTTGATTGGAAATGGAAAAGAAATTATCCAGGATTTGAAGAGCCAATTGTTCTCCAAATTCGACATGAAGGATCTGTTGAAAAGTGTAACTAGGTCGATATTCGTATTGACTATGTAATTATGTATTTTATATAAAGAAGAAGACAAAGATAATAAAATGTATTTTGTTGTACTTGATTCATGGGTTTCATGAAAAAGATTTTATTATAGGTTAATATACTTCTTCTTGATTTCTATTAGGGTTTTTGTTTTCTAGGTATAAATATAATTAGGTGTCATATATATGAATAAACTAGTCTTGAGAATTCTCCAAGATATTGTCCAAGAAATAGTGGAAAAATGACTCTAATCATCCCTCACTCAAACGTTGGAAGATAAGCTCCATCTATTATGATCATGTGGACCTTATAATCAGTGAAGAAGTCAGCCTTCTAGCTTGTTGAATGGCTGGCCTAAAGTCATGGACCGTACCATATATATAACGTGAATCTACTTATCATTTGAGAAAATCAACCATTGTGAATTTTTCTGAAATGGAAAGCGGATAGTAAATGCAGATTTCCAAGAAGGATATAGTATGGGTTTAAAAGAAAACATAGTTCGTATTCAAGGTAAGAAAAGGACTGTGAATTTCTTGGAAAAAGATGCAGACAAATCTATGGTATATGTGTATTTTAGGAAGGATGTATCTGAAGTTATGTGGATTAGTTGATGGATGCTACAGTAAAAGCTTGAAGTAAAGATCGGAAATATGTGATGCATTCTTATCATACGAATTGAGGAACAAGTGCAGACATCTCCTTGATAACTACAGCATGATCAAAGTTTGGATTAAATGCAAGTTGAAGCATTAAGTGCAGATATATTTTCTGAAGCATCCTGGAGTAAAAAGTGCTAGTTAGTATGAAAGAGTTGCATTCAAATAAAGTGTGGTCAATCTGATATTCAAATGAGGGAATAAGATTTGTTTTCTATGTGTTATGAAGACTGCAACTAGAAGCATTAGAATGTCGTGTTGTGTGAAGGACTAGGTGGATGATCATGCTGTGATGAGAAACTTGAGAGTTGTTACAATATGGATAAAGGAGGAAGGTAAATATATGATTTACCTTCCTCCTAACAATTCATAAAATAATAGTCAGTGCAGGTTAGCTAAGAAAAGAAGGATCAGTGTTGAAAGAAGACTTAGAATCAATGACAACATCTTGGAGGTATTCATAGGTAAAGGGTCGGAGTCTTGGTCATGGTACTTGTCATTTGAAGATCTATAAGAAGAACTCCTTTTGGGTTTTCCTCTCTAAGAGGGAGAGGTTTTTCCCTGGCTCGAGGAGCCTAACCTTGTGTCTCTTGTGTTTTGGTAATTTTCTTGATGAAAGACTAAATAAGTTAAGAAGAGAAGACATAAGTAAAAGAAGTGATCTCACAAGTAGTTATCAAGTAAGATAATTTGTAATAATCTCTAGCCCTCCAAATTCTCAACATGGTATCAGAGCTAAGGTGCTATAAATGGCATAAAGACACTCAAGGACCAGATTTCATGGAAGGCATCAAAGCAAGGATTTGATTAGAAGAAAGGTCAGTCTTCCACAGTGAAAAAATATCACAATTTGGACTTAAAGACAGTATTATAGAAGCATATTAAATGTGCCAGTATGATCCAGATTTATGCAGGAATGAAACAAAATACACATGTAACCATAAATACAAAGATGCAGTGGAAATAACACTTCATTTCATTAATATCAGAGAATTGAGATTTTCTTACAAACAGAATGGAAATAAACTATCGAGGTCGTTGGTAGCTTATCTCTGAGAAGAGATGTGGTGGCTACAGGCCTCTGAAATGAGTTAAAATGAGGCTTGAGGGCCTATTTATTATTTAGAAACAATGGAAAACCCTAAACATCCAAAACCCTAACCCTAGGAGATGAAGCTCCAAAACTATGGGCCTCGTTTGGGTAAATTGGTGTTTCAACTTTGCGGGGACGTAGCTTTGGCATACAATCTCCGTTTGACGCGAACCATACATTGTTAGAAATATATCTCCGAGAAATACAACTTTTAATGTGAGAAACATCAGCCTAAGGACCCATATTGCTCCAGTTTTTTCCAAAAAACGTCATTTAGGGCCTCAAAATGGCTTCGAAAGTTCAGGACCTAAAAAACTGCTAAAAATAGTAAGTTGTGCCGAAACTGAAAAACTGAAAGAGACAATATTGGGGCCCCAAGTGGAATTGGTGGGTGGCCACCAATATCCACTAAGATCATTCCTCTCCCCTTAAGAAGAAATTGTCCCCATTGCGTTGAGTTCCTCCATGATATGAGGAAACTTCTACTAAACTTGGTCCCTGGTGAACCACTTGCCTTGGTGCAGGAGTTGTCCAGTTTTGACAACTCGATATAGTTGGATCTTCTATTGGTGAGTTTTATTGATTTGCATTTCCATGATACAATCTGTGGTGGCCTGTTCCATGCAGTCTGAGTTTAACTCTTTTGGTGTGAGTTCTTCTGCAATGTCAGAGGTGTCTAGTAGAGGTGGGAAGTAGGGACGAAGGCAGTCTACATTGAATACTAGGTGCAGACCAAGGAATGGTGGAATACTGAGCTCAAAGGCATTTTTCCCTACAGCCTTGGTGATGTTGTACGGCCCATATCGGAGTGGGCGGCTTGCGGTGGGGTCCAGTGAGGCGCTCCTTCTACAAACGTAGCCACACTTTGTCGCCCACCTGGAAGTTGTGTGGCACCCGATGTTGATCATGTCATTTATTGTACTTAGCATTGGCTTTGTCCAATATGTCATGAACCTATTGGAGGATGTGTTAAATACGCTAGATGAAGTTGTTCGCTTTGTTAGTTTCAAACTAGACATGAGCTGAATTGGCCTAAGTAGCGGCAAATGGCATGGCTACATCAATGGGACATAGTAGCTGGAATACCAAGCCTAGCTGAAAGGGGCTGTGGTCGATTGAACTATGGAGAGCTCAGTTATAACTGTGTTGTACATAGGGGAGGCTCTCATCCCATGTGCGTGGATGCTTTGAATTGTACATGCCCAAAATGTGTACAATCATCCTGTTGACAACCTCTGTCTGGCCATCAGTTTGGGGATGGAAAGTTGTGGACTTGGTGAGCTTGGTGTCCAATATTGACCAGAGGTTGGACCAAAATGTGTTGAGGAACCTTCTGTTGTGATATGATATGATAAACTGTGGGATCCCAAAGTGCACCCACACTCGTTCAAAGAAGAGTTTAGCAGTGGCTTCTGATGTAATACTATTCTTGCAAGTCGCCATAATGGCCATCTTCGAGAACCTGTTGACGACCACGAAAACACAGTCCTTTCCATGCTTAGTAGAAGGAAGGCTCGAAATGTAATCCATGGAGATGGATTCCCAAGGTCGACTAGGGGTAGGTAGCGGAGTATAAAGGCCTTGCTTCTTGATGGTCGGTTTGGAAATGGCACAATCAGTGCAGGATCTGATGTACTTATTGACATCATGTCGAAGATTCGGCCAATAGAAATACTTTTGCAGTACTGCCATTGTTTTCTCAACCCCAAAATTCCCAACGACTCGACTGTAGTGCGCTTCCCATATCATTTTGGCACGCTTTCTTGAAGGAACACAAAGGTGTCCCATGTGACATAACAGTGCATCTTGGAGGTGAAAATTTGGAACTTGCGTACCCCCCAAGAGTGCCTTGTATGTATGGCTAAATTCCGGATCGCTTTTGTAGATAATCGGCCAATCAGAAGTCTCGTGCCCACAAGAGTTGAGAACGGTGGTTATGGCCACGATCGATGGTCGGCTGAGGCAGTCTACAACATTATTAGTGCTACCCTTCTTGTACTTTATGTTCAAATGAAATTGTTGCAGATATGTGGACCACTTCTGATGGCGATCGTTCTGCAACTTCCCTTGTGTCTGTATGAACTACAGGGGTCGGTGGTTTGTGTAGATGATTTTTTCCTTCCATAAAATGTAATTCTTCCATTGTCAACAAGCCTACATAATGGAATACATTTCTTTGTCATAAGTGGGATACTTGTAAACTGTGTCGGGCAATGTCTCACTGTGATATGCCACTGGATGCCCCTGTTGAGTAAGAACTACCCCAATAGCATAGTCAGAGGCATTTGTCTCGATCTCAAATGGTTGTTGCAAGTCTGGTAATGTGAGCACTGGGGCAAAACAAAGGCGATGTTTCAATTCTACGAATGCCTTCTATTGAGATTCCAACCAAAATAATTTTGCTTTCACTCCTCCCTTGGTGACTTGACTCAAGGGCCAAGTGATATGAGAGAATCCCAACACGAACCTGCAATAGAAATTAGCAAGACCCAGAAATCTATGAAGCTCTGTTAGAGTGGTTGGGGCTAGCCAATCCCAAATGGCTTGGAACTTGGCTGGATCCACATGCACCCCCCTTTCGTCAATAATGTCTCCAATATATTGAACCTGGGTCATGCCAAAAGTACTGAAATTCTCCAAATTGGCAAACAACTTGTGTTACCGTATTGTTTAGAGGAATTATTGGATGTGGTGGAGGTGCTCTTCCCAAGTCTGGATGAATATCAGAATGTCATCCAAGTACACCACTACAAATGAGTTGGTGAATGGACGCAAGATGTCATCCATCAACCTCATGAAGGTTGTGGGAGCATTCATCAACCTGAAAGGCATGACGAGCCATTCGAAAAGGCCCTCCTTGGCTTTGAAGGCAGTCTTCCACACATCATAGGGTTCGATTGGTACCTGGTGATACCCAGACTTCAAGTCGATCTTGCTGAAATATTTTGCCACTTTGAGTTGGTCCAAAAGGTCATCAATCCATGGGATCAAGTACCTATTTCAGACAGTGATCTTGTTCAACACCCGATAGTCAATACAGAGTCTCCAAGTCCCATCCTTCTTCTGTACCAACATGATCGGGCTCCCACAGGGTGATGAACTTGGCCAGATGTGACATTTTTGCAGCAGCTCCTGAATCTGCCTCTTGATTTCATCGTTCTCTAGAACAAAGCACCTATAGATCGTTCCATTGGGTAGTTGCACACCTGGGCTCAGGTCAATGGGGTGCTTGACCTGACAGTGCAGAGGCACCCCTGTGGGTGAGGTGAAGATGTCCCCGTACTCCTCCACAACCTTGTCCATTTGTTGTTTTCATGCAGAGGAGCCATGTCTGGAGGTCGTGGCCACAGTCTTATTTTTCCCTGGGGGAGAATCATCATGAAAAAAAAATTCCTGGTTTTGGAAATGAGCTTACTTCATCTTTTTTCAATAACCAAAGAGATAGTGGGAGGCGGTGGTACCTCTGGTATCATGTACAACTTATTTCCCAAAGTAACAATAAAAGAGCGAGGTCGGGACTCATACACAGCATGTCTCTTCCACAAGTATGGTTGGCCTAATAATACATCAAAAACATCAATAGGAGAAATGTCACACAATACCTCATCCATGAAGGGCTTGATGCTATAGGGAAGGCGGCCCTGCTGGCTGACGCGGAGATGCCGTCCTTGGTGAAGCTACTCGATGGTGTATAGTTGTGGGTGCGATGTGATCGTCAAGCCCAACCGCTTCACGACATATGCTAAAATGAGGTTCTTTTGGCTCTCATTGTCGACAATGAAATATATCGGGGAACCCTTTTACCCACATCTGGGTGTGGAAGAGATGCTCTGCCTCCTCTGGATCTTCTTGTTCCTCCTTTTGGATCTTCGTAGTGGAAATAGTGGCATTGGGCTCCACATCAATAATCCGCTTCCCTTTGTCATTCACCTTGTTAGGTTCTAATTTAGATTCGGAGCATGCATCTAATTCAGAAGCCCTCATCTCGGCCACCAGCGACTGCTTGGCCCGACACTCACTTGTGTTGTGAGTGGAGCTCTTATGGAACTCACACCACTTTCCCGTGTCCTTCTTTGTGTTAGCTCCCCTAAATTTGTTAGATTGGCGAGAACAAATGAACAAGGGTAACATCAGACCAGTCTTTAGAGTCCTAGGACCTAGCCTTCCTAGACTCAAAGAGGGCTCTCTCTATTTTGTGCAAAGGATGTGAACTTGTTTTCTTTTAGTGTTTGATTTTAGGCTAGTTGTTAAGTTTAGGGTTGATTTGTTTGTTTGGGTTGGATAGGTGATTAAGTAGAATAGATGGAGTGAGATATTTTCAAGTCATTTGGTTATGGAGTCTACAAAAGGTCATGGATATTTCAAAAATGAATCAGGGTGCATCACAGGGAAAATCTAACATGGTCAAATGGATCTTCTAGGTTTGTGTGAGATGAAATGAACATCAAGTTTGTGAACATAGTAGGTGTAAAAGGGCAGTTAAGAATCCTCAAACAAATACCTTTAAACAAGAGTGGTCTTTAATACTACTAAGCATGAAGAAATAATCAAAAGATAGGGCAAAACAATAACTTCTCTGATTAAACTCAAGCAAATAAGCATTCAAAAAAAACAGTCCAGTGAACTATAGAAGACAAGAAACTTGTGAAAGTTCTAGTGATTTCACCTTAAAGATTAGAAAACATTTAAGATAGACATATCACATATATCAAGGAAGATGAAACGCCTAAAATTCATTATTCAAAGCTATAAAGACCTCCAAAGCAACTTTTTAGAATAGGCAAAGGTCATAGTAAATTATAGACCTCTTTAACTAAGTCTAATCAGTGATACTTCAAAGTAAAGATCTTAGGAAAAATGTTTAAGTAATATCAAACAAGCAAGGCTAACCATAAAAAAACTTTGACATTTGTTGTATTGAATCATTCATAAGATAAACAAGCATAAGTGGGTCTAGAGAGCAACTAAGAATTCTCTAAACTGACCTAGCGGAGGAAAACATAGAGGCAATAGAGGAAAAACAGAGCTAAGGTGCCTCTGAAAAACATTTCTTAGCCTAAAATTTTTTTCCTACTGCAACATAGAAAGATGAAACATAATGATAACACAAGAAAATATGAACTAAATAGGAACACATCACCATTAACTATGCTAAGGGATCCTACAAGCAAGCCTTCTCCATTATCAAGCAAGCCAAGCCATCCATAAACACCAAGACCAATTTCTCTTCAATCTCCAAGTCTATGTATTACTCATCAGAATCATCAAAATGCCAACATGTATAATGAGGCCTCAATGCTGTATTTAACAAGCAAGGAGGACTAAACCCTAATTATTTCTTTAGAAACCTATTAATTAATCATAAATGTCACTTTTGTCCTTTCAAACCATGCAAGGCCCAAGGCACTAATATCCTAATGCATTAAATGCAAAATATCTTCTCAGCCATTTTTAGCAAAAAAAAATGACATTTAGGCTCCCCAAAAACTTCCAAAATATTTCCTAGCATGTTTTGTTGACTTTTGTTTGCAAGGGCACAGCAGTAAGATCTGAAGGCACAACGCCTGCACAAGAAAACTAGGTCCTCTTGCAGCCAATTTTTGAAGGCCTTCACGATGTCGGAATTGGCTATGTGATGGCTCGTTGGAAAGCTGTTGAGTCTAATTTCCAAAAAATCCCTTGGGTTTCTAATTAGACTCAATTAACCTATTCAAAAATAAAATCTCCCAAGGCTGATGAAGGTGCAATGCCTGCCCTGAAAACATGGCAGAAAGGTGAAAATTGGCATGTTTTTTGGCCCTTTGAGGGACCAAAAATGCTCCAAATGCTCTGAAATTTGGTGTGCATGATGTCTTTGGGCTGATGAATCCGAAAATTTAAACTTTACCTCCATTGGATTCCTATAGGAAAAGTGTAGCGCCAAGGTTGTTGCGCTTTCAGCCCTTAATATCAGTCAAAAAACCAAAAATGTCAAAAACTTGCCAAATTTTGCAATTATCTTCCTCATGGAGTTTCGGAGGCCTATAGAGAAGCTTCAGCAATGATTCCAAGGTTTCATTGGTATTTTTCCTCCTTGAGTTCTTTAATTTTGGCAAGGGCTCCTTTGAGCTTGGCCCTTGCAAATTTGTTCCTCAAGGCATAGTGCTTGGCCATCTTTTTATGTAGGCCAAGGTCCCTTTGTGTCTTCTTCAGCTGCTTGTTTTCATCCTTATAATACTTAATGATATACTTTTCCATGCCAAGTTGTATTTTTAGGTCTCTGACCTGAGCATCCTTGCTTTGGAGAAAGATGCTTGTAATCCTCTCCTCATCTTCATTTTCACTTTCAAGGTCAATGAATTGGCACTCTTGTTTAGTTTGATGCTTGCCTTTCTTATCTCCAACAGTGACCTTTTCCTTGACTTTTTCAAGCTTCTTTGTTGATGTAGAAGGCATGGCCCCTTTCCTTTTAGAGGCAGCAAACACATGCCTTTTTCCTCTTTGGTATGTCAGAGGAAGAGGTTCAACTCTGCTCATTTTAGTGCCATATGTTTTGTTACCATCATTATGGTCATCTTTGTTTGGCTCACTGAAATCTTGGCTCACTTCTTCATTTGTATCCTTCATGCTAATATCACTTCCCTTTCTTTGGTTTTTTTCCTCATGGTTGTCTTCATGATGACTATGAACTTCACAGTCATTTGTTTCACTTATGTCATCTTCTTCATTACCTTGACTGCTATTTACTTCATTATCTCCAATATCAGCCTCATTGTTTTCCTGTTCACTGATTTATGCACTATCATCATTACCACTATTAGGAGCCTCATCAAACTCTGTTTCATTGTCTTTTGTCTCCATGTTTTCCGCACTATTCTTTGTACTGCCTTCATCTTGTTCATTATGGTCTTGTTCCATACTGCCTTCTGCGTTCTGTGAGCTATTGCCAACATCATCATTTTTATTAGTTTCCATGTTTTCTACCTCATTTTTTCTTGTCTCATCATTATTTCTTGACTGATCATTACCTTCTCCTTCATGGTTACTTGTTTGTTCATTGCCACTTCCCTCTTGTTCTGATGCATTGGGAGAGGGTGAGGAAGGGGGGTTTTCTTGAGGTGAGGGTATATGGGTAGATGGTGAAGCATGATCAATAGAAGATGATGGGGGAGTAGGGGGAGGAGGATGAGATGATGATGACAAATTTTGCTAAGGATGGCACTGTGTATTTGTGAACACTTCACGAGCAATGAACACCTCCCATGGTATGCCCTTTTGCTCCAACTGATGTAGCATAGCCATCTTGATCAAAGAGTGATGGAAAAAACTTTGCATTTTCAGGGAATAGTTCCTCTTTTTTACAACAGAAGACATCTTGTTAATACTCCTGTAGAGGTAGTAGGGTAAATGAAACATCTTAACCCTAGTAAAGTGCATGAGCAATCTGATATGATAGGAGTAAAGTCTAGAGTACCTTCCCTCACATGTAAAATATTTCATGATGACCCTTATCAAGTGTGCATACCTCTCTAGCAAATGTGAAAAATGGAAGATAGATTTGCAGTCTTCTTTGTATCTGGGTTTAAGAAATGGACCATAGTAGCTTATGTCTAAATTGGCTCTTTTAAACCATTTTTCACCAAAATTAGGCATCCCAGTGGAAATAGAAATGGCATCTGATGACAGCTCAAATTTTACCCCAGCAAGATTTACTTGTTTCTCATGTAGGTTGAGGATAAATAACCTAGTGAGCTCAGGGTGACTTTGTACCTATTGAAATTTTTCACAAAAATGAAAACACCCCACATTTTGGAAACATGTGACAATCATAGGAGAGGCATTAAGCTTCATTGTGTTTTGGGGTTCAAACCTATAAACCTTCCCACCCCTGTGTGGATGCCTCCTAGGCACTTGGCCTTCTTCACCACTATCACTTCCTCCTTCTCCTTGCATTTGATCACTTTTGCCTTTGAAAACCCTAGCTCTGTTTGTGAAGCTGATATGAGAAAGAAATTGGAATGGGGGTCAAAAGGCAGTCTTTTAATAAGTGAGTGAAAGGGGTGAATGAAGTTGTAATTGTATGGAATAGAGCCTTTAAGCTTTGATGGATGGTCAACTTCAAATCACTGCACCCACACTACTTTATCCGTGTTTGACTGATATCTTCTTATTTGCAGATGAGGGAGGCTTAAACAGGGTTTTTAGCAATGAAAACTTAGGTTTTCACTCCTTTGGGGTTTTTTCAATTTCTCTTGACATTAAACCATCAAAATGCACTTGAGGGAAAAGGTATGACATCCACCTACCAATTAGCAATTATTTGAAGACCCTTTGATGGTAGCTTGGAGGTATCCCTGATGTAATTTGAGTGTTTGCAGGTGCAGGAGGAGCTTCAGGTCCAACGCAAAATGCCTGAACGTGTATTCGAGTGGCCTGAATGCACATTCGGGTGGCCTAAACATGCAGTCAGGCTTCCTGGGTGAACGTGCAGCACGTGCACGGGGTGTCGGGCCTGTCGGGTCTGCCGAAACACAGCGCCAGAATGCCTCTATACGGGCCTGTCGGGCTTCCTTGGTGAATGCGCAGCGCACCTCTAAAGACGTAGCGCAGTGAAAAATTCCACAGGAAACTTCTCTCAAGGTGTAGTGCCTGACCTTGAATGCATAGCGTTGCCTTGAACGCGCAGCGCCAGGTAACTTGCCCGAAATTTGAGTGAAAACTCAGTTTTCCCTCCTTATCGCTCTGAAAATTCTCACAAGTGCATAATGAATTGTCTGAAGGGTTGAGGACCTTTTATAGGGTTAGGGGTTTTAAATTTACCTTTACAAACCCACTTTCCAATTTTTTTTAGCCTTTGTCACTTTTTCACTGATGTCCTTTTGAAATTTTTCTATAGGTGATAAAAAACACTGAAATGGCCTTTTCCCTTTACTCTTTTGAGGTGACACCTTAAAAAAAATTCTCCTCTAATATGCATTTTGAATTCAAATTAATGCCCTTTACCTTCTTTGAATAACCCTCTACACTGTCTGTAGGCAGGTTTGCTTAAATGGTGAATTTGACTCCTTCTGTAATGCTGGGGGTTTTGATGGGTTTGCTTTTGGCACCTTTGAGACTGAAACACAAGGGAAAACCTTCACAACACTCTTTTGCCAATACCATGGGTTTTAAACAATGCCTTTCACCTCCTCAGGGCACTTCTAATTTGCAGGTCCCTAAATTTATAATTTAAAACTTTCCCATTGATACTCTTCACCTCCTTGTTATGTAGATTTTGTTTGAGTCACATGATTGACTGTGCCTTGGTTTGTTTATGTCTTTCAACACTTTCAGTCAACAAGTGTCATGAAAACCTTGAAGTGACTCTTCCCTTCTGATCTTTGAAACATGCTAAACTCACTTTGAAGGCCAGAATTGTTGGACGTGGAAAATTAAAGCTAAAGCTGCAAGGTGGAAGGATTAGAACATTTCCTGGTGTTGTGCATATTCCTACATTAGCCATAAATCTGCTTTTTGTAAGAAATATGGATGATGCGGGTGTAAAAACAGTGTTCAAGAAATATACTTACAATATGGTTCGGGGAGCACTGGTATTAATCTGAGTTTGGATTGGAACTCTGTACAAGCTTCAGGGTAGCAATGTTATTGATGGGTGCAACAATTCTGTGGTTCCTGAAAATGGAGCGGAAAGCCTAGTGGTCTCTAGAGAAAAGACCATGCTATGACATCAAATGCTTGGAAATATTGGAGAGAATGGCCTTCAGATACTGCATGGTAATGGTATGGTATAAGGTATGTATAATTTCTCTCTGGATTTTGATTTCTATCAACATTGTGTATGTGGGAAGCAGAATCGAGTGATTTTTCCTTCTGGTGCTCAGAGGGCGAACAAGATATTAGAGCTTGTGCATAGTGATGTGTTTGGACCTGTGTCGGTTCCATCACTGGGAAATTTTGTGTACTATGTTTCATTCATAGATGACTTCTTAAGGAATACATGGATATATTTATTGAGGAATAAGTCATAAGTCTTTGACAGATTTAAATAATTTAAGGCTCTGATGGAAAACCAAACAGAGAAAAAGATAAAGGTGTTGAGTATAGATAATGGTGGAGAGTTCTGCAAGAAGGAATTTGAAGAGTTCTGTAAGAAGTGTGGTATAGCACGGAAAAATACTACTCCATACACACCTCAGCAAAATGGAGTTACAGAAAGAATGAATAGAACGTTGATAGAAAAGGCAAGAAGCATGCTCAGAGGTACCAGATTAGCACATGAATTATGGGCAGAGGCAATTGAGATTGAATGTTACATGGTTAACATATCACCTTCATCAGTGTTGGAGGAAAAGATTCCACATGAGGTATGGACTCGTAAGAAACCCTCTCTTTCACATATGAAGGTATTTGGATGTGATTCACATGTGCATGTTCCAAAGGAGAAAATGACCAAGTTGGATAATAAATCTGAAAGGTGCATCTTTATTGGGTATAAGGATGGTTTAAAAGGTTACAAGCTTTGGAACCCAGAAACAAGGAAGGTTGTGTACAGCCGAGATGTGGTGTTTAGAGAGGCGAAAGATGTTGTTACACATGAAGTCCTACCAAAAGAACCTGAGAAGATAGAGTTTGAGCTAAAGGAGGATGAATCAGACTCTACAACAGAAGAAGACTCAGAAGAGGAAGAGCCACAAACTCCAGCTGTGAGAATATTAGTTAGAGAAATAAGGCAGTCATAAAGGTATAGTCCATCTACTTTATGTTCAAATTTTTATTTAACTGTCATTGATGATGATCCCAGAACTATCAGGGAGGTAGTGGATTCAAAGGATGTAAAAATCTAGAAGGAGGCCATGGTTGATGAAATGACACCCTTGTACAAAAATGAGGCATGGGATCTAGTGGAGTTGTTGGCTGGAAGGAATCCCATTGGGAGCAAATGGGTGTTTAAGAAGAAGATGAATGTAGAAGGAAAGGTGGATAAATACAAAGCTCGGTTAGTAGAAAAAGGTTATTCCCAGGTGTCGGGAATTAATTTTGGTGATATTTTTTCTCTTATCTCCAGGGTTACTTTTATTAGATTACTTTTATCTATTGATGCTGCATTTTATTCTGAGGTAGAATAGATGGATGTGAAGACAACATTTCTTCAAGAGGATCTGGAAGAGGATATCTACACGAAGCAACCTAAAGGCTTTACAGTGAAGGGTAACAAACAACTAGTATGTAGGTTAAAAAGGTCTCTGTATGGATTAAAATAGTCACCAAGGATGTGGTGTCAGAAATTTGATACGTATATATGGGGACTTGGCTTCACCAGAAGAAAAGACGATGATTGTGTGCATTTTAAATTAATTGGTGACCGTGTTATTTATTTGGTCTTATATGTGGATGATATGATGTTGATTGGAAATGGAAAAGAAATTATCCAGGATTTGAAGGCCCAATTGTTCTCCAAATTCGACATGAGGGATCTGTTGAAAAGTGTAACTAAGTCGATATTTGTATTGACTATGTAATTATCTATTTTATATAAAGAAGAAGACAAAGATAATAAAATGTATTTTTTTGTACTTGATTCATGGGTTGAGAAAGATTTTATTATAGGTTAATATACTTCTTCTTGATTTCTATTAGGGTTTTTGTTTTCTAGGTATAAATATAATTAGGTGTCAAATGAAATTGTTGCAGATATGTGGACCACTTCTGATGGCGATCGTTCTGCAACTTCCCTTGTGTCTGTATGAACTACAGGGGTCGGTGGTTTGTGTGGATGATTTTTTCCTTCCATAAAATGTAATGCTTCCATTGTCAACAAGCCTACATAATGGAATACATTTCTTTGTCATAAGTGGGATACTTGTGAACTGTGTCGGGCAATGTCTCACTGTGATATGCCACTGGATGCCCCTGTTGAGTAAGAACTGCCCCAATAGCATAGTCAGAGGCATTTTTCTCGATCTCAAATGGTTGTTGCAAGTCTGGTAATGTGAGCACTGGGGCAGAACAAAGGCGATGTTTCAATTCTACGAACGCCTTCTATTGAGATTCCAACCAAAATAATTTTGCTTTCACTCCTCCCTTGGTGACTTGACTCAAGGGCCAAGTGATATGAGAGAATCCCAACATGAACCTGCAATAGAAATTAGCAAGACCCATAAATCTATGAAGCTCTGTTAGAGTGGTTGGGGCTAGCCAATCCCAAATGGCTTGGAACTTGGCTGGATCCACATGCACCCCCGTTTCGTTAATAATGTGTCCAATATATTGAACCTGGGTCATGCTAAAAGTACTGAAATTCTCCAAATTGGCAAACAACTTGTGTTACCGTAGTGTTTAGAGGAATTCTTGGATGTGGTGGAGGTGCTCTTCCAAAGTCTGGATGAATATCATAATGTCATCCAAATACACCACTACAAATGAGTTGGTGAATGGACGCAAGATGTCATCCATCAACTTCATGAAGGTTGTGGGAGCATTCATCAACCTGAAAGGCATGACGAGCCATTCGAAAAGGCCCTCCTTGGCTTTGAAGGAAGTCTTCCACACATCATAGGGTTCGATTGGTACCTGGTGATACCCAGACTTCAAGTCGATTTTGCTGAAATATTTTTCCCCTTTGAGTTGGTCCAAAAGGTCATCAATCCATGGGATCAAGTACCTATTTCAGACAGTGATCTTGTTCAGCACCCGACAGTCAATACAGAGTCTCCAAGTCCCATCCTTCTTCTGTACCAACATGATCGGGCTCCCACAGGGTGATGAACTTGGCCGGATGTGACATTTTTGCAGCAGCTCCTGAATCTGCCTCTTGATTTCATCGTTCTCCAGAACAAAGCGCCTATAGATCGGTCCATTGGGTAGTGGCACACCTGGGGTCAGGTCAATGGGGTGCTTGACCTGATAGTGCAGAGGCACCCCTGTGGGTGAGTTGAAGATGTCCCCGTACTCCTCCATAACCTTGTCCATTTGTTGTTTCCATGTAGAGAAGCCATGTCTGGAGGTCGTGGCCATAGTCTTATTTTTCCCTGGGGAGAATCATCATGAAAAAAAAATTCGTGGTTTTGGAAATGAGCTTACTTCATTTTTTTGCAGTAACCAAAGAGATAGTGGGAGTCGGTGGTACCTCTGGTATCATGTACAACTTATTTCCCAAAGTAACAATAATAGAGAGAGGTCGGGACTCATACACAGCATGTCTCTTCCACAAGTATGGTTGGCCTAATAATACATCAAAAACATCAATAGGATAAATGTCACACAATACCTCATCCATGAAGGGTCTGATGCTATAGGGAAGGCGGCACTGCTGGTTGACGCGGAGATCTCGTCCTTAGTGAAGCTACCCGATGGTGTATAGTTGTGGGTGCGTTGTGATCGGCAAGCCCAACCGCTTCACGACATATGCTAAAATGAGGTTCTTTTGGCTCTCATTGTCGACAATGAACTATATCGGGGAACCCTTTTACCCACATCTGGGTGTGGAAGAGATGCTCTGCCTCCTCTGGATCTTCTTGTTCCTCCTTCTGGATCTTCGTAGGGGCAATAGTGCCATTGGGCTCCACATCAATAATCTGCTTCCCTTTGTCATTCCCCTTGTTAGGTTCTAATTTAGATTCGGGGCATGCATCTAATTCAGAAGCCCTCATCTCGGCCACCAGCGACTGCTTGGCCCGAGACTCACTTGTGTTGTGAGTGGAGCTCTTATGGAACTCACACCACTTTCCCGTGTCCTTCTTTGTGTTAGGTCCCCTTAATTTGTTAGATTGGCGAGAACAAATGAACAGGGGTAACATCAGACCAGTATTTAGAGTCCTAGGACCTAGCCTTCCTAGGCTCAGAGAGGGCTCTCTCTATTTTGTGCAAAGGATGTGAACTTGTTTTCTTTTAGGGTTTGATTTTAGGCTAGTTGTTAAGTTTAGGGTTGATTTGTTTGTTTGGGTTGGATAGGTGATTAAGTAGAATAGATGGAGTGAGATATTTTCAAGTCATTTGGTTATGGAGTCTACAAAAGGTCATGGATATTTCAAAAATGAATCAGGGTGCATCACAGGGAAAATCTAACATGGTCAAATGAATCTTCAAGGTTTGTTTGAGATGAAATGAACATCAAGTTTGTGAACATAGTAGGTGTAAAAGTGCAGCTAAGAATCCTCGAACAAATACCTTTAAACAAGAGTGGTCTTCAATACTACTAAGCATGAAGAAATAATCAAAAGATAGGGAAAACCAATAACTTCTCTGATTAAACTCAAGCAAATAAGCATTCAAAAAAAAAAGCCCAGTGAACTATAGAAGACAAGAAACTTGTGAAAGTTCTAGTGATTTCACCTTAAAGATTAGAAAACATTTAAGATAGACATATAACATATATCAAGGAAGATGAAACGCCTAAAATTCATTAATCAAAGCTATAAAGACCTCCAAAGAAACTTTTTAGAATAGGCAAAGGTCATAGCAAATTATAGACCTCTTTAACTAAATCTAATCAGTGATACTTCAAAGTAAAGATCTTAGGAACAATGTTTAAGTAATATCAAACAAGCAAGGCTAACCATAAAAAATCTTTGACATTTGTTGTATTGAATCATTCATAAGATAAACAAGCATAAGTGGGTCTAGAGAGCAACTAAGAATTCTCTAAATTGACCTAGCAGAGGAAAACATAGAGGCAATAGAGGACAAACAGAGCTAAGGTGCCTCTGAAAAACATTTATTAGCCTAAAAATTTTGTCCTACTGCAACATAGAAAGATGAAACAAAATGATAACACAAGAAAATATGAACTAAATAGGAACACATCACCATTAACTATGCTAAGGGATCCTACAAGCAAGCCTTCTCCATTATCAAGCAAGCCAAGCCATCCATAAACACCAAGACCAATTTCTCTTCAATCTCCAAGTCTATGTATTACTCATCAGAATCATCAAAATGCCAACATGTATAATGAGGCCTCAATGTTGTATTTAACAAGCAAGGAGGACTAAACCCTAATTAGGTCTTTAGAAGCCTATTAATTAATCATAAATGTCACTTTTGTCCTTTCAGACCATGCAAGGCCCAAGGCACAAATATCCTAATGCATTAAATGCAAAATATCTTCTCAACCATTTTTAGCAAAAAAAAATGACATTTAGGCTCCCCAAAAACTTCCAAAATATTTCCTAGCGTGTTTTGTTGACTTTTGTTTGCAAGGGCACAGCAGTAAGATCTGAAGGCGCAACGCCTGCACAAGAAAACTAGGTCCTCTTGCAGCCAATTTTTGAAGGCCTTCCCGATTTCGGAATTGGCTCTGTGATGGCTCGTTGGAAAGCTGTTGAGTCTACTTTCCAAAAAATCCCTTGGTTTTCTAATTGGACTCAATTAACCTATTCAAAAATCAAATCTCCCAAGGTTGATGAAGGCGCAACGCCTGCCCTGAAAACATGGCAGAAAGGTGAAAATTAGCATGGTTTTGGGCCCTTTGAGGGACCAAAAATGCTCCAAATGCTCTGAAATTTGGTGTGCGTGATGTCTTTGGGCTGATGAATCCGAAAATGTAAAATTTACCTCCATTGGATTCCTGTAGGAAAAGTGTAGCGCCAAGGGTGTTGCGCTTTCAACCCTTAATATCAGTCAAAAAACCAAAAATGTCAAAAATTTGCCAAAATTTGCAATCATCTTCCTCATGGGGTTTGGGAGGCCTATAGAGAAGCTTCAGCAACGATTCCAAGGTTTCATTGGTCTTTTTCCTCCTTGAGTTCTTTAATTTTGGCAAGGGCTCCTTTGAGCTTGGCCCTTGCAAATTTGTTCCTCAAGGCATAGTCGTTGGCCATCATTTTATGTAGGCCAAGGTCCCTTTGTGTCTTCTTCAGCTGCTTGTTTTCATCCTTATAATACTTAATGATATAATTTTCCATGCCAAGTTTTCTTTGTAGGTCTCTGACCTGAGCATCCTTGCTTTGGAGCACGATGCTTGTAATCCTCTCCTCGTCTTCATTTTCACTTTCAAGGTCAATGAATTGGCACTCTTGTTTAGTTTGATGCTTGCCTTTCTTATCTCCAACAGTGACCTTTTCCTTGCCTTTTTCAAGCTTCTTTGTTGATGTAGAAGGCATGGCCCCTTTCCTTTTAGAGGCAGCAAACACATTCCTTTCTCCTCTTTGGTATGTCAGAGGAAGAGGTTCAACTCTGCTCATTTTGGTGCCATATGTTTTGTTACCATCATTGTGGTCATCTTTGTTTGGCTCACTGAAATCTTGGCTCGCTTCTTCATTTGTATCCTTCATGCTAATATCACTTCCCTTTCTTTGGTTTTTTTCCTCATGGTTGTCTTCATAATCACTATGAACTTCACTGTCATTTGTTTCACTTATGGCATCTTCTTCATTACCTTGACTGCTACTTACTTCATTATCTCCAATATCAGCCTCATTGTTTGCCTCTTCACTGATTTCTGCACTATCATCATTACCACTACTAGGAGCCTCATCAAACTCTATTTCATTGTCTTTTGTCTCCATGTTTTATGCACTATTCTTTGTACTGCCTTCATCTTGTTCATTATGGCCTTGTTCCATACTGCCTTCTGCATTCTGTGAGCTATTGCCAACATCATCATTTTTATTAGTTTCCATGTTTTCTACCTCATTTCTGCTTGTCTCATCATTATTTCTTGACTGATCATTACCTTCTCCTTCATGGTTACTTGTTTGTTCATTGCCACTTCCCTCTTGTTCTGATGCATTGGGAGAGGGTGAGGAAGGGGGGTTTCTTGAGGTGAGGGTATATGGGTAGATGGTGAAGCATGATCAATAGAAGATGATGGGGGAGTAAGGGGAGGAGGATGAGATGATGACAACAAATTTTGCTAAGGATGGCGCTGTGTATTTGTGAACACTTCACGAGCAATGAACACCTCCCATGGTATGCCCTTTTGCTCCAACTGATGTAGCACAACCATCTTGATCAAAGAGTGATGGAACAAACTTTGCATTTTCAGGGAATAGTTCCTCTTTTGTACAACAGAAGACCTCTTGTTAATACTCCTCTAGAGGTAGTAGGGTAAATGAAGCATCTTAACCCTACTAAAGTGCATGAGCAATCTGATATGATAGGAGTAAAGTCTAGAGTACCTTCCCTCACATGTAAAATATTTCATGATGACCCTTATCAAGTGTGCATACCTCTCTAGAAAATGTGAAAAATGGAAGATAGATTTGCAGTCTTCTTTGTATCTGGGTTTAAGAAATGGACCATAGTAGCTTATGTCTAAATTGGCTCTTTTAAACCATTTTTCACCAACATTAGGCATCCCAGTGGAAATTGAAATGGCATCTGATGATAGCTCAAATTTTACCCCAGCAAGATTTACTTGTTTCTCATGTAGGTTGAGGATAAATAACCTAGTGAGCTCAGGGTTACTTTGTACCTATTGGACTTTTTCACAAAAATGAAAACACCCCACATTTTGGAAACATGTGACAATCATAGGAGAGGCATTAAGCTTCATTTTGTTTTGGGGTTCAAACCTATAAACCTTCCCACGCCTGTGTGGATGCCTCCTAGGCACTTGGCCTTCTTCACCACTATCACTTCCTCCTCCTCTTGGCATTTGATCACTTTTGCCTTTGAAAACCCTAGCTCTGTTTGTGAAGCTTATATGAGAAAGAAATTGGAATGGGGGTCAAAAGGCAGTCTTTTAATAAGTGAGTGAGAGGGGTGAATGAAGTTGTAATTGTATGGAATAGAGCCTTTAAGCTTTGATGGATGGTCAACTTCAAATCACTGCACCCACACTACTTTATCCGTGTTTGACTGATATCTTCTTATTTGCAGATGAGGGAGGCTTAAACAGTTTTTTTAGCAATGAAAACTTAGGTTTTCACTCCTTTGGGGTTTTTTCAATTTCTCTTGACTTTAAACCATCAAAATGCACTCGAGGGAAAAGGTATGACATCCACCTACCAATTAGAAATTCTTTGAAGACCCTTTGATGGCAGCTTGGAGGTATCCCTGATGTAATTTGAGTGTTTGCAGGTGCAGAAGGAGCTTCAGGTCCAACGCAAAATGCCTGAACGTGTATTCGGGTGGCCTGAATGCACATTTGGGTGGCCTAAACATGCAGTCGAGCTTCCTGGGTGAACGTGCAGCACGTGCACGGGGTGTTGGGCCTGTCGGGTCTGCCGAAACGTAGCGCCAGAATGCCTCTGCACAGGCCTGTCGGGCTTCCTTGGTGAATGCGCAGCGCACCTCTAAACACGCAGCGCAGTGAAAAATTCCACAGGAAAATTCTCTCAAGGTGTAGTGCCTGACCCTGAATGCACAGCGTTGCCCTGAACGCGCAGCGCCAGGTAACTTGCCCGAAATTTGATTGAAAACTCAGTTTTCCCTCCTTATCACTCTGAAAATTCTCACAAGTGCATAATGAATTGTCTGAAGGGTTGAGGACCTTTTATAGGCTTAGGGGTTTTAAATTTACCTTTAAAAACCCACTTTCCAATGGTTTTTAGCCTTTGTCACTTTTTCACCGATGTCCTTTTGAATTTTTTCTGTAGGTGATAAAAAACACTGAAATGGCCTTTTCACTTTACTCTTTTGAGGTGACACCTTATAAAAATTGTCCTCTAATATGCATTTTGAATTCAAATTAATGCCCTTTACCTTCTTTGAATAACCCTCTACACTGTATGTAGGCAGGTTTGCTTAAATGGTGAATTTGACTCCTTTTGTAATGCTGGGGGTTTTGATGGGTTTGCTTTTGGCACCTTGGAGACTGAAACACAAGGGAAAACCTTCACAACACTCTTTTGCCAATACCATGGGTTTTAAACAATGCCTTTCACCTCCTCAAGGCACTTCTAATTTGCAGGTCCCTAAATTTATAATTTAAAACTTGCCCATTAATACTCTTCACCTCCTTGTTCTGTAGATTTTGTTTGAGTCACATGATTGACTGTGCCTTGGTTTGTTTATGTCTTTCAACACTTTCAGTCAACAAGTGTCATGAAAACCTTGAAGTGACTCTTCCCCTCTGATCTTTGAAACATGCTAAACTCACTTTGAAGGCCAGAATTTTCGGACGTGGAAAATTCAAGCTGAAGCTACAAGGTGGAAGGATTAGAAAATTTCCTGGTGTTGTGCATATTCCTACATTAGCCATAAATCTGCTTTTTGTAAGAAATATGGATGATGCGGGTGTAAAAACAGTGTTCCAGAAATATACTTACAATATGGTTCGGGGAGCACTGGTATTAATGTGAGTTTGGATTGGAACTCTGTACAAGCTTCAGGGTATCAATGTTATTGATGGGTGCAACAATTCTGTGGTTCCTGAAAATGGAGCGGAAAGCCTAGTGGTCTCTAGAGAAAATACCATGCTATGACATCAAGTGCTTGGAAATATTGGAGAGAATGGCCTTCAAACACTACATGGTAATGGTATGGTATAAGGTATGTATAATTTCTCTCTGGATTTTGATTTCTATCAACATTGTGTATGTGGGAAGCAGAATCGGGTGAGTTTTCCTTCTGGTGCTAAGAGGGCGAACACGATATTAGAGCTTGTGCACAGTGATGTGTTTGGACCTGTGTCGGTTCCATCACTGGGAAATTTTGTGTACTATGTTTCATTCATAGATGACTTCTTAAGGAATACATGGATATATTTATTGAGGAATAAGTCATAAGTCTTTAACAGATTTAAATAATTTAAGGCTCTGATGGAAAACCAAACAGAGAAGAAGATAAAGGTGTTGAGTATAGATAATGGTGGAGAGTTCTGCAAGAAGGAATTTGAAGAGTTCTGTAAGAAGTGTGGTATAGCACGGAAAAATACTACTCCATACACACCTCAGAAAAATGGAGTTACAGAAAGAATGAATAGAACGTTGATAGAAAAGGCAAGAAGCATGCTCAGAGGTACCGGATTAGCACATGAATTATGGGCAGAGGCAATTGAGATTGAATGTTACCTGGTTAACATATCACCTTCATCGTTGCTCTGAGGAAAAGATTCCACATGAGGTATGGACTCGTAAGAAACCCTCTCTTTCACATATGAAGGTATTTGGATGTGATTCACATGTGCATGTTCCAAAGGAGAAAATGACCAAGTTGGATAATAAATCTGAAAGGTGCATCTTTATTGGGTATAAGGATGGTTTAAAAGGTTACAAGCTTTGGAACCCAGAAACAAGGAAGGTTGTGTACAGTCGAGATGTGGTGTTTAGAGAGGCGAAATATGTTGTTAAACATGAATTCCTAGTAAAGGAACCTGAGAAGATAGAGTTTGAGATAAAGGAGGATGAATCAGACTCTACAACAGAACAAGATTCAGAAGAGGAAGAGCCACAAACTCCAGCTGTGAGAAGATTAGTTCGAGAAATAAGGCAGTCATAAAGGTATAGTCCATCTACTTTATGTTCAAATTTTTATTTAACTGTCATTGATGATGATCCCAGAACTATCAGGGAGGTAGTGGATTCAAAGGATGTAAAAATCTGGAAGGAGGCCGTGGTTGATGAAATGGCACCCTTGTACAAAAATGAGGCATGGGATCTAGTGGAGTTGTCGGCTGGAAGGAATCCCATTGGGAGCAAATGGGTGTTTAAGAAGAAGATGAATGTAGAAGGAAAGGTGGATAAATACAAAGCTCGGTTGGTAGAAAAAGGTTATTCCCAGGTGTCGGGAATTGATTTTGGTGATATTTTTTCTCTTGTCTCCAGGATTACTTTTATTAGATTACTTTTATCTGTTGATGCTGCATTTTATTCTGAGGTATAATAGATGGATGTGAAGACAACATTTCTTCAAGAGGATCTGGAAGAGGATATCTACACGAAGCAACCTAAAGGCTTTACGGTGAAGGGTAAGAAACAACTAGTATGTAGGTTAAAAAGGTCTCTGTATGGGTTAAAACAGTCACCAAGGATGTGGTGTCAGAAATTTGATACCTATATATGGGGGATGATTGTGTGCATTTTAAATGAATTGGTGACCGTGTTATTTATTTGGTCTTGTATGTGGATGATATGATGTTGATTGGAAATGGAAAAGAAATTATCCAGGATTTGAAGACCCAATTGTTCTCCAAATTCGACATGAAGGATCTATTGAAAAGTGTAACTTGGTCGATATTCGTATTGACTATGTAATTATGTATTTTATATAAAGAAGAAGACAAAGATAATAAAATGTATTTTGTTGTACTTGATTCATGGGTTGCATGAGAAAGATTTTATTATAGGTTAATATACTTCTTCTTGATTTCTATTAGGGTTTTTGTTTTCTAGGTATAAATATAATTAGGTGTCATATATATGAATAAACTAGTCTTGAGAATTCTCCAAGATATTGTCCAAGAAACAGTGGAAAAATGACTCTAATCATCCCTCACTCAAACATTCGAAGATAAGCTCCATCTATTATGATCATGTGGGCCTTATAATCAGTGAGGAAGTCAGCCTTCTAGCTTGTTGAATGGCTGGCCTAAAGTCATGGACCGTACCATATATATAATGTGAATCTACTTATCATTTGAGAAAATCAACCATTGTGAATTTTTCTAAAATGGAAAGCGGATAGTAAATGCAGATTTCCAAGAAGGATATAGTATGGGTTTAAAAGAAAACATAGTGCGTATTCAAGGTAAGAAAAGGACTGTGAATTTCTTGGAAAAAGATGCAGACAAATCTATGGTATATGTGTATTTTAGGAAGGATGTATCTGAAGTTATGTGGATTAGTTGATGGATGCTACAGTAAAAGCTTGAAGTAAAGATCGGAAATATGTGATGCGTTCTTATCATACGAATTGAGGAACAAGTGCAGACATCTCCTTGATAACTACAGCATGATCAAAGTTTGGATTAAATGCAAGTTGAAGCATTAAGTGCAGATATGTTTTGTGAAGCATCATGAAGTAAAAAGTGCTAGTTAGTATGAAAGAGTTGCATTCAAATAAAGTGTGGTCAATATGATATTCAAATGAGGGAATAAGATTTGTTTTCTATGTGTTATGAAGACTGCAACTAGAAGCATTAGAATGTCGTGTTGTGTGAAGGACTAGGTGGATGATCATGCTGTGATGAGAAACTTGAGAGTTGTTACACTATGGATAAAGGAGGAAGGTAAATATATTATTTACCTTCCTTCTAACAATTCATAAAATAATATTCAGTGCAGGTTAGCTAAGAAAAGAAGGATCAGTGTTGAAAGAAGACTTAGAATCAATGACAACATCTTGGAGGTATTCATAGGTAAAGGGTCGGAGTCTTGGTCATGGTACTTGTCATTTGAAGATCTATAAGAAGAACTCCTTTTGGGTTTTCCTCTCTAAGAGGGAGAGGTTTTTCCCTGGCTCGAGGAGCCTAACCTTGTGTCTCTTGTGTTTTGGTAATTTTCTTGATGAAAGACTAAATAAGTTAAGAAGAGAAGACATAAGTAAAAGAAGTGATCTCACAAGTAGTTATCAAGTAAGATAATTTGTAATAATCTCTAGCCCTCCAAATTCTCAACATGGTATCAGAGCTAAGGTGCTATAAATGGCATAAAGACACTCAAGGACCAGATTTCATGGAAGGCATCAAAGCAAGGATTTGATTAGAAGAAAGGTCAGTCTTCCACAGTGAAAAATTATGACAATTTGGACTTAAAGATAATATTATAGAAGCATATTAAATGTGCCAGTATGATCCAGATTTATGCAGGAATGAAAAAAAATACACATGTAACCATAAATACAAAGATGCAGTGGAAATAACACTTCATTTCATTAATATCAGAGAACTGATATTTGCTTACAAACAGAATGGAAATAAACTATCTAGGTCATTGGTAGCTTATCTATGAGAAGAGATGTGGTGGCTACAGGCCTCTGAAATGAGTTAAAATGAGGCTTGAGGGCCTATTTATTATTTAGAAACAATGGAAAACCCTAAGAATTCCAAAACCCTAACCCTAGGAGATGAAGCGCCAAAAATATGGGCATCGTTTGGGTAAATTGGTGTTTCAACTTTGCGGGGACGTAACTTTGGCATACAATCTCTGTTTGACGTGAACCATACCTCGTTAGAAATATATCTCCGAGAAATAAAACTTTTAATGTGAGAAACATCAGCCTAAGGACTCATATTGCTCCCGTTTTTTCCAAAAAACGTCATTTAGGGCCTCAAAACGGCTTCGGAAGTTCAGGACCTAAAACACTGCTAAAAATAGTAAGTTGTGCCGAAACTGAAAAACTGAAAGAGACAATATTGGGGCCCCAAGTGGAATTGGTGGGTGGCCACCAATATCCACTCAGATCATTCCTCTCCCCTTAAGAAGCAATTTTCCCCATTGCTTTGAGTTCCTCCATGATATGAGGAAACTTCTACTGAACTTGGTCCCTGGTGAACCACTTGCCTTGATGCAGGAGTTGGCCAGTTTTGACAACCCGATATAGTTGGATCTTCTATTGGTGAGTGTTATTTATTTGCATTTCCATGATACAATCTGTGGTGGCCTGTTCCATGCAGTCTGAGTTTAACTCTTTTGGTGTGAGTTCTTCTGCAATGTCAGAGGTGTCTAGTAGAGGTGGGAAGTAGGGACGAAGGCAGTCTACATTGAATACTAGGTGCAGACCAAGGAATGGTGGAATACTGAGCTCAAAGGCATTTTTCCCGATAGCCTTGGTGATGGTGTATGGCCCATATCGGAGTGGGCGGCTTGCGGTGGGGTCCAGTGAGGCGCTCCTTCTACAAACATAGCCACACTTTGTCGCCCACCTGGAAGTTGTGTGGCACCCGATGTTGATCATGTCATTGATTGTACTTAGCATTGGCTCTGTCCAATATGTCATGAAGCTATTGGAGGATGTGTTGAATGCGCTCGATGAAGTTGTTCGCTTTGTCAGTTTCATACTAGACATGAGCTGAATTGGCCTGAGTAGCCGCAAATGGCATGGCTACATCAATGGGACATAGTAGCTGGAATCCCAAGCCTAGCTGAAAGGGGCTGTGGTCGGTTGAACTATGGAGAGCTCAGTTATAACTGTGTTGTACATAGGGGAGGCTCTCATCCCATGTGCGTGGATGCTTTGAATTGTACATGCCCAAAATGTGTACAATCATCCTGTTGACAAACTCTGTCTGGCCATCAGTTTGGGGATGGAAAGTTGTGGACTTGGTGAGCTTGGTGTCAAACATTGACCAGAGGTTGGACCAAAATGTGTTGAGGAACCTTCTGTTGTGATCTGATATGATAAACTGTGGGATCCCAAAGTGCACCCACACTCGTTCAAAGAAGAGTTTAGCAGTGGCTTCTGATGTAATATTCTTCTTGCAAGTCGCCATAATGGCCATCTTCGAGAACCTGTTGACGACCACGAAAACACAGTCCTTTCCATGCTTAGTAGAAGGAAGGCTCGACATGTAATCCATGGAGATGGATTCCCAAGGTCGAATAGGGGTAGGTATCGGAGTATAAAGGCCTTGCTTCTTGATGGTCGGTTTGGGAATGGCACAATCAGTGCAGGATCTGATGTACTTATTGACATCCTGTCGAAGATTCGGCCAATAGAAATACTTTTGCAGTATTGCCACTGTTTTCTCGACCCCAAAATGCCCAACGAATCGACTGTAGTGCGCTTCCCATATCATTTTGGCACGCTTGCTTGAAGGAACACAAAGGTGTCCCAAGTGACATAACAGTGCATCTTGGAGGTGAAAATTTGGAACTTGCATACCCCCCAAGAGTGCCTTGTATGTATGGCTGAATTCTGGATCGCTTTTGTAGAGAATCGGCCAATCAGAAGTCTCGTGCCCACAAGAGTTGAGAACGGTGGTTATGGCCACGATCGGTGGTCGGCTGAGGCAGTCTACAACATTATTGGTGCTACCCTTCTTGTACTTTATGTTCAAATGAATATGTTGCAGATATGTGGACCACTTCTGATGGCGATCGTTCTGCAACTTCCCTTGTGTCTGTATGAACTGCAGGGGTCGGTGGTCTGTGTGGATGATTGTTTCCTTCCATAAAATGTAATGCTTCCATTGTCAACAAGCCTACATAATGGAATACATTTCTTTGTAATAAGTGGGATAATTGCGAACTGTGTCGGGCAATTACTCACTGTGATATGCCACTTGATGCCCCTGTTGAGTAAGAACTGCCCCAATAGCATAGTCAGAGGCATTTGTCTCGATCTCAAATGGTTGTTGCAAGTCTGGTAATGTGAGCACTGGGGCAGAACAAAGGCGATGTTTCAATTCTACGAACGCCTTCTATTGAGATTCCAACCAAAATAATTTTGCTTTCACTCCTCCCTTGGTGACTTGACTCAAGGGCCAAGTGATATGAGAGAATCCCAACATGAACCTGCAATAGAAATTAGCAAGACCCATAAATCTATGAAGCTCTGTTAGAGTGGTTGGGGCTAGCCAATCCCAAATGGCTTGGAACTTGGCTGGATCCACATGCACCCCCGTTTCGTTAATAATGTGTCCAATATATTGAACCTGGGTCATGCTAAAAGTACTGAAATTCTCCAAATTGGCAAACAACTTGTGTTACCGTAGTGTTTAGAGGAATTCTTGGATGTGGTGGAGGTGCTCTTCCAAAGTCTGGATGAATATCATAATGTCATCCAAATACACCACTACAAATGAGTTGGTGAATGGACGCAAGATGTCATCCATCAACTTCATGAAGGTTGTGGGAGCATTCATCAACCTGAAAGGCATGACGAGCCATTCGAAAAGGCCCTCCTTGGCTTTGAAGGAAGTCTTCCACACATCATAGGGTTCGATTGGTACCTGGTGATACCCAGACTTCAAGTCGATTTTGCTGAAATATTTTTCCCCTTTGAGTTGGTCCAAAAGGTCATCAATCCATGGGATCAAGTACCTATTTCAGACAGTGATCTTGTTCAGCACCCGACAGTCAATACAGAGTCTCCAAGTCCCATCCTTCTTCTGTACCAACATGATCGGGCTCCCACAGGGTGATGAACTTGGCCGGATGTGACATTTTTGCAGCAGCTCCTGAATCTGCCTCTTGATTTCATCGTTCTCCAGAACAAAGCGCCTATAGATCGGTCCATTGGGTAGTGGCACACCTGGGGTCAGGTCAATGGGGTGCTTGACCTGATAGTGCAGAGGCACCCCTGTGGGTGAGTTGAAGATGTCCCCGTACTCCTCCATAACCTTGTCCATTTGTTGTTTCCATGTAGAGAAGCCATGTCTGGAGGTCGTGGCCATAGTCTTATTTTTCCCTGGGGAGAATCATCATGAAAAAAAAATTCGTGGTTTTGGAAATGAGCTTACTTCATTTTTTTGCAGTAACCAAAGAGATAGTGGGAGTCGGTGGTACCTCTGGTATCATGTACAACTTATTTCCCAAAGTAACAATAATAGAGAGAGGTCGGGACTCATACACAGCATGTCTCTTCCACAAGTATGGTTGGCCTAATAATACATCAAAAACATCAATAGGATAAATGTCACACAATACCTCATCCATGAAGGGTCTGATGCTATAGGGAAGGCGGCACTGCTGGTTGACGCGGAGATCTCGTCCTTAGTGAAGCTACCCGATGGTGTATAGTTGTGGGTGCGTTGTGATCGGCAAGCCCAACCGCTTCACGACATATGCTAAAATGAGGTTCTTTTGGCTCTCATTGTCGACAATGAACTATATCGGGGAACCCTTTTACCCACATCTGGGTGTGGAAGAGATGCTCTGCCTCCTCTGGATCTTCTTGTTCCTCCTTCTGGATCTTCGTAGGGGCAATAGTGCCATTGGGCTCCACATCAATAATCTGCTTCCCTTTGTCATTCCCCTTGTTAGGTTCTAATTTAGATTCGGGGCATGCATCTAATTCAGAAGCCCTCATCTCGGCCACCAGCGACTGCTTGGCCCGAGACTCACTTGTGTTGTGAGTGGAGCTCTTATGGAACTCACACCACTTTCCCGTGTCCTTCTTTGTGTTAGGTCCCCTTAATTTGTTAGATTGGCGAGAACAAATGAACAGGGGTAACATCAGACCAGTATTTAGAGTCCTAGGACCTAGCCTTCCTAGGCTCAGAGAGGGCTCTCTCTATTTTGTGCAAAGGATGTGAACTTGTTTTCTTTTAGGGTTTGATTTTAGGCTAGTTGTTAAGTTTAGGGTTGATTTGTTTGTTTGGGTTGGATAGGTGATTAAGTAGAATAGATGGAGTGAGATATTTTCAAGTCATTTGGTTATGGAGTCTACAAAAGGTCATGGATATTTCAAAAATGAATCAGGGTGCATCACAGGGAAAATCTAACATGGTCAAATGAATCTTCAAGGTTTGTTTGAGATGAAATGAACATCAAGTTTGTGAACATAGTAGGTGTAAAAGTGCAGCTAAGAATCCTCGAACAAATACCTTTAAACAAGAGTGGTCTTCAATACTACTAAGCATGAAGAAATAATCAAAAGATAGGGAAAACCAATAACTTCTCTGATTAAACTCAAGCAAATAAGCATTCAAAAAAAAAAGCCCAGTGAACTATAGAAGACAAGAAACTTGTGAAAGTTCTAGTGATTTCACCTTAAAGATTAGAAAACATTTAAGATAGACATATAACATATATCAAGGAAGATGAAACGCCTAAAATTCATTAATCAAAGCTATAAAGACCTCCAAAGAAACTTTTTAGAATAGGCAAAGGTCATAGCAAATTATAGACCTCTTTAACTAAATCTAATCAGTGATACTTCAAAGTAAAGATCTTAGGAACAATGTTTAAGTAATATCAAACAAGCAAGGCTAACCATAAAAAAATCTTTGAAATTTGTTGTATTGAATCATTCATAAGATAAACAAGCATAAGTGGGTCTAGAGAGCAACTAAGAATTCTCTAAATTGACCTAGCAGAGGAAAACATAGAGGCAATAGAGGACAAACAGAGCTAAGGTGCCTCTGAAAAACATTTATTAGCCTAAAAATTTTGTCCTACTGCAACATAGAAAGATGAAACAAAATGATAACACAAGAAAATATGAACTAAATAGGAACACATCACCATTAACTATGCTAAGGGATCCTACAAGCAAGCCTTCTCCATTATCAAGCAAGCCAAGCCATCCATAAACACCAAGACCAATTTCTCTTCAATCTCCAAGTCTATGTATTACTCATCAGAATCATCAAAATGCCAACATGTATAATGAGGCCTCAATGTTGTATTTAACAAGCAAGGAGGACTAAACCCTAATTAGGTCTTTAGAAGCCTATTAATTAATCATAAATGTCACTTTTGTCCTTTCAGACCATGCAAGGCCCAAGGCACAAATATCCTAATGCATTAAATGCAAAATATCTTCTCAACCATTTTTAGCAAAAAAAAATGACATTTAGGCTCCCCAAAAACTTCCAAAATATTTCCTAGCGTGTTTTTTTTACTTTTGTTTGCAAGGGCGCATCAGTAAGATCTGAAGGCGCAACGCCTGCACAAGAAAACTGGGTCCTCTTGCAGCCAATTTTTGAAGGCCTTCACGATGTCGGAATTGGCTCTGTGATGGCTCGTTCGAAATTTGTTGAGTCTACTTTCCAAAAAATCCCTTGGTTTTATAATTGGACTCAATTAACCTATTCAAAAATCAAATCTCCCAAGGCTGATGAAGGCGCAACGCCTGCCCTGAAAACATGGCAGAAAGGTGAAAATTAGCATGGTTTTGGGCCCTTTGAGGGACCAAAAATGCTCCAAATGCTCTGAAATTTGGTGTGCGTGATGTCTTTGGGCTGATGAATCCGAAAATGTAAAATTTACCTCCATTGGATTCCTGTAGGAAAAGTGTAGCGCCAAGGGTGTTGCGCTTTCAACCCTTAATATCAGTCAAAAAACCAAAAATGTCAAAAATTTGCCAAAATTTGCAATCATCTTCCTCATGGGGTTTGGGAGGCCTATAGAGAAGCTTCAGCAACGATTCCAAGGTTTCATTGGTCTTTTTCCTCCTTGAGTTCTTTAATTTTGGCAAGGGCTCCTTTGAGCTTGGCCCTTGCAAATTTGTTCCTCAAGGCATAGTCGTTGGCCATCATTTTATGTAGGCCAAGGTCCCTTTGTGTCTTCTTCAGCTGCTTGTTTTCATCCTTATAATACTTAATGATATACTTTTCCATGCCAAGTTGTCTTTGTAGGTCTCTGACCTGAGCATCCTTTCTTTGGAGTAAGATGCTTGTAATCCTCTCCTCGTCTTCATTTTCACTTTCAAGGTCAATGAATTGGCACTCTTGTTTAGTTTGATGCTTGCCTTTCTTATCTCCAACAGTGACCTTTTCCTTGCCGTTTTCAAGCTTCTTTGTTGATGTAGAAGGCATGGCCCCTTTCCTTTTAGAGGCAGCAAACACATGCCTTTTTCCTCTTTGGTATGTCAGAGGAAGAGGTTCAACTCTGCTCATTTTGGTGCCATATGTTTTGTTACCATCATTGTGGTCATCTTTGTTTGGCTCACTGAAATCTTGGCTCGCTTCTTCATTTGTATCCTTCATGCTAATATCACTTCCCTTTCTTTGGTTTTTTTCCTCATGGTTGTCTTCATAATCACTATGAACTTCACTGTCATTTGTTTCACTTATGGCATCTTCTTCATTACCTTGACTGCTACTTACTTCATTATCTCCAATATCAGCCTCATTGTTTGCCTCTTCACTGATTTCTGCACTATCATCATTACCACTACTAGGAGCCTCATCAAACTCTATTTCATTGTCTTTTGTCTCCATGTTTTATGCACTATTCTTTGTACTGCCTTCATCTTGTTCATTATGGCCTTGTTCCATACTGCCTTCTGCATTCTGTGAGCTATTGCCAACATCATCATTTTTATTAGTTTCCATGTTTTCTACCTCATTTCTGCTTGTCTCATCATTATTTCTTGACTGATCATTACCTTCTCCTTCATGGTTACTTGTTTGTTCATTGCCACTTCCCTCTTGTTCTGATGCATTGGGAGAGGGTGAGGAAGGGGGGTTTCTTGAGGTGAGGGTATATGGGTAGATGGTGAAGCATGATCAATAGAAGATGATGGGGGAGTAAGGGGAGGAGGATGAGATGATGACAACAAATTTTGCTAAGGATGGCGCTGTGTATTTGTGAACACTTCACGAGCAATGAACA
Organism: Pinus albicaulis; assembly: GCA_034641835.2. Lineage (NCBI taxonomy): Eukaryota > Viridiplantae > Streptophyta > Pinopsida > Pinales > Pinaceae > Pinus > Pinus albicaulis. The sequence goes on from CM076575.1 coordinate 168,003,992, forward strand.
CCTCCCATGGTATGCCCTTTTGCTCCAACTGATGTAGCACAACCATCTTGATCAAAGAGTGATGGAACAAACTTTGCATTTTCAGGGAATAGTTCCTCTTTTGTACAACAGAAGACCTCTTGTTAATACTCCTCTAGAGGTAGTAGGGTAAATGAAGCATCTTAACCCTACTAAAGTGCATGAGCAATCTGATATGATAGGAGTAAAGTCTAGAGTACCTTCCCTCACATGTAAAATATTTCATGATGACCCTTATCAAGTGTGCATACCTCTCTAGAAAATGTGAAAAATGGAAGATAGATTTGCAGTCTTCTTTGTATCTGGGTTTAAGAAATGGACCATAGTAGCTTATGTCTAAATTGGCTCTTTTAAACCATTTTTCACCAACATTAGGCATCCCAGTGGAAATTGAAATGGCATCTGATGATAGCTCAAATTTTACCCCAGCAAGATTTACTTGTTTCTCATGTAGGTTGAGGATAAATAACCTAGTGAGCTCAGGGTTACTTTGTACCTATTGGACTTTTTCACAAAAATGAAAACACCCCACATTTTGGAAACATGTGACAATCATAGGAGAGGCATTAAGCTTCATTTTGTTTTGGGGTTCAAACCTATAAACCTTCCCACGCCTGTGTGGATGCCTCCTAGGCACTTGGCCTTCTTCACCACTATCACTTCCTCCTCCTCTTGGCATTTGATCACTTTTGCCTTTGAAAACCCTAGCTCTGTTTGTGAAGCTTATATGAGAAAGAAATTGGAATGGGGGTCAAAAGGCAGTCTTTTAATAAGTGAGTGAGAGGGGTGAATGAAGTTGTAATTGTATGGAATAGAGCCTTTAAGCTTTGATGGATGGTCAACTTCAAATCACTGCACCCACACTACTTTATCCGTGTTTGACTGATATCTTCTTATTTGCAGATGAGGGAGGCTTAAACAGTTTTTTTAGCAATGAAAACTTAGGTTTTCACTCCTTTGGGGTTTTTTCAATTTCTCTTGACTTTAAACCATCAAAATGCACTCGAGGGAAAAGGTATGACATCCACCTACCAATTAGAAATTCTTTGAAGACCCTTTGATGGCAGCTTGGAGGTATCCCTGATGTAATTTGAGTGTTTGCAGGTGCAGGAGGAGCTTCAGGTCCAACGCAAAATGCCTAAACATGTATTTGGGTGGCCTGAATGCACATTCGGGTGGCCTAAACATGCAGTCGGGCTTCCTGGGTGAACGTGCAGCACGTGCACGGGGTGTCGGGCCTGTCGGATCTGCCGAAACGTAGCGCCAGAATGCCTCTGCACAGGCCTGTCGGGCTTCCTTGGTGAATGCGCAGCGCACCTCTAAACACGCAGCGCAGTGAAAAATTCCACAGGAAACTTCTCTCAAGGTGTAGTGCCTGACCCTGAATGCATAGCGCTGCCCTGAACGCGCAGCGCCAGGTAACTTGCCCAAAATTTGATTGGAAACTCAGTTTTCCCTCCTTATCACTCTGAAAATTCTCACAAGTGCATAATGAATTGTCTGAAGGGTTGAGGACCTTTTATAGGCTTAGGGGTTTTAAATTTACCTTTAAAAACCCACTTTCCAATGGTTTTTAGCCTTTGTCACTTTTTCACCGATGTCCTTTTGAATTTTTTCTGTAGGTGATAAAAAACACTGAAATGGCCTTTTCACTTTACTCTTTTGAGGTGACACCTTATAAAAATTGTCCTCTAATATGCATTTTGAATTCAAATTAATGCCCTTTACCTTCTTTGAATAACCCTCTACACTGTATGTAGGCAGGTTTGCTTAAATGGTGAATTTGACTCCTTTTGTAATGCTGGGGGTTTTGATGGGTTTGCTTTTGGCACCTTGGAGACTGAAACACAAGGGAAAACCTTCACAACACTCTTTTGCCAATACCATGGGTTTTAAACAATGCCTTTCACCTCCTCAAGGCACTTCTAATTTGCAGGTCCCTAAATTTATAATTTAAAACTTGCCCATTAATACTCTTCACCTCCTTGTTCTGTAGATTTTGTTTGAGTCACATGATTGACTGTGCCTTGGTTTGTTTATGTCTTTCAACACTTTCAGTCAACAAGTGTCATGAAAACCTTGAAGTGACTCTTCCCCTTTGATCTTTGAAACATGCTAAACTCACTTTGACACCTTAGACACTTACACAGTGGCAGTATCTTCAAAACTTCTTTGTTCTTATCTTGGAGCTCATACTATGTTTTTCTATATTTTAACCACTGAGTGTAAATGATTGAAAAGAGAGCTTGACCCTCCTTTCACTGATAGCCTTTGTATCCTTGTTCTTTTGAGGCAGTGAGACACTTTACCTTGGAAAACTCTAGATTTCAATTACAGCAATCCCCTCAAATATTCCTTATGTTGTCATCATGGAGGTCTAACACCTTCACTTTACCTCCTTTGACTATCTTTCCAAAACCCTAGGTTTCTGGGATGCTTGAGAACAATTTATCAGTGTTGTCTTCTAAGTTCTCTATAGCCCTTTCAAGTTCATTATTTTCTATCCATTTCACCTCACCTTTTTCCCTTTTTCATCTATAATTTCTAAAAAACTTCTTCCATGTTTGGTTTTCTTGGTGTGACCCCTTAATGTGATTTGTTGCATTGGATCCTTGTTTGGCACACTGCTGGCCCTATCAGGCTTAGAAAACCTAATTCTCCTTGAACACAAACTGCTCCCTCTATCTTTGCTGTGAATTTCTTCATTGAGGAGCAAGCCTCTTACCTTACCAATTTTCTGTTGATAGTCACTTTAACACTCCTACAGAAATGTCAAAATGCATGGTTGCCTTTTACAGAACTTGAACTTGATATGGTGGTCTTATTAGGAGATTTTCTGATCTTTCTTGGACAACCATGTGTTGATATTGTCATGCATTTGAACCAACTTATAGTACAAGAAAAACATAGCTTGAAACACCAATGAAGACCCTACAACCTATGAAACCCTAATGACCTAGTGGGAGGATCCTTTGACTTGGTTTTTGACTGAAACTTGGTTTGGGGTCTTCAAGTGTAAAAAAACAGATTTTTTGACAAATTGATGTATTGAAGATCCAAAATCCAATGTACTTGATTTATCTAAAGAGCCTACAAAGATATTTTTGTGACCATCAATGCTTGGGGAACCTGGTGAACATGGGAAGTAACAGGTTGTTTGGTAATCCTAAATGGAAAGTGGGGGGTGTGGCAAAGGCAAAATAGAGTGCTGAGGTTATAGGTGGGAAAATAGGATGTATATGAGTGGCATAAGCCCATGAGGGGTCTTTTAGGAGTGGTAGGTTGACCATGGAATGAAAAAATAGTAGAATAGTAAAAATTTGGTTTAAGAATAAAGAAGGCAGTGATATTTCTAAAACTCATAATATTCGGGAATCTTGTTTTTAGAAATCTAAGACAAACATTTAGTCATCTACAAATAGCAAAAATTATTGATGACTAACACTTTGGCTTTGCAGTGTTTTTCTTTGTTTGTGGCTTTGGCAGGTTATCTTGGACCGCCATGCCTTGGTTTTGTCCTTTGTTCTGCAGTATGGGGGCACCTTTCCCTAGATTTTGATTCATAGATCCAAAGCCTCGCTTCTTCTATTTGAATTTCTGCTCAATATTGGCAGCATACCGATATGCCATACCAAGCGAGGAGATGTCGAGGAACTCCATTTCCTCCTGAATGTATTTGTGCAGACAACTATAATACTTTAGCACCAGATGTTTCTCTGAATCTTTGATACCCAACTTTGTGTGTAGGGTATGGAACAGATTCGTCAGCTCATGCACATCTTGATCCCTTTGTTTCCGTAGCGTGGTCCATTGTATGTACTTGTCCTCATAGCTCCCCACGGGATATTATTGTTCCTTGATGGAATCTCGGAAATAATTCCAAGTGGGTATGGCTGAGAACAGAGAGGATTTTGTCTCATCCTTTTTCTCATAATATGTTTCCCACCAATCCTTGACATGGGGGGTAGCTTTGAGGAGTGCAAAAATAATCTTCTCCCAGTCAAAAAATTCATGAACTGAGAAATATCCTACTAATAGATTCAACCATCTATCTAAGACATCTGCATCTATTTGACCCTCAAATATGGGAATGTAAAAGTTTACTTGTACCTTAAAGGGATTCGTGCCTCCAGAGTGGCTGTTGGATGCAAATGTGCCGTCGGTGGGCAGTCGTTGAAGGATCTGGGCAAAGTTATCCATCATCACATTCCTTTATTTTTTGAGGGCCTCCTCGAGCAATATTTTGATAGGATATCCTGCTCCCTCATCTTTCTTTTTATCCCCCATGGGTGGCTGTTGGGGTTTGCGAGGCTGATCTTGCAAAGGTTCTACCAGATTGAGCCCTAACTCCTTATACCCCGACCTCATTGGGGACATGCAAATAACAATCGAGAAAAAGCAAAACCTTCTGATACCACTGATCCGGATTTATACAGGAATGCAAAAAAATACACATGTAAACATAAATACAAAGATGCAGCAGAAATAACACTTCATTTCATTAATATCAAAGAACTGAAATTTGCTTACAGACAGAATGGAAATAAAATAGCTAGGGCACTGGTAGCTTATCTATAAGAAGAGATGTGGTGGCTACAGACCTCTAAACTGAGTTACAATGAGGCTCGAGGGCCTATTTATTATTTACAAACAATGGAAAACCCTAAACATCCAAAACCCTAACCTTGGGAGATGAAGCGCCAAAATTATGGGCCCCGTTTGGGTAAATTGGTGTTTCAACTTCCCGGGGATGTAACTTTGCCATACAATCTCTGTTTGACGTGACCCATACCTCGTTAGAAATATCTATCCGAGGACTACAACTTTTCATGCGAGCAACATCAGTCCAAGAACCCATGTTCCTCCCGATTTTTCCAAAAAACGTCGTTTAGGGCCTCAAAACGGCTCCGGAAGTTCAGGACCCGAAAAAACTGCTAAAAATAGTAAGTTGTGCCGAAAATGAAAAACAGAAAGAGACAATGGTGGGGCCCCAAGTGGAATAGGTGGATGGCCACCAATATCCACCGGGATTACAAAATTTCATTGACATCTCAAATTATTTCCATCAAAATCTTCAAGGGAAGATACCTATCATCCTTGATCTTCCAAGGAAGCAGCAGAACATCCTCATCAATCACCATTCAAAAGAAGCTTCAACCATAATTAAAGTAATCAAGCTGATAGAAGAAGAAAATAATCTACTCAAGTAAGTATATATATGACTTTATATGAATCTATTAAAATGTCTCATTTGCAAAGAAAGAAACAAATTGTTTGGGGTTTCAAAACTTTCCATAGAAGATAAGGACAATGAAGTCATGCCAAATTCATGAAGGGAGATATAAGAGCCCAAAGGATTCTTATAAAATCCATAAAAGACTCCTTCATCTCTGATGTACCAAATATAAAATCATAAAAAGAAGTATATAAGAAATTGGTGGAGCCATTCTTTGTGAGTACTACAGGAAAAGAAATCTCTCTGATCAACTGCAGGAACTAGGAGAAGGATACAGGGGTGCTAAATGCTCTATGAGAAGAATGGGGAAACTTCACTTCAGGTTTATACGGGAAGAAATAAGCCACACCATTCCGCAATTTAGGATCTCTATGTAAATTAGAGGAAACAAGATTGAAAGCCAAAGGTGTCACGAGATCAAGTAAATGGAATCAAGCCTTTGCAGCCACGTCAAGGAAGAAAGGAAGGTTCGATAAGTTTGGTCCTCAGAATAGTATGGACAAACCACGATGCTTTGGATGTAATGAATAAAATAGATTGTCCTAAATCTGAAAAGGACAAGAGAAATAGGGAAGAAGCCCGTATCTCAGAAATGAGAGAAGAACCTGATGCAAAGAAATCCAAGAAAGAAGAAGTAGGGGATCTCCACTATGATTGAGATCATCTTCTCCTTCAAGTGATTTATGTTGATTGTATGATAGGAAGCAGTGTAGCATCGTGATCAAAGCATGGTAGAATTTCTTGGTAAAATAGCTCCTGGAAAAACTCTCTGATAACAATACTGATGGAAGGAAATCATCAAGATCAGGGGTCATCATGGAGACAGAATTTTGGGATATGATGAGATATTGATGGAGCAGGCCAAAGGAATGAAGCTCTTCATTCTAGAGAAATTTCTACAAGATGACTCAAGGGAAATATATATATATTATTTTATTTTATTTTCCATGGAAAAAAAATTTATTTTATGAGAAAAATAATAGACTGGCCCCTTAATGGGGTTTTTACATTGCTCCTTGAGCTGTAAGAGTTTTTTCATGTATTCCTAAAGGGTCTCCCTCTATTTGATCTGTAGTTCAAAAAGTAACACCAATACAAAACTTAACTTCTCTTTTCACTACAATGTTTCTACTGTTAATCCATCTATTCTTCATGCTTCATATTTTTTCATATAATTATTGATAACATCTAGCCTTATCACAGAATGGTAGTCCCGTAATTCAGATCTTTATTGTTAATACCTTTTGCTTGGAAAAATATTTATGGTCGTTAGACCTCCCATTGTTAATATACGCATCAAAGAGAAAGTTTACTAACCCTCCATACACTGAATCTCCCATTGATTTTTTCCCACAAATGTCCAATATTCAAACCGTAAATACAAAAATTGTAAGCATATTTGTGCTCCACTGTATAATTAAACCAGGTGAGTCTCTTCCAGATTAGAAGAGATATCCACAATTTTAAGTGTTCCTGGAGGGAGAGTGAGAGCCGCCTTTGATAAACCATCAGCTTCCGAATTTAATTCCCGGTACACATGTTTGAAAGAGAGGAAATGATAGCCTTGAGCTAAGTGTCGAATGCTGCGAAGGATGGCTTGAAGGTGAGGAGAGTGTATTTGAGATCTTTGAAGGGCCCAATCAATAACCACTTTGGAATCTCAAAAACATTGTAAAGAAGAAATGTCCTTAGATTTTTCCACATGAAGAACAGCCCATAGTGTAGCAAGCTCAGCCTTGTTGTTTGATCCATGGCATGAAGCAAAAAGAATGTGAAATTTTGATACCGGTGAAACATGAAAGACAGCCCTTGCTCCTATCAAAGGAGGAGGGCCTTGACAGGCACCATCAAAAAAATCCCATGCATAACTCTGGTCGATATCTAGAACCACCACGGATCAAATTTTGGGTGATTTTGGATTTCATTTGTGCTCGGAAGCCCACTGCACAATAAGTGTCTTTGTCAGCTCTTCTGGAATAAATTTCTCATTGAAAATAGCCATATTACGAGCCCACCAAATGCCATAAGAGAATAATGCAGGAAATGTTGAATAGGATTTTACCCCGAGCTCCTTCCACCATTGCCTCTGTCTTGCTTCAAAGGAGTCTATCGAGGACATTTGAGGAGCAGCGATTGAAGACAAAGAAAGGTTCCATACAGATTCTGCATAAGAGCAATAGAAAAAAATGTAAGCAATTTTTTCAGCTACACGACCACAGAGGTAGCAACGACTCGGGCCCTCCCATCCTCCTCGTTGTAAATTATCCCAAGACAGGAGGCGGTTTTTAAGCGAAAGCCAGAATACCAATTTGGCTTTTTTTGGGCCTGGGGATTTCCAAAGGGGAATCTGCCAGAACATCATTTCCTCACTGTACAAGGCTTCCATCATTGCTCTGTAACCGAGCTTTGCTATATAAGAGCCATTAGAACCATTTTTTGACCATACCAGCGTATCCTCAACCTCCCGTTCCAGGTGGCTGAAATTGCTCACGAGAAGAGATATGAATGAGGTCCATTCTGCTACATGGTTTTGTGGAAGTCCTAAATAAATAGCGTCTTTCCATCCCTAAGTTCCCTAGGCTTGAGGAAAGGCTACAGCAGCGTTCGCAATGGAATGGATGCGTTTTTCTTTAGGGATAGAGCATAGGCCTTTAGAAAGTTGGTAATTTTCGCCCGCTCCTACCCACGGGTCTATCCCAATGCGAACTGATTTTCCATTTCCAATAATCCAAGCAGTCCACTAACCAATTAAAGGGAAGGCTGAGACATTGCCTTCCATCCAATGGAAGCATTTTTGTGTGATGTGTTGGGATTTGTAAACCATGAAATAATAGATTGGCCAGGGAAATATTTTGCGCACATGACTCTATTCCAAAGAGAATCTGAATTTTCATATAGTTGCCATAAGGATCTTGCAGCGAGGGATAGACAAAAATTCGGAAGGTCCTTGATGCCCCAACCCCTAAATCTTTATACCATGCCAGCATCATCCATTTTACCAGAGGGATCCCTTTAGCTTTTTTTCTTGTAGTCCAAAGAAAGGAAAAACATTTCTTCCTGATTTTGTGAAGAATTCCTTTAGGGATCGAAGCAATGGTGGCCCAGTATACTGGAATTCTTTGAAGCACGGATTTGAGAAGAACCAAACGGCCTCCCCGGGAAAGAAAGCGATTTTTCCAATGTGAGATTCGGTTCTCAACCTTCTGGTAGAGCCATAGCCAATCCTTGAAACAATAAGAGTTTGGTTTTAGAATGAATCCCAGATATTTAAACCCCGACTCCCATGCACAAGTGGGAAAGGGGAGAGAGAGCTTAATTTGGGAGAGAAGATTATCAGGAATGAAATTATGAGCCAGAACAGACTTATTAATGTTAATATGCATCCCAATTGTTGTTTGAAAGAGACGAAGTATATCTTGCAAGGCTCTAGCATTTGCAATGGAAGCGCTACAAAAAAGAAGGATTTCATCCACGAAAAGGATGTGGGAGAGGGACTCCATTCCAGCAATATGGATACCTTTTGGACTGCCAGAGGAGATGGCATTTTTACATAAGCAGCTCAGGGCTTCAGCAATCAACAAGAACAGAAAAGGAGAGAGTGGACACCCCTGTTTGAGACCCCAAGAAGAGCGAAAGAAAGCAGAGGGGGAGCCATTAATCAAAACAGCAAAGGAGGATGATTGAATACATCCCATAATCCATTCTACTACTTCCAAAGCCATGCCAATATGAATAAGTAAAATATTGATGAAAGTCCAATTTATGCTATCATACGCTTTTGACAAATCTAGCTTAAGAGAAAAAGAAGGGTTTTTTCTCAAATGGACAGAATGAAGGGATTCCTGAGCCAAAGAAATTGCATCATGGATTTGTCTTTTGTCTAAAAACCCAAATTGTTCTTCAGAAATGATGCAACTTAAGATAGGTTTTAATCGCTGAGCAATAATTTTGGATATTAACTTATAGATCAAATTACAGCAAGATGTTGGTCGAAACTCATTGAATTCCTTGGGCGCTGATTTTTTTGGAATCAACGTAATGAAGGTCAAGTTTATTGATCCCAACACTTTTCCGGATCTTTGCAACTCCTTTATAAATAATAACAAATCATCCTTTATTAACTCATAAAAACAGAGAAAAAAATTGATCGTTAAACCATCCGGGCCAAGGCTCTTTCCTTTTTGGAAACTTTTAAGGATGAGTTCCAGCTCAAATTCATTCACTTCTTTACTGAGGGCAGTATTCATTTCGTCAGTGATCATACGAGAGAATAGTTGTAAAACCTGAAGAATCTCTTGGATGGGACAACCCTCAGGAGTAGAGAAAGATTTTTTGAAATGTTGAACCCTTGCCTTGGCTTTTTCTTCAAAGGATCGAACCATCACACCATTCTCGTATTTTATTTCCACAATGGTGTTTTGATTTCTTCTGTGAGCTATAAAACAATGGAAAATTTTGGTATTATTATCCCCTTATTTTATCCAAGTTGCTCGGCTCTTTAGGCGCCATAACTGTTCTTCCTTTTTTAAGAGCTTTTGATGATTTAACTCTAAAATTTTTAGGGACTCCATTTCTGATTCGGATAGAATACCAAATGTATTTTGTTTAAATATCTCACTAATAGCAGCTTCAGTGGATTTTAAAAGATCTTGTTGTTTAGCATGAAAAGACCCTGCCCAAGACTTTGTAACCCTCTTAATCGTTGAGATATTGTCAGCCCACATCTGAATGTAAGAACGGGACTGAGATGGAGCCAAATGGGTCCAGGAAGAGATCACCAGGGCTTTATAATCGTCCTCCAATAACCAAGCGGGATTGAATTTTAACAGGGAAGGGGGCTTTGATTCGGGAGGTTCCAAAGATAACACAATAGGCCTGTGGTCATAAATGCCTCCTGTCTCTACACGCGATTGCACCCGAAGATGAGAAGCTAAAAAAGCTTCAGAAATTTAGAGATGGTCCAATATTTTGGCAATTGCATAATGATATTTCCTATTGTTGCGCCAAGTAGGCTCCATTTTAGATAGTCGAACATCAAATAATCTAAGTCTTTTAATTCAGGAGAGTAAAAAAGGGGCGAGAGGGTCGGATCTTGCAAAAGACCCCCATATCTCTTCCAGGGATAGAGTTAAATTTAAATCGCCTCCCAATATCTTATAGTTTGAAGTCCCAACTTTTGAATTAAACAAATTTCCCCAAAAAGATCGCTTATCATCACATGGGCTGTATAAATTAAAGAGGGAAAGGGACCTACCAGTAAAAGGATCAGAAATGGATGTCTTAATAAAGGATGATGAACATGTTGAGGATATGACAGTAATGGAAGGGCTAATAGCCATGATTAGTCCCCTTGCTAACCCTGAGACATCCACAGAAAAAAAAGACCAATCACATAGCCATTTTTAAATAAGTTCTTGAGCACGAAGACCAGACATCTTTGTTTCTTGGAGGAAAATGACATCGAGTGAGACAAATTGTCACAACCATTTGAGGGTGAGCTGGGAAGGGGCGCCCCCAAGACCCCTTGTGTTGAAAGAGAGGAGAATCATATAAGGCCCTTTTTGAGGGCTCTCCCTGCTCTAAGAGCCCGATGTATCATATTTTGTTTACCAGAGGTTAAATCCAGTGCAGCTTGAGTTTGAGCTTTGGACAACGCAGATTTCCTCCCGAGAGTGATCTTAGGAGCAGAATCCAAAGCAAGAACGCCTTTGACAGATTGATCCGAGCTAATTTGGGATGAAGATCGAGAACGGAGCTTAGCAGTGTAGGGCTTGAGGAAGGGCGCGAGCAATTTGAAACAAGGGATACCTGAGATGGAGCCTTGAGGGGAGGAGAACAATACGAGGGAACAACCGAAGGAGGGGGCTCGGACATGGGAGGCTTTGGAGGGCCAGGGACCAAATCAGTGAGACCCATACAATCATTAACGGGAGACTGAATAGAAGAATTTAGGGGAGAAGCAGGACCTCCAAGGGGTGTACCTTTAGTTGATGAAGAGGCATCCTCTTCACACACTCTTTGTTCTACCCTGATTTCTTTATGAGAGGATGATTCTGGAAAGAGATGATCAGCCATTGAATCAACAAGAGGGGCCGTTATCGGATCAAGAGCATGTCAATTGGCCTGTTTGTTAATCAAATTTTCTTTTTTCTTCCAGACCTTTTTGAAGCGAGGACGAGATCGATTCAGTTGAGAACAATCCTGAGCTAATGGCCCGACCTGTCGACATAAAAAACATCTAAAGGGCAGCTTCCAGTAGTCCAATTTTTGCGTCGAAGTGCTTCCATGCATTTCCAAAACGATTCCTTCAAAAAGGCCATCACGCACATCTAACTCGACTTGGATTTTGGCACAACGCCTGTCAAATTTAGTATCCCAGACTTCTTCAAGCGCAACAAAGGAACCCAGCTTATTACTGATAGCTTCAAGGATGTTTTGCTGCCAAAACAATTGAGGTAGGCCAAGTAGGATAACCGACGCTTTTTTCATGTGTTGCGAGGTTCGTTCAGCATTAAAGCTTATATCCGAATTTTGTAAAATCAATCATGTCGGTCCCCAATTCCACACCCGGTCAGTGAGTTTAATCCTATCATTGCTTGATATAACTTTAAACAGAAGCCAACCTCGAGATATTTTATGAAAAATTGGAATGTATCCCAGAACAGGCTTCCAATGTTCTTCCATCCATAATTGTATTGATTCTTTTGAGGCCATTCTTACGCAAAAACGTCCAACCAGGGCCTTATCCAGATAGGTTGGAATATCATATAAATGAAATTCGACACCAACCACCAGCTTTGCTATGTTAGATTTTTTATGGATAATCTTTCGATGATGTGCAGACTGAATAGGCTTTGATTGATTATTGTCATTCGCATGAGCTACATGCAAAGCAGGGGAAGTGGGGATGGACAGATCATTCTGCTTGCAAGTGGAAAATGGAGAGGCTTTCGTGTTAAGTGAGCAATGTTCTGAGGAATTAACAGCCTGAGAGGCCTGCCTCATGAAATCATATTGCCTGGGTAGAACATGTCCCATCTCCAGACTATATGAAAAATCCATGTCTTCTTCGTACATTACAGCGACGGTACGTAAATTTAAGATTGATAATCGAAATGTGAGGAGGCATATGGAAAACAGATTTTTGAGAAGTCAGAATGTGAGATCCAGTGAAGTGAAAAATTAACCCAGTCCTATGCGTAGAAAAACTACCCCACCCACCTATCACTACCGAGGAGGATTACATGTGAGATCCGCAAGGGACCTCACCGCAGAGGAGCAAACCTCAGGAGTGAGGCCGCAGGAGACACTGAAATAATATATATATATATATGCCAATACTGGATTTTGTGAAGTCATTTCATATGGTTGCAGGGAATAAACTTCAATATTTAGAAGTATGATCTATGAAGAAGGATCTCTCAGTGCACTGACAGATGAAATCAACATAATATGTCCTCATGGAATATGAGGTGGTTGTATATGAACGAGAAACTAGAAATTTGTAAGTTCATGGGAATGGAGAATGTCCAGAAAGGAAGAGATCATGAAATGCAACCATGTCTAGAGGCAGTTATCATCCGGAAGCCAAGAATATGTGACTAGGAGATCTCCTGGGAGGATATGTAGACTCTGACAGAAGTTTGGTAAATAAGAAGACCCTTTACAAAACATATCATTAGGATATGTGTCAATCTGAATAGAGGATGTCGATGCCTACAAGAAGATGTCATGGTGAAAGATCATCACTGAGGTAACTTTTGTTTTAAAAGTTCAGATGTATATGTTTATCTGGCTGATTTTTTGCAGGGCTTCTAATCATGAGAAAGGATGTATGATCCTTGGATATGATTCGAAGAAAATCAGCATGGCATAATCATGAACCAGATGGTAAGGACTAATGAATCACTTTCTGATAGTGGACATGACTCATGACTGAAAGTGATGGATGATCTATGCCCTATGAAGCTAAAATTTGAAGATTCCTCAATATCGAAATCCATGACATCTAGGGGAGGAACTCTTCATGAGTAGATAGGTGTCTCACCATTGCTGTTGTAGGTCCCTGATTGAGAGGGAGCTTGGTGATCAATATCTTACTTGGAAGAAACTAGGTAATTCCTAAGAATGAGCTTAGGTACATTCCTTATATAGGAATGAGTACATTTCCTTGTGGAATAGGTCCTCCCTGGCTAAGAGGAAGAGATAGACCCATCATTCTGGCCTTCACTTGGGAAGACAGAATGGAGGATTGGGTAATCATCTAGCATCCGATACTCTTTGAGAATGTGTTAGGGAATTCAAGATAAGAGTAGTCGAGGACCAATATTCTTTGAAGGCTAGCTACCCAAGAGAAGAATAGTCTAAGAAGTTCATACTTTGGGAACACCCAAAGGGAGTATTGTTATGTGGATTAATCCCTCTTGCGGACAAGAGTGATCTCCCTAGTACTCAATGAGTAGCTAGAAACAAACATCCATTTGGAAACCTTTTTCTCTAGATTAATTGCATTTCAAAATTATTATAAGAAAGTAGAGAGGACATGCCCCCACCTTGAAATCCAAACGTTCCATGTAGTCTTTTATCCCATCGCTTCAAAGTGGCTTCTTCAATAAGTAGAACCTACAATCAAAGACAAGATAAAAGAATCAAAGCATCTGCAACATATAATAATCAAGAAAATCTAACCCAACTTAGTGATCAAGGAGTCTGAGTATTGATGTTATTTCAATAAGCATAAGAAAAACTCAATGATAAAAATAGATCCATATATATTATCTTGAATAAAAAGAGTAATCTTACAACCTGATGCCTTGATGTTGTACAGATTTATGCTTGGGTCCTGAACAATCGTTCCTCCTTCAGTTTGATAAGCCTTCCTCTCTGAATACTAGCATGGAGTTATGGACACAAGGGTGTGATCATTATCATGCCAAAAACAACTTACTAGTGTATAAAGTATGCACTCTTATGAATTTCTTCAGCAACTAACATGTATGTCTACCCTTCAACCTGGAACTTAAGCTCAATTTATAGGGAAATGGAGGTAGTTTCAGTTCCATGAAGAGGGGAATGGATTCCTCATATGAAGGGTTTTGAGCTCCATGGACCAAGGGATAAGCTCCATGGGTGGAGGGATAAATCTCGAAGTGATCGCAACTCTAGAAGCTCCCAGTTGGTAGAATATTCAGCTAGTTAGGCTTCTAGAATTTACTTTTTCTTTTAATTTGCCTTTCACGGGGGTGCGCAGGTAATAGTATAAAAAAGTGATGGGGTTGTCACAATTATTGACCAAATAGCAGCGCATGTGCAAGGTAAGGCTAGAAAAACCTCGTAGGTAGACTTTTAAGGGTTTTAAAGAGCTTTTCTCCAATTTCAAGACTTGATTCAGGAACATTAAGGTTTTTGACTTCTAAGGGAACATGAAATAGGTGGTGATAGACCCATATGAATAGTCAAATTTCATGGTTACAAAATGACGTGTAACAGATTTCCCCCCTAAAGTGCGAAGTCTAAGGTTATTCTGAAGAGTGAAGTGCTTTATCATTCTGAGGATTGGATTGGAGACATCGGTCCAAAACCTGTAAAAAAATTCAATGCAAATATATATATATATATATATATCATCGTTGACGTAGGCATTCCCATACTCAGATCAAAACTAACTAAAATTTTCTAATACAAATATGGTTTCAATATCACATCAAAAGTAGACACAGTATGGGCGCAGCCATCTGTAATGAGTAGTCTACGATATCATGAATAATAAAACTCCTCGCAGCGTGGATGGTGGAAACTAGATCCAGGGTCTTGATTTCTGCTTCCCAAACTAGTATCAATCTATCCATGCGATTGTAGTGTGTCGAAGTCGAACATGGTAGAAACCACTTGATTACCGGTCAATGATTTGAACCGTTAGCAAGTGTGAGAGAAACCACCAATAATGACAATGGCTCTCAAAGTACTCCGTTACAATCCATGAAGTGTGAATGAATGATTTGCAGTTGAACACTCATAGAATCATTCGATCGAAGGTCAATGATGCAACCTATCATTAAAGGCGAGAAACTTGCCATTAAAGCATGAAGATCCTAAGGTAATGATAGGATTCTAGATCAACTTTCTAGATGATGAGCTGACGTCGATAGAAAATGACTCGTCGTAGGAAAGCCCATGAAACGAAACCATTAGATCGATTTTTGAAGAAATATTTTGCAAGGACTGACTAAGAGATGTTCAACGTGAATGGAGACAAATGTTTGCAATGAATGGTTTATTTGAACTCTCTCTTGAACACATAACGACACTGCATATGGTTTGGTAGAATTTGACCTAAAGTTAATACCCAGAAACCGGCTGAAGACTTTCAATGTGGTTCGATTAACTGTTAGACAAATGATTTCCCAACCCAGGTAAAAGTGTGACAAAGTGTCGTGTTCAAGAGTGGCATGTTGCTTTTTAAACAAGGGTGACAATTAGATTCTTTTTCTCTCTCTTTTGCCCACCATTACTGGTAAGTACCTCTTTATTTTTGACAAGCTTGAGGAGGATAACATTCTCTTGTTTGTGTAAGCTCATCCTTCGGATGAGTCCATCTTAGTATTAAAATTGAACCCTAAGAAGGAGTGGTTTGGTCATGTTTGTAATCGACATGTCCCTCACTGTTAAATTTTATCGAGTCCAGTATAGGAGAAACTCGACATTTTTCAGTTTTAGGGAGTCGGAAGAAAAACATAAGTAAACTCCATGGTTGTTCTTTTTTGTAAATTTAGTCTCTCAAGTCTGAAAATGGATAAAATAATGCAGGATAGAACTCTATTGACCATGAATAGTAAAGCGTCATAATTAGTCCATTTCAGTCTAGAAAAGGGTTAAACTTGTTTTGAAGGGATGATTGTTCATTTACTTTAACGAGTTCGAACAATCAAGTACTCGGCGATATTTTCATTTTGAGAGTCTGAAAAGGGCTTAAAAGAGGACTCCAGGGTTTCACTTTTTCGTAATTTTACAGAGCCCGAAAAAGTGATAAAATTATACTCAATGTCAAAATAATTATTTTTCACCAAAAAATCTTGTATCCTGCAAAAAAACTCAAAAGATTAAACATACATGTTTCCAAAAAAAAAAAAAATTTAAAAAATGACCTTTTAAAATGAAAAATAAATAAAATAATAATATTTTATTCATTTAAAAACTATAAAAAGGGGTTAAAACAAATCATTTTCACCTTTTTTGTTCAAAGAAGTGCAGAGAGAACTTTTGGCTAAAAATTTCTGGAGCAAATATCAGGAGAACCAACCGTCCATTTCTCGAATCGTCAGAACCAGGTAATCCACATCATCCTTGTCTTCATTTTTATCCATTTCATTTTCCATTTTGAGTGTTAATTTCATTTTTTAGCATGATTTTATGTTTTAAAATGCATCCTCGGGGGTCTGTGGCTAATGCAAGAAATAACTGTGGACCCTGATAATTTTTAAAAGAAAAAATTATCGGGCTGCCGCGGTTGTGCATGGAGCGCATGCGGGCATCCACACTGTCTCCACACAGAACCTGTGGAGGCGTCGTGAACGTTTTAAAAATCCAAATTTCCCTTAAAAAATGGTTAAAATTCTCTTCCAAATGATTTTATCTGTTGAATGGGGGTATTTGTAGGTTGTTCCACCATGTTGTAGTGGTGAGAACGCGAACACGAGATCATAGACAATGAAGCCATGGATGAAAATACAACTATGTGTGCATTGAAGAATTGTGGCTTATACAAATTTTGGGCTATCCAAGGGATGAAGGCACAAGTGGAGTTAATGGTTTGGCTTGTAAATACATGGGATGTTCAAGACCAATGCTTCATAATCGGTGACCACCAGCTTAAAATTGAGTTATAGGACATTTATTTCCTTACCGGATTGTCTCGAAGAGGAAGAATCATATCGTTATTTGGGGCTAGACAGGGAGGTCTTCCCACTGCTAGTTACAAAGAATAATAATATAGCAATGAGGCATATTTGAAGGATGGTCTCCTGGATATTAAAACTATCTTATGATTGGTTATCAAAGGGATATCATTTACAGTAACCAAATTGTGCAGGAGTGCAGCTCCGCATGTGGCTACTAAGTCACAGATGCAAACAGCAGTCAAGTGTCTTGGAGGAACCATATTTAACTCGTGCGAAGGAGTATTGGCCAACATGAAAGGCCAGTTAACTACAGCAAAGAATGTGAAGTTTAAAAACTTCGGATATGGCGCCATTATCATTTCATTTTCTTTGGAGTGAATTCTGCTTCTTTCTCCACAGCTGATTCTAGTAGATAGTGGGGCTCCTCAGGAACCTCGGATGGTGCGATGGGTGGCACTAATGGATTTCCATGGTGGCGAGGGTGGCTCAGTAGTTCGATTTACTCTGGTATACCTCACGTGGCTTAGGAACCAAGTCTCCACCATCGAAGACTTTCCTTATGCAGGAATGGATTACAGGGGTGATCCTGAAACATCTTTGCCTCCAGGGGCACAGTGGGACGAGACAGGTAAGCGAATCATTTTGATGCTTTTTAATCTAATTTTTGTTTTATTTTTATCATCCAATACTAACAAAAATATTTAAATGCAGATATCAGTCCACAACAACCAGCAACACTTCCCCACTTTGATAGGCAGGAAGCACAACCTGTAGCACCTCCATAGGACCAGGCAGTAAAGATCCTAGCAGACATGGAGCATAACCTTGAGAGGTTAACCATAGACATTCCTGAGACAAGAATAGATGATATCCCTCTTCAGCTTCAAAGACACGTGACAGGTGTTCCAGGTCCATTTAGGAGATTTATGCGCAAGGTGGCGCATGCTATAGTCTATTACCATGATCATCATCACGGATAGTGGATGATCATTCTAGATCGAAATTTTTGTTTTTTCGTATCAGTATCTATTATATCATAAGGTGTTTGAACCTATGATCACAGACGATGTAATATTTTTTTAAAACAAACTAATATATCCTAATGAAATTACTACTTTTGTTATCTGAGTATCTTGTTCAATGTGGATTGAATGTTTTTTTGTTTTACTTTGTTAATGTTGCAAATGTATATTTAGAACATGATTAGCTAATGCATCAGCCAATGTGTTTAAATTTCTTGAAATATGTTGATATTCAATATAATCAAATTGTCGTTCCAAGAGATGAACCTTCAAAAATAATCTCAATAACACTAGATTTCTAATTGCATATACTCTGTTTAAATGTAATACAATGAATTATGAATACAACCTAATGATCAAACATCGAATACCAAATGAAAAGGCATCAGATAATAACTCAATGACTGTGTTATATTTTGCAATATTGTTTGTTATTTGACCAAGGCATATCCCATGAATAAGAACTAACTCATCGATGGGTTAATAGATAACCCAAGCCGTAGAAGAGATATTCCGTATACTACGACAAGCACCATCATCAAAACCAATGTATGTTTGAAGGGATGTCGACATCTGCAATATCAAGAGTAATCAAGATAAGCAGCAATAGTAGTAACAGTAAAACTAATCTAGGCATACTTGTCTAATCTAAGGCACACTATTCTAAAAATTAACTAATGTACAAGAGAGATATTCACACAAAAGTCAAGAATAATATCTCTTAACATAAATACCATTTCTGGGCTTATCTAAAGAGACCCCATCATAATCAATTAATTCATAGGCTCCTTTTGCAAGCACACGATTGACAATATAGGGACCATGCCACATCGGTTCGAATTTTCTAGCGCCTAGCTTATCGTTAGCTTGATCGTATACTAAAACTAGGTCACCTTCTAAATAAACACGAGGGTTAACACTTTGATGATATTGATCTTTCACTCATTTCTTATGAGATTCGCTAGCCAATGTAGCGGTGCGCCGAGTCTCATCTAATTGTGCTAATTATAGAAAGTGATTTTCCTCTTTAGAGGTAGCTGGTAACAGCTCAATGGCTAATTTGAGTGACGGTATTTCGCATTCAATTGGTAACACAACTTATAAACCATAGACAAGTTGAAAAGGAGTGAACCTTGTAGCAGTTTTTACAGAGGTTCGGTATGCCCATAATGTCAAAAAAAGCATGGTATGCCAATTTGATTTGTGAGTTCCAATAATCCATTTAATCATGGTGGTTAAAACCTTGTTGACAGATTCAACTTGACCATTAGCCTGTGGGTAAATACGGAGAAGAATTATCATGGTGTAGACCAAGTTGATGAAAGTTTGATCATCATAATATTTCGAAAATGACTCCCATGGTCTGTGATAATAGCTTAAGGCACATCGAAAGGAGCAATCACATAATTGAATACGAAAGTAGTTGCAGTTTTGTCGTCAGCCGTGAATGTAGGCATCGCCTTGGCCCATTTGGTAAAGTATTCTATGGTAAGAATAATATACCCATGCCCCCCGGCTAAGTGAGGGTTACATGTAACGAAATCAATGCCACATTTCACAAAAGGACTGACAGCAATGATTGGGTGGAGAGAAGCTGGAGGTGCACGCATCTTTCGATCAAATATTTGGCAGTTGTGGCATTTTCTAACCATAATGATACAATATTTGAATAACGATAGCCAAAATTAACCAACGTGCAATATCTTTTGGGTTTTGGCAAACCCATACATATGATCACCACATGCTCCAAAGTGGAAATCATTCAAAACCCTTTCAGCCTCTTCGTAAGTTATACAACATCGAAAAAATAATCCGCACCATGATGATAAAGAGGGTCTCCAGCAATATTGTATTGTTGGGATTGATATCGGATCCTCCGTCGATTTGAACGTGAAATCTCTGGGCGAAAGGTTTGGGTTTGAAGATATATAATGATATCTCCATACCATGGATCTAACGTACTGATGAGAAATAGAGATTTATTTGCAATGGGATTCTCTACCATGGTTTCTGTCTTATTATTTGGAAAGTCACACATAAGCTCAGCAAACACCAATGATTTCTTTGATTTAGATTTCTCAAATTCCAAATCAAACTCTTGTAGGATGACAATCCATTTGGATTATTCTCCCCCGATTAATTTTTTTGTCAAGATATACATCATCAGGTTATAATTAGATATCACAGATTTTTTACCTAACAATATGTAGTGACGAAATCGTTGGACAACTTGGACTGCTTCCAAGGCCAATTTCTCCACATGCGAATATTTGATCTTCGTCAGGTTCAGATTCTGACTTAGATAATAGATCACATGTTCATTGTGAGATTCATCCTCCTAAACCAAAACCATTCCAATGGTGGAATCAGAGGAAACTAAGTATAAAAAGTAGTCTTGGTGGTAATTGGGTGGATGCAATAATGGTGCATGGGTCAACGCGTGTTTTAGTGCATCAAAATATTTATCAGCGATCTCATCCCAAATAAAAGGAGCACTTTATTTCTACAATCAGGTAAAACATTTTGTTAACTCAGCATAGTTTGGGATAAACCTACATAAAAAATTTGCTTTCCCTTGCAAACTTTGGAGTTGGCGAAGTGTGGAAGGTGGAGGTAATTTGATGATAGCCTCAACCTTCGAGGGGTCGACACGAATGCCATCTTTCAAAACAATGAATCTAGGTAATCGTCATGATTGCACACAAAAAACACATTTGTGCGAGTTCAAAAGAATCTTGTAATTCCTACATCTCATGAAAATAGATCGTAAGTGTGTAGGATGATCATTTATCCATAAAGAGTGAGCAAGTAAACCATCCAGATAAGGTTGTACAATATGTTTGATATCATGAAAGACATGGCTCTTTGAAAAGTTGCACCAGCATTTTTTAATCCGAAAGGTAATTTGCAATAAGAAAATGTCTCCCAAGGACATATAAATGTTGTTTTTGGTTGATCGGAAGGGAGTATGTTGATTTGATTATAACCTGAAAATCCATCCATAAATGAGAAAATTTCATTTCTGACACAATCATCGATAATTTGGTCGATATAAGGTGTAGGATAATTGCCTTTTGGACATGCTTTATTAATATCCCTATAATCGACGCATACTATTATAGTCCCTTGTTTCTTCATAACAGGAACTATATTAGATACCCAATCTGTCAATGGAATTGGATAAATAAATCCTGCCCATAAGAGCTTCTCAACTTCAGCTTTGATAGCTACAGCTTTTTGCGGATGTATTGGACGTAATCTTTGTCTAATAGGCTTGGCATCTCGGTATGTCTTAATTTCATCAATGAAAACCTTAGGATCGATTCCTGGAATCTCTTCGTAAGACTAGGCAAAAATGTCTCATAATTCTTGAAATAGGGCTTTGTAAGTGTTAATCTCTTCCATCGTACAAGAAGCACCTATATGGATGTTTTCAATAATTCCAGGTTTAACTGATATGTCAATGGAACCATTGTAGAAATATTTCCCAAATTAGTCTCAGAATCTGAATGTGTAATCGATATAGGATTTTGTGGTTCCTTGACATAATCAATCGTAAAAATAGACGAAAAATCGTTTTCAAGATTATCAAGATCAGCTAAAAATAAAGATCTATGATGTAGATCATCCCAAGGTAATTCATCTGATGACAAAATTTCTCGAATACTTTCATCAGTATGAAATACATGTTGAAAGGGATCGGAAAATTATGTCAAGGCTGAGCTTGATAGATATTATGATTCTTTGTTGATCACATTCATTTGATCAGGAGTAGTTGAAAGTGTGTCAGAATACGATTGCACTGCTACATATGATGTGTCAAAAGGACTCAAGGGCATCTCGCCATTGAAAAATTCCAATCCTAATTCTGAAGGCACTATCCAGGTGTCATCAAATGTTATTTTGCTTGATGAGATCATATTTATGTTGGAAATTGTGCATGGTATGTTGGGTGGAGGTATGGAGAAAGTTCCCATGAGAGTGGAATCCTTCACTAGTCCTACACCAACATCTTCGTATGGGATAGTCATTTTTCCAACATGTTGGATATTTTCTGTAGAAGCAGGGTTTGATGAATAATATGACCACTGATCGATTTTCACAATCTTTCCTTTATGAGGAAACATGATTAGCCGAAAGATGGATGAAACGACAGCAGTCATGGCATAAGACCAACTATGACCCAAAATAAGGTTGTAATCATGAGGGGCATTAACAAATTCCACATCTAGATTAATAGTTTTGCCTTCTACTTCTATAGGTAGATTATGGAGTATTCTGTATGGATGAAATCCTCTTCCATCAAAGGCTTTAAGGATAGTCGGTGATTGGTTGAGTGTCGGAGAACCGATATTTTTCCAAAAATTTAACGACAGGTGGTTTAATCACTAAATTAGGATTCGGTTTCTTGATTTGGAATGGTTCGGAAAGTGAAGGAGGTATAGTTGGTGTTTGACTAGAATTTTCTGTCTCTTTACCAGCTACAGGATTTTTAGTTCCATAGTATTGAGATTGCATCGCAACCATAACTTGAGACATCATTAAAATATATGCCGATGAATTTGAAGAAGATCCTATCATTTTACTATCTTATGTGGGAAAAGGATCCTTCAAGATAGCAGGTGTGTGTGAACCTTTGATAAAATTGGAGACCTTGGACCGATGTGGACACTCTTTGGTATAGTGATCCTTGTCACTGATAAGACAAGGATAACAAGGTTTCTGTTTTCATTAGATGGTTCATTCTTTTCAGTTTTCTCTTTGGGAGATGTAGTTTATTTGTTTTTATTCTTTCCTTTCTTCTTATTACCAGTTTTAGATTTAGCTGTGGATGAGTCTACAACATCAATGTCATCAAAAGTTTCAAGGGAAGAATCTCCTTTCGGTGGATCTGGTAAAGTTATAATGGGAGAAGTAGTTTTGGATGACTTCTTCTTACTCTTGTTAACGCTAATTGAATCAATTACATTGTCTGCAGCATGAGAACCATAAGGATTTGCAGTTATTTGACTTGGACGCGGCAAGTCAGGAATTTTTTCATATAAGTATAAAACTATGTATAAATCAAGGTCTAAGTACTGCGCTTGAGCTATGACCTGTTCTTCCGTAACGACACCTCCCTTAGCCGCATATTCAGTGATATTTGGAAGCAATGATTTGATAAACCATTCTGCCAAGATTTGATCCGAAATGAAAACTTTCACTAAATGCCATCTATGTCTCCATTCATGTATGTGATCTGAAATGTATGTGGATGTAGATTGTTTTAATGAAGTTAAGAGTTATGCGCCATTGTCATAATGGACTGGAAACTGCAAGTGTGTTAATAAAGATGTTGCTAACGCATTGAAATTGTTGAATGAGCCACGTGGTAATTCCATATACCACTTTGCAGCTAAGCCTATCAATGTTATTTGAAACAGTATCAATCAAATGGAATCATCGATTAAAGAGTTGGATGCGCACCAAAGGTGGTAAGTCATGACATGGTTTGAGGGGTCTTCTCTCGATTTACCTTCAAACTTAGGAATATCACTGGGAAACTTATTAGGCATTGGCAGCCAAAACGGAAGATAATAAATCGGATCGTTTATGAGGCACGAAAAATCTGGTAAATCCAAAGTTGTAATGAATGGCAACCGACAGTTAGGGTCTTGTTGAGCTAACTGATAATCTTGAGGAATGATACCAGTACCAGGAGGAGGATATCCAGGGTAGCCTGGAATAGCCTATGCAGTTGGAATTGGAATACCTCCGGGATAACTAGGGTTAGTCGTACCGTACTAAGGTTGAGCTGGTATCTGATATGTGTAACCAAGGTACGGTTAATGTTGGTATACTAGATTTTGTCCTACATGTCCATATTGATACTTCCCTTGATACGGTTGATAAACAAACTGACCTGTATAAGGTTGGCTTGTTACAATTGTACTTGTACCAAGTTTCCCTGCAAATGTCTGAACAGTAGTCTGAACTATAGGTCGAGGTTGATGAGCAGTGATTTGAGGGATTGGTTGTGATACAGGTGTCGTCATTACTAGACGGGCTGCAGAAATAACGACTGAAGAAACTCCAGGAAAAGGTGTATTAGGATGTTGAACAAAATTTGATGCAGTAGTTTGGAGAGGAGTTCTAGGTGTATTCGGAACAGGTTGCTAAACACTACTGGGTGTAGATACTTGAGGTATAACTTGAAGCATAGGTTGGACAGGTTGCTAAATTTGAGTATAACCAGTTGGCTGACCAGGATGATTATAAGGTACTTGCACAGTAGGTTGAAAATTTTGTTAATTCAACAATGGATACCAGACGGTGTTTACTCCAAAATAAGGAGCTCCCATTGAAGGTTGTGATGCGTAAGGTGGACCATAACAAGGTTGATAATTTGGAACATAAGTTTGATAATTTGTTGGATAATTTCCACTAAAGGGTTGACCTCCTTGAAACAATTTTTGTTCTTGATAAAACTGTGACCCCAAAGGAGGTTGTTGTCCTTGGAAAGGTTGTTTCCCTGGCATAGGGTACTGCCCTTGAAGAGGTTGTGGCCCTGGAATAGAGTAGTGCCCTTGAATTTGATATTGTCCTTGAGGTATGTACTGACCTTGGGGTATATACTGCCCTTGAGGTTGCCCCCCAAGCGGTAAATTAGTACCTTGAGGGTGCCCCCCGGGTGGAAAATTGCTACCTTGAGGGTCAGGGTTAGGAATGTTTCTAGACATCATGTAGAATTGTTCTGTTGTCAACGTTTTGATATGAGATTCATTGAGACTAGGTGATTGTACAAGTTTTTCGGGAGAGGGAGATGCTCCTGAGAAAGTACCAGAAAGCGACTGGTATCCTGAGGGAACAGATGGACCACCATACAAAAAAAAAAATTGGCGATAAAGAAAACATGGATGACTCGCCAGACATGTTTAATGGATATCTATAATTACGTCTGGGTATGGTGTAAAAGGGAATACTAGGTGGTGAATAATTGAGAACAGTGTTATGTAGAAAGTCGGTTAAATAAGAATACCAAGGATCTTGTTTGAAAGGGCTATAATAGTAAATCAATTCACTTTGCCTTAGATCTAAATATTCCTGACGTGAGGAAGTATAACCTCTTCTTCTGCGTCAGTATTCTCTTTGATACTAATGAGGCCAGGAGGAAGGTGCTCAGTGATGCGAAGCTTCACTCGAGGTGAATGAGGACGACTAGGGTTTCGGGTTATGAACTTCGAAGCAGGCTCAGATGTAGCAGATTCAGTTTCAGGTTCAGTAGCTGATAATTCACTAGTTGTAGACACAGATTCAACTAGTTCAGAAATATCTGGTTGTCTTTGGTAACTTTCTGTTGTTTGAGGTTTATCTACTTCGTAATCAGGTTGCATTATAACATATTTTTCCTATTTTTTAGTTGACTTGGTTCCTGATGGTTTGCCTCTTTCAGATTTAAGCTTTTCTAACTGACTTGGTTTGTACTAAGGGGGTTTCCCCTGCATTCTACAGGAGTGTCTCGGTAATTCAACCATGGTTAAATGTTTAACACACGAAAATCAACAAAAATGTCAACAAAATAGACCTAAAGTCGTTAAGGAAACAATCAAATTGAACACACGTCCACAAAATCTAAGAGACAATCCACACATAAACAGTATGTTTCCACACTAAAAACACTAGTTGGTGATGAAATCCAACGTCATAGAATTCTATTGTAGAAAACTTGGTGATTGGAACAGTTACCCCGACAACCTACTTAAAGAAAAATTCTGGTGCAAGTCCCTCCACTTATGCCATCTCGAAGTGAAGAGTACCCTCCGAAAAGTCCAAGTGAGTTTAGCCGACGTTTGTTCTAGGTAAATGGGACCTTCCCTCCACCGTCACCTTGGGAAAAATCATGAAGATTATGGTCACTAAGGTCACCAACAGAAAAAAATGTACCTAGGGGAACAATCTACGATCCGATATACACGCAAGGGCAAAGTATCAAGCTCAATCCCCTTGAAGGCTCCTCGATATGGTAAATTTCAGGTTTTCCAACAAGTGACCCCAGGCTCCTCGACAATGGTCAATCTGAGGTTTACCATTTGTATTACGTGCACATCTTCTATCTTTCCCAATGAGATAGGTACGATTACCTCACTGGTTCCGACATGATCTCGTGCTTGACTCTTTTAAGAAGAACTTCCCAAAGCAAAAATGCTACAATTGGATTTTCCTACCACAAGATTCTAATTATTTTTTTTAACTGTTTTGGAATGTTAATTACAACCTATTCCAAAACACTAGCCTAAGCTATGTTGGTGGAATGATCCTTAGAAAATGTAAAATATATAGATTGATTTTATTAACGTGTTGTTTTTAATTTAGCTGTTGCTTAAGACAAATGTTATGGAGTTGAAACTTTAATGATGTTTGTGACCCGATTCAAAAATACGCTAAATGCAACTAAATGAGAAGTGCTACCCTTTCTTTTCAATGAATCTTATTTAAGGGAAAGATTGAGATATTTAACAACTTTCAAAGCACTAATTCTTTAATTCATAAACAAAATCCTTGAAAAGAAGATGTTTTCGAGAAGAACTCAATTTGCAAAAATGATCAATTATTATTTTGAAATGAAATTCCTTGAACAATCAGATCAAAAACTACAATTCAATAAAAAAACCATTTCCAAAAGAAAACAATCTCTAAAAACTCTAAAAACATAAATATCAAAAGCAAAGAAAAAATCTAATTTTGAAGTCTATCTAGAATGTTTAAGGACGTTTTCTCCTAGTTTGTGATTAGACTAAGAAAAATTTCTACTTATCTCAGCAGAAGTGAAAACATCAAAAAAATCTTTGGTGTGATATCAGGCTTCAGTAAGCTAAAATTTCTTCCAGATTTTCAAATGAAAAAGGGAATCAATTTTCATAAAAGTAAGGTTTACAATGATCCTAATGGCTCAGAAAGACAATATCATCATACCAGTAAGCTGAGGTAAATGAAGGTATCTGGTATGGAGCAGCAATTAAGTAGGGAAAATTCTCACTTATAAGATGCAAATACGATGATAAATCACACAAATTCAAAAGTTGTTGAAAATAAATTCTCACACAAGATTTGATAGTTAAGATAGATTGGGTCAAACACATAGAATCAGGTGATCTGGCTCTAAAAAAGAGAAATTTATTTTTTTTCAAAAATTTTCCAGGGGTGCGTAGTTTATAGTGGAAGAAAGAGCACATGTGCACTATTTTGAACTATTTTTTGTTGAAAACCGCAGAGGCAAGGAAAAACTTGGAAAAAATAAATAATCAGCTTTCTTTTTTAGGGATTCTTAAAATTTATCTACCCAGTATTCAAATATGTCAAAATCAGAAAATTCTAAAATTCAAACTGAAAATAAAATAAAGAAAACGAAGCTCCAGTTCCCCAGCAGAGTCGCCATTTTGTTATGCGGATTAATCCCTCTTGCGGACAAGAGCGATATCCCTAGTACTCAATGAGTAGCTAGAAACAAACATGCATTTGGAAACATTTTTCTCTAGATTAATTGCATTTCATAATTATTATAAGAAAGTAGAGAGGACATGCCCCTACCTTGAAATACAAACGTTCGATGTAGTCTTTTATCCCGTCGCTCCAAAGTGGCTTCCTCAATAAGTAGAACCTACAATCAAAGACAAGACAAAAGAATCAAAGCATCTGCAACATATAATAATCAAGAAAAGCTAACCCAACTTAGTGATCAAGGAGTCTAAGTATTCATGTTATTTCAATAAGCATAAGAAAAAATCAATGAGAAAAAGAGATCCATATGTATTATCTTGAATAAAAAGAGTAACCTTACAACTTGATGCCTTGATGTCATACAGATTTCTCTCGGGGTCCTAAACAACCGTTCCTCTTTCAGTTTGATAAACCTTCCTCTTTGAATACTAGAATGGAGTTATGGACACAAGGGTGTGATCATTCTCATGCCAACAACAACTTACTAGTGTAGAAAATATGCACTCTTATGAATTTCTTCAGCTCCACCAGGGACGAACTCCGTAATCAATGTTTGTTGTCTTCTATCTCTGTTCTTTGCTACAATTTTATGTTTAATATGCTTCTTAAGTTCTGATTTAAGTCGTTAAATCATTTTCTTTCCTTCAGTCATCCACATTAAGAGATCGAGCTAACAATCAATTCAGTGTTGGAAAATAATAAATTCTACTTAAGTATTAGATCAGATCTATTTCAGATCATATATTTTGGTATCATACATTAGAGAAATTTTGAGGTCTAAAATGGGCCTCCCAAGGAAATAATAAAATAATAGCTGAACCAATAAAATAATATTTATGAATTTTCAATTCACTTTTTGCACCATAATCCATGTAACCATAGTTAAATTCAATTCAAAAGTTGTACCAAATAAAATTAATAAAAAAATTTGTATTGATGTGAATATAAATAAGAATGAGATTTTCAAGAAAAAGTCATTATCATTGAACAACTAATGCATTTGTCCTTTGTACTTAAATAACTTAAAATAAAATATAAATATAACTCTATAAATTCTTAATTATATTATATGATATTTATTAAATTTTATATTATTTAAATTTTATAATAACATGTAATTAATATATTATATAATATAATATAATAAATGTATAGGAATATGCATTGTTTCTTTCAAGAAATATGAAATGACAATAATATATTTTTATTCAAAAAGTGTGAAATGACATTTATTATGAGTAATTTACTTTGACTTTAAAAATACTTAGAGCACTACCATGGTTAACCATGAGTTTTTATCCACCATTGAGAATATGACAAGTAGGTACCTTTAACTCAATCAATGCCACCTCAACCATTATAGATGATGTCATCCCATAAAATGTGATTGTTTCTCATAAAGTTAATTTTGATTGTACATTTTCCTTAGGAGGCCCATTTTAGACCTCAAAATTCCCCTAATTGCAAGGTTGTGTTGTAGGATTTTTTTCTAGTGAATGTTAACCAGGTCCAGGTTGCGACGTGGAGAAGGAATGCTTGAGGAGATAGACTCAGAATTTGGAATGTGAAAATTCGCTCATCAAATGACAATGGGAGGAACCGATGCAAGTGAAATTCCTAAAATGAAGGTCATGGGCAAAGAAAATATTCAACAAATTTTCTTGAACATGAGCAGATGTTGGGAGAAATGTATGAAGAGAAGAAGGCAAGAGATGCAACTTCTTCTTCAAATGCATCTAAGAAGCATAGGGGAAAAGGAAAAGTCGATAAACCTCATTCTCCTCCATCATCTTCATCACCTTCTTCTTCTTATTATTCTTCTTCTAGTTCAGAATCTGAAACATAAAAGAAACCTAAAAAATATCTTTTGAAACTTGATGTAAAATTTGAACTACCTATTTATGATGGCGAAATAAATCCTGAGAAATTAATAACTAGATTAAACAATTAGAAGTGTATTGTAGAATTCAGAACATTTCTAATGAAAGAACAAAAATTCAGTTAGATACACTTAGAATGGGGGGGACAGCTTTAATATGTGGGAAAGTAAAACTCAAGTAGATTTAAATCAGAAAGGTAAAGTCATCTCTTCATGGTTTAAGTTTTTAAAAGCTCTCAAAAAACAATTCTATCCTTTGGGATACATGCAGCAAGTTGTTATTGATTGGCAGCATTTGAGGCAAGGTAAAGGGCAGAATGTTCAAGAGTTTACTCAGGAGTTCAGGAAGAAATATTTGGCACTTGGTATTCCATTAGATACATGTGAAACTTTTTTAAATTACATTGGAAGTTTACATTCATATTTACAGCATACGTTATTGATTTTTAATCCTGATGACTTTGATGAAATGTGTGTTCAAGCCATACATATTGAATCAAGTGGAAGTCTATTCAAGTTTTCACAGAAGGCATCCAAATAGTTAGAAATCAACGGTTCCAAAGACAACAAGAGTAAGATCAGTTCGAAGGGAAATAAAATAGTGACAGCGCAGAAGGAAATTGAAAGACCTACTTGTACTCACTGCCAAAGGATCGGACATGATGAAGCTAGATGTTGGAAACTTCACCCAAAACTCAAACCAAATAATTTCCAGAAGAGGAAAGGTGAAAAGAAGGCTAATGCAGCAATCCAACAAGATTTTGGCTCCAATTCAGGTGATGAAAGGAAAATAACCGCAATGGTTTTGACAGGTAAAATTTTTGACACTAGTTCTAGTTCTAGTACTTTTGTATCTTCTTTAAACATAAATCATCTGGATGAGGATAAAAGAGTTTAATTATTTCACATAAGGGTAACTTCTAAGCACACAAAAATAGATACATTGTTTGACAGTGGATCATAGGTAAATTTAATATCTGAAGAATTAGTTAAGAAATTGGGTTTGGAGACACAAAATCATCCAAGACCATACCCATTAGGTTGGCTAAAAGAAAAGGCTCATATTAATGTCACAAAGTAGTGTCGTTTTAAAATTTTCTATTACAGCTAATTACATTGATGATGTGAATTTAGATGTTATACCATGAGACATATGTGGAATAGGGCTAGGAATTAATTATCTCTATGATCGTGTTGCAGTGTTTCATAGGAAAGAGCATAAATATCACCTTATGAAAGATGGAATTGAATACATTGTCCGGACACATAAAATCAAAACTCACTTGGATTTAGTTATTGCTAATCAGATGAAGAGACTAATAAGTTCAAGTAAGAGATATGTACTCATGGTTGTAAAAGAACAACATAAGTATCAACATGATGCTTTTTTAGGTTGTGAATCTCAGTTTAAATATAGTTTGGTTAAAGTGGTAGATTATTTTCAAAGTATATTTAAAGAACCAAAACATATGCCTCCTAAACGAGAAATACAACATGAGATACAGTTGATGTCTAATGCCCCTCTTCCTAATGTCAGAATGTATCGCATTTCAGTTATAGAGAACGAATAAATAAAGAAACAAATCCAAGAGCTAGTTGAAAAAGGTTTCATCTGACCCAGTTCATCTCCATGTGGTTCACCCATAATTTTAGGTCCTAAGAAAGATAGGACATGGAGAATGTGTGTCAACTTCAGGGCCTTAAATAAAATCACAATCAATAATAAGTATCCTCTTCCCAGGATAGATGATTTACTTGACCAATTGAAAAATGTTGTCTATTTCACTAAGTTGGATTTGCATAGTGGGTATCATCAAATTCGCATTGCAGAAAATGACATTTGGAAAACCGCATTTAAAACTAGGCAGGGACTATTTGAATGGTTAGTGGTGCCTTTTGGTTTGTGTAATTCTCCAGCAACTTTTATGCAGGTTATGAATGATGTATTATGTCCATACATTGATAAGTTTTTCATAATATACTTAGATGATATCCTAATTTTTAGTTCCAGTATGGAAGAGCATGTTAGGAATGTTAAACAGGTCTTTGAAGTGTTTCAAATAGAAACATTGGACCTTAAACTGTCCAAATGTGAGTTTGGGAAAACTTCACTGATTTATCTTGGTTACATAGTTGGAGGTGGTCATTTGAAGATAGATCCAGCTAAAATAGATGTGATTTTTAAGAGGCCAAGACCACAGAATGTGAATGAATTTAGGAGTTTTCTAGGTGCAGTTCAGTATGGGAGAAAATTTGTTTCTCAGTTTTCTTTGATTGCATCACCATTACATGCTTTAACAAGTTCTAAAGTTTCCTTTCAGTGAGGAGGGAAACAACAAAAATCTTTTGATTCACTTAAGCAGAAAATTGTCACAACACCAATCTTAGCTTTACCAAATCTTCAACAACCATTCGAAATTTAAACAGATGCTAGTGGTTATGCAATGGGTGCAATATTACTTCAAAAAGGGAAACCTATTTTTTTTCATCAGAAAGTTTTTCTAAGGAAGTTATAAATTATCTGACATATGATAAAGAACTGTTTTTTTTGGATGAAAGTGTAAATAAATGGAAACACTACTTAATGGGTAAGGAAACAGTGATTCACATAGATCATCAGCGGCTTCAGTACCTTCAGTATCAGAATAAGTTGCAACAATATCTCCATTACAAATGGATGGGATTTCTTCAGCAATTTCACTTAGTAATTAAGTACAAGAAAGGTGTAACAAACAAAGTAGTTGATATGTTGTCTAGACCATCTTTGAATGGTTCAGTGGTGTTGTAGAATAGTTCTTTAAAACTTGAAAGTTATTTAGAAAAATATAGTACTGATTTTGATTTCAAAGATATTTATGAATCACTAACACACGGTACTCAGGTGGAAGAAGTCAATTTTCATGTTCATGAAAAGTTGTTATATCATCTGGGTAAGTTGTGCATACCATAGATAGAAAGAGTGCATGTTATTCGGGAAGCACATTCTTCTCGCATTTCAGAACATTTTGGCATAAGCAATACTATTATGCAAATTCAAAGGTATTGCTACCAGCCTCGCATGTATGAAATAGTTCTGAAGTACATTAAAGGATGTGTTATATGTTTGATAAGCAAGCCCAAAAATCGAAACATTGGTTTGTACATGCCACTTCTAGTTCCTTTGCGACCATGGGACAACATTTTCATGGATTTTGTTGGAGGAATTCCTATGTCCAGGAGAGGGATTGATTACATGTATGTCGTGGTTAATCAGTTCAGCAATATGTGCATTCTTGTTCTATGCAAAAATCAAGTGACTGCAGAACAAAAGACACAGGTGTTCTCTCAACAAGTATGGGTTCATTTTGGATTACCTACTTCCATTATTTCTGACCAAGACACTCTCTTTGTAGGAGAATTTTGGTCCACTTTATGGGGACTCATGGACACAAAGCTAAAGAAGAGCACAAATTTTCATCCACAAACCTTTTGTGGCTCATTTGCATTTACTTTTGAAATATTTCTCAAAACACCAAAAAATAATATATGTTAGAAAAGGTAAAATTTGTGTATGTCGAAAAATAATTTTAATTTATATGTTGGTGTATTAAAATTATGTGCGGAGATGTGAAGGCGGGTCGAGTCGAGCTTATTCGCATACATAACAGTTCAAGAGTCGGGTCGATTGATGCGTTCAGGACATTACACATAGGTCAGGGTCGATTTGGTCTTATTCACGAGCTCAGGAGAGACTAGTGCTATAGAATACAAAATAAGCTCAGGAGGGTTACACCGTGGAGAAAAACAAGTTAGAATTCAAGATCATTTATTCGTTAAAGGAACGTATGTGATCTTGTTGAATGAAACTTGTTCATTATCAAAGAAATCGTATAGATTTCCCAAAGGCAAAGAACTGGTGTATTTTCCTTAAAAACTTAAGATTTTTGGAAGAAGCGTAAAGGATGGAAATCGACGGTCATGATCAAAGCGCAAAATTAAAGCGGAGAGATGGACAGTGGATAACATATCATAGAAATGCAAGTAATATGGATCGGAGGTTGTGAAGAGAAGCCACCCATAGGTTTCTTCACATATCATATTCGGTAAAGGATACAAATTTGAGATAAGGTTAAACTTCCAAATATGTGATGCAAAGAGCAACAAGTTTACAATCTGGAAATGCAATGAATATCGCACATCGCATGCGATAAGATATTGCGGCGATTGGAGGAATTGAAAATTGGCAAATTTGCGAAGTGATGATGAGGTAAAGGTTATAAAATTCTATCTGCGATGAGGCCTAAAGTTGTGATATTACAAGGCGATGCGATCGCATATAGCATGTCGCAAGTTCAAGAAGAAAGGCTCTATGAAATATGTTGTGAACACTGAAGGTCGAAATGCGACAGAAAGGTGGACACGATACCTTTCAAAGGTTAAGTTGAACTTATTTAAAGTCCAATAGTATGTGCAGTTACATTGGTTTTATGAAGAAACGTGAATGCAGGCAGTGGACTCGAGTATGTGACCCGACGTAGAACAAAGAGAAAGAAAAGACGGAATGAAAAAGACACGAGAGGAAGAGGCAGAGTCGGTCAGAAGGGGACATGATAACCTTGGTTGAAACGTAGAGGCATAGGAAAAGTCGGGTAAAGAGAGCACATAGTGGCATTGTTGGAAACACAACAACTGGGTCAAGTCGGGCAAGGATATGTTATTGTAGAACTATTCGAATATTGCACTAGAAGCAGAAAAGACAAATGTTGAACACTGGAAGAAAGGCAAGGCAAGGATGTCCAATTTGTCAAGGAGACACATCAATACTTCAGAGAGACACATCAGCAACAAATCAGATTCAACAAAAAGAATAACCTTTCAAATTTTAATTTTTTTTCTTTGTATGTTAAGATTGAAGCTATAGTGATGTCCTCAATTGCAATGTAATAAGTATTTTTATCAATTTAGGTATTCGAAGGAGTTTCAAGAAGTTCTAGCAATTACAAATTGTTTTTGATGTATTTAAGCAAGATAGAAAGAAAGAAGAAGGGTTCCGATTTTCGGACCTCTGGAAGACTAAAACTTTGGTATTTAATTTTCTGAGGAATTAATGAAATAAGCAACAAGTTTCTTGCAACTATTGATGGTGATTCATTTTTCCTGTGCCATTTTGTGTTCCTTCTTCCTTAAATGAAGTGAAGTAATGCAGCTGCCAGTCTCTTAATTACATCTGTGAGTAAGAGTTAAATAACCTTAATTTGCGCTCCTTCACTCCAGCTCCTCTCCCTTCAAAAATTCTCTCTAGAACTTAAAAGCAATTGATTTTTTGTTTACAGTATATTATTTTGAGTTTCCTCTCTCTGCATAAATTCATTCTGAAATTTAGAGTGGTATATTCTGTATTATAGCATATCATTTTGAGTTTCTTCTGCAGTTCTTTTTTTCCATTTAGATATCAGCAGTTAATGGCATTGTAGAGTCTTTCATTATACCATATTGTTAAGGGTTTTAAAGAATTAGTTTCCAAAGGGATTGAACGAAGACCACTTGATATAATTACTTTGTGACACATTTCTAAAAATGTCTTAATCACTGATTCCTTTCCATAACCAAGGAATTGTCTCTTAAGATACAACATTTTCTGGCACCATTGCCGGGGACGAAGAGACGAAGTTATTTTCCCTGGGTTTTTCACATTGTTTCCTCTGGTTGTTCAGTGAGGACGAAATATTTGGTTTCGTTTGTTATTCTCAGAATTTTGGCTCGCAAAAGGCCTCACACGAGGTCAGATACCTCGCAGCATAAGGTCCCTTTTTTTTCATACCCTGGCAGATTGGTTTCTAAAAGGGTTTGGAAACCCAAAACCCCCTCAACACCTAGTCCTACAGTGTCATCTCCTAACAGTAGTTCTAGTAATCCTTTGTTTAGATATATCTCTGAAGTACTTCCTTTCTTGGAACAAGATTCACCTTTCACACCACTTTATTATCAATAACCTAAGTTGGAAGAACAGCCGTTTGAGTATGTTTCTTTTATTTTTACTCAAGCTCAACAAACTCCAATTACTGGTCCCTCTGCTATTGTCCATCAACCCACCCCCATATTAGTTTTACCTCCACCTTGGTTCATTTTCACGGCAGGTTCGTCAACTGCATCTGACCAAGGAATAGTCAATCAAGGTGAAAACATGGTAGCACCAGCCTTTTTGTTGAACAGATATGCTCCACTTAACCTTCCACAACCAATGAATGCAATGCCTCAAGAGTATCTTAAATTAGTCCCACATTCTACTAGAGAAGATGAAATAACTGCAGAACAACACTTGCCTATGTTTTGTAATTTTTCTGAAAATCTGAACGTAGAACATCTTGATGTTGTAATGAGGATTTTTGTTCAGTCTCGAGATGGAAAGGCTAGAAAGTGGTTTAAGGGATTGCCAAATAATTCTATCAATACATGGGAAGAACTGGAAAATCGATTCACTCGGAGATGGGGTGAAAAAATGGATCATGGATATTCACTAACAAAATTCAATGCAATAAAAAAAAAACCAGATGAGAATATATCATATTTTATCCAAAGATTCAATAAGTTGTATAACAGTTTACCTGTAGAAATGAAGCCTCCTCCTTTTGGAGAAAAGGTGGTTTTTGTTGGGACTTTTGAAGCTAGTTTTATTTTCACACTTAGAGAAAGGAGATCCCCTAATCTAGAGCAAATACAGACATATTCTTTAGATATTGAAGCTAATATGACTGCAGCTGGAAAGGCGAAAGGGAAACAACCAGTCCAAGAGAAGGGAAAAGCCAAAGAAGATTCATCACAAGATCAAATAATTGAAGATATTACAAAGGTGATAAAAATTTTGTCAAATAAGCTAGTTAAAATGGAATTGGAAAGTAAAAACTCCCAAAGACAAGTATAACAAAACCGAGGGGGATTTAACCCTCAATTCAAAGGGATCCCCTGTAAATTTTGCAGAGGGAAAGAAAAGATCAAGACCAGGTTCAAACACCATTGTATATATAAGCAGCACTTGGAGAGTCAGCAGAAGATGACCAAAGGGAAGCTTAAGCTCAAATATATGCTATGTAAACAATAGAAGATGATGAAGAGGAAGATTTTGGGGGAGAATATGCTAAAGTTGAAGTGTCTTTTGACCAAGATGAAATGGATGAATATTCTAGGAAATTCACATATTTCATGCAAGCTAAGTTGCATAAAAATTATGATTTGAGGTCTAGAAAGAGACCTAGAGTGCAGGATAATGAAGCTGAACAACAAGATTATATCCCTCCTCCAATGGCAACTCCAAAACAAAAGGACCCTGTAAAACAATTCAGTATTGGGAATCAACTTGTAAATTCAGTTAATAGAATAGATGTGCAACAGGGTGAACCTTCCTATAGCAAATCAATTGATACTAATATTTTGGAGAGAGTTGTTCCTATACCCGAACAAGAAGAAAATTCTAGAAAGAGTGAAGAAGAACCTGAAAATAATGTTAACAAACTCATCCTTTCCGTTTGACAAAAGAGTTGGAGAAGTTAAAAATTCAGGTACCTCTTCTAGAATTAGCTAAAATACCAACTACAAGAAAGAAATTTCAGAATTCATTAATCTCACACAAATTGAAGATATAAGTGACATTGTGAACTTACAATTAGAGAATCCAGTGGTCACCTTTGGTCCTCATGTAGAAGAAGTAGAACCCTCCATTCCACCATTCTATATTGCTCTGTTTCTTCATGATTTTACTCTCCATAATTGTATGTTGGACTCAGGAGCATCCCATAATCTCATGCCATTGTTTGTTATGAAGGAATTAAACTTGCATATTACCAAACCTTACAGGGATCTGTATTCATTTGATTCCAAAAGGGTGAAATTCATTGGGTTAATTAAATATTTAGTAGTTTCTTTGGCACAAATTCCAGCAAAGAGTATAGTCATGGATGTAGTGGTTGCTGACATTCCAGCCAGGTTTGGAATCCTCCTGTCAAGATCTTGGGGAGAAAATATGGGAGGTGTTCTTAAGTTGGATTTAACTTATGCTATCATTCCTGTTTTCAATGGGGAAGAAAGGAGATTATATAGGGAAACAAGGTTCTTGAAGACTACTACCAAGAAAGATGCAAGAAATTCCCCTATTTTTAGTCAAGAAACAGAAGATATTTCATGTTTCATGCTGCATTTTAGATGAATAATTTGTTGAAGATAGAGGGAAGCAGCTCTCTTCAGCAGTTGAAAATAATGATCTACACTCAAAAAGGATTTGGAAATGTTACTTTGATTGTGCCTACTCCAAGGAAGGAACAGAAGTTGGATTCTTGTTGATATCGCCAGAAGGTAACCTCATGCCTTTTTCTTTTAAGTTAGAGTTTGATTCAACAAACAATATGGCTAAGTATGAGGCCTTAATATTAAGCCTTCAAGTCACTAAAAAGATGGGAGTTCAGTGTATTTCAATTTTTCGGTGACTCTTAACTAATAATAAGACAGATCAAAAATCATTGTCAGACCAAGCATCCGAGATTAATATCATACAGAAATGAAGTTTGGGATCTGATAGAGAACTATTTTGAAGCCTTCAATCTTCAGTTCATCTCGAGGGAGGAGAATAAGTTGGCAGATTCGTTAGCAGTTGCAGCTAGTACCTTTAAGCCTCTAATGAAAAGGTTAAGGTATGAGATTGAAATTAGACACATACCCTCTATTCCTAATAGTGTGAAACATTGGCAAGGGTTTGAAGATGATGAGTAGATAAATCATTTCTTGACAATGATTGGAAACTTTGAAGATGTTGAGATATATCAAGAAGAAGAACAAACAGAGAAAAAAGGAGAGGTAACAAACCTCAAGCAGTCAATAGGTGAGCAGAAGATTATCCAATTGAAAGACGATATCGTCCCTAAAGGACTGGTTCCCCTTGAAATACTATTTGATTCTAACGATGTTTTTGTTAATTTGAAGGAAATAAATCAAGAGGAAGAGATGGAAGACTGTAATTTGGGACCTCAGCAGTAGCCAAAAATGGTCAAACTATTCAAGGGTGTTCCCAAAAATTACAAAGAAAGATACATTGAACTTTTTAAGAATTATATGGTTGTGTTTGATTGGTCATATGAAGACTTGAAAACATATGATAAAAGCATAATACAACATAAGATCACATTGAAAGAAGGAATCAAATCACATATACAAAAGCTCAGACATATTAATCCATTAGTGTTAGCTACTATTGAGAAGGAAGTGAAGAAATTGCTATGAGAAAAAATCATAGTCCCTCTCAAATATTCGAATTGGGCTTCTAATCTGGTTCCTATGAGGAAGAGAAATGGAGAGATAAGATTGTGTGTGGATTTCAAGAATTGGAACAGATAATCTCTAAAGGATAATTATCCTTTACCTAAAATGGATTATGTCTTACAGAAGGTGACTGGAGCTTACAGGATGTCTATCGTTGTTGGATTCTTTGGATATAACCAAGTGGCAGTGGATCAGGAAGATCAGAAGAAGACAGCTTTTATAACCCCCTGGGGCACCTTCATGTATGCACGGATGTCATTTGGTCTTATGAATGCAGGTGCAACTTTTGAAAGGGCCATGGACAAAGCATTTGTGGGAGACAAGTATGTGGTTATATATTTGGATGATGTAACTATTTTTTCATGATTAGATGATGAACACCTGGAACATCTGCAAAGGAATTTCGAAAAGTGTAGGAAGTATGGTTTGTCACTAAATCCTAAAAAATCTTTGTTCGCCTTGGAGGAAGGTAAATTATTGGGTCACATATTTTCAAAACAAGGAGTAAAGATTGATCAAGCAAGGGTGGAGGCAATTAAAACCATTCCTTTGCCCAGAAGCAAGAAAGATATTCAAAGAGTTTTGGGAAAAATAAACTTTCTGAGAATATTTGTACCAAATTATGTTGAGATTGTGAGAAATATAACATACATGTTGAAGAATAATGCAGAAGTGGGGTGGGATAAAGAAGCAAGAGAAGCATTTTCAAGAATAAAAGAAGCACTCCGGGAAGCTCCAGTTTTAATAATCCATGATTATCAAAAGGTATTCCAAATATTTTCATTTGCTTCCCCCACCACTATTGTTGTTGTGTTATTGCTGAAAAAAGACAATAGTAAGGAACAACCAGTGGCATTCTTCATCAAAGTTCTCAGAGATTTTGAGCTCAAATATAACATTTTGGATAAACAAGTGTATGCATTGGTTAAAGCACTAAAATCCTTTAGGACTTATGTGTTTCAATCCCAAATAACTTCTTATGTACCTAATTCTGTTGTCAAGGACGTGCTGGTTCAAAGTGATCTTGAAGGAAAAAGAGGAAAATCCAGGAGTGTGATTTGGATATTAAACCCACCAAGTTAATCAAAGGACAGGGTTTAGCAAAGTTTCTAACAGAAACAAATATTCAAGCATTAGGAATTAATCTCTTGGCACCAGTGGATGGAGCTAACAATGAAGAAGGTCAAAATAAGCCCAAAACAGGTACTCAATACAAATTTTTGTGTTCAGATTGGTATAAAGATGTTGTTCATTACCTATGCTTATTTTCTTGTCCATCTTCACTGAATACAACCAAATATAGAGCTCTCAAGCTTAAATCTCAGCCATATGTCATAGTAGAAGAAAAGTTGTACTAGAAAGATCATGCTGGTATTTTGTTGTTGTGTTTAATTGAAGGTGAATCCATTGAGGTTATCAAGGAATATCATGAAAGTATATGTGGAGGACATTATATTTGGAAGGTCACAGCACATAAAATCCTCAAGTCGGGTTTTTATTGGCCTACACTCTTTGCTAATGTATACAGATTGGTCAGAAGTTGTTAGAAGTGTCAATTGTTTGCAGAAAAGAAGAGACTTGCTCAGTTGCCTCTCATTCCAGTATTCATAGAAAAGCCTTTTAGGTAGTGGGGACTAGACTTTATTGGAGAGATCAATCCACCATCAAGTGGGAAGTTCAAATGGATTCTAACTACTACTGATTACTTCACAAAGTGGGTTGAAGCAATCCCCACCAAGAAAGAAAATGACCAAGTGGTGATGAAGTTTCTGGAGGAGAACATCTTCAGTAGGTTTGGTTGTCCAGTCAAGATTGTAACTGATAATGCTCAGGTATTTAATTCTACTTGATTCATTAATTTCTGTCAAACATATAATGTACTTTTTTTACATTCCACAGCCTACCATCCACAAGGGAATGGATTAGCAGAGTCTTCAAACAAGACATTGGTCAGGATTCTGAAGAAGACAATCATTGAAAATCAAATATACTGGGATTCAAAGTTGAATTTTTCTCTTTGGGCAATATGACTAACCACCAGGAGGTCTACTGGAAAGTCACCCTATGAATTGGTTTATGGAACTCAGGCACTATTTCCTACTCAGTTGGCCAAACCAATGATTTCTTTCCTTCAAGAAGCTCAGGAAGAACCTAATGCTCTAGTGATAAGATTGAACAAGGTGATTGAATCAAGTGAAGACAGGAACAAAGTTAGAGATAACTTGATTTATTATCAGGCAAAGATGAAGTCCATATTTGACAGAAAATCAAAATAAATCCTCTTCTAGGCAGGAGATTTAGTATTAATATGGGACACCAGAAGGGCAGATAAAGGAAAGCATGGCAAGTTTAACCCTCTCTGGTGTGGCCCGTTCAGAATCTCTGAAGCTATATCAAACAATAATTTCATCCTAGAAGATTTAGATGGAGAATCTCTGCAGCTACCTGTGAATGGGCGGTATCTGAAGCATTATTTCCAGCACTAAAATTCAGTATTTCACCATTTTAAATACCAGATTTCTCATTGTCAATATGTTACCAAGCAATATTTGACTCCATGCCCAATGGATAAGGCATTAATCTGTGGTTCTTAGAGCTTTCATGGGAAAAATCACTATCCCCAAGTGGAGCCATGATGTTTCCACAACAGCAAAAACCCACAATATGCATATAAAATTTGAAAATGCATACCCACTTACATATAACCCAATACTCTGGCGTGGAAGCTTCTCCTTTTACCAACCCCATGGTTAAAACCATATAATAAAACCCATCTCATGAAATTCAAATCAATATATAGACTTTGGTTAAATTACCAAAGATGCAAATAATAACAATATAAAAGTTTCGGCCCACATTTACCAACCATCATATGGAAATGAGTTTATTACTTTTGACTTTGATAAAGTTTATCAAAGGTATCAACATAAATAAATTTTCGGACCCAACGCTTTACTAGTCCACTTACCTTTATTCAATGCTCATATGCGATCACCATTCCGCATGCCAAGAACATTAATATATATTCGGACCATGTTTAACACTCCATACTTTGGTTTAAAACCCAACATATCAACATAATCTTTTATTTGGGCCCACAACATATTATTTCATTTCATTCACGAGTTCGACTTTGGTAATAAAACCCAAAATATAATGGCCCGCAACTTTAATAAACTCGCCTTTCTTCTACCATAAATCTTCACTTGTGATCCAACGACAGTCGCAACACACCAACTGATCATGCATAATCCAACGGATATCACATTCAAATAAGCTTCGAACTTTAATGATTAGATTGCACGCGAAATGGGTGGTATTGAGACACCACATGTCATCCCATAACCATTATCGCGTTTAAACAGGGATTTACCACTTACCACTTTCTAATCGCATGAAAACCATTTGTGGTTTTCAAAACCCACTTCACGGTTCCGCTGTACTATTGTTCACAGTTCCGCTTCCAACTCTTCAATATGGCACCTCCGCATAATTGGTGAAATATTTAAACAATCCATCAATTCTTCATTTTGAAGATCCGCTCTCCGTTTGGCACAACTGACTGCAATTAAATCATTTTTCTATTGTTCCACTGTGATACCAACA
The DNA here is from genome assembly GCA_034641835.2 of Pinus albicaulis. Taxonomy (NCBI): domain Eukaryota; kingdom Viridiplantae; phylum Streptophyta; class Pinopsida; order Pinales; family Pinaceae; genus Pinus; species Pinus albicaulis. The sequence continues at coordinate 168,046,412 of CM076575.1, forward strand.
TCTCCATCCCACTACGCCTTACTTTGTGTTTTTCTGTCCTTTTCAATTCATGGTTTCGAACAAGGCTTACTTCAAATTTATCCTTATGTTTGTTGGTTCTTGTGTAGAACATACAAATGTGATTGCGAAAACAGTAACCTCTTCTCTATAATTGAATCTCCTTTCTGACACTGATCCGAATTTCTTATGCGTTCCAGAATCAAACCCTCGGCCTACTTTCTATCGATTTGAAGGATCACACTTTTAATGGGTCACCATCAATCCATTCTATGATCGATGGTAGCTCGTTATTATTGATTCAAACCCAATTTTGAATATCATTATCTCGCAATCAAAGACTCTGTTTGTATTTCATTTTCCAATCTCCTGCATATGAATATGATGCCAAATCCTCTGCTTCACATACATATCATGCTTTTATTAATAAAAACATACACACTTAATTCAACACCGAATTTCTCTGTATATATAAAACTCAAATAATTACAAAGGATTTCTTCCTCTCTGGCCTAATATTCAATCAGTGGCCTTCTTCCTCTAATTTTCCTGTAGGCTTACAATCCAAACCCTATTTTCTCAATCCTACTCTATTTTTGTTCTACCTTGAATCTATATCTATATGCCTTTTAGGCTTACAATTTATACAAATGGACTCTATAACCAATTCTGGTTTAGATCCTTAGCTTGCTCAAAAATTCCTAAGAATCCTCTAAGTCCTAAAATCACTACTTATCCCTAAGGATCCTCTTTCATCCACAAAATAATGAAACAAATTCTAATTTAGGATTTATAATTAATTCTTAAATCTCTTAATCCCTATACACTCTCAACTAGCCTAATTCTCTCATGTTCTCCAACATTCGAGAACATTTACAAAATTCCTCACAATATTTAATTAATTCTCATTAAAATCACTCAAATCATTACATAAGAAACCAACTCCCTTGAAAACACAAAACCCCAAAGTCTATTAAAATACAAGGAATTTTCTTAAGCCTAATGCCCCTGCATCATGTTAGCCACCAATAAAATTTGTCATATCAAATGGTGGCTAAAACATTTTTGGAGCCTTCAAGAAACCAGTTTTATTGCTAAAAATGTTATCTCTTGAAGACTCTTGAAGACATCATGTCCTTTGTTTTAATCGTCACTGTTGTCTCCATTTTTTAACTCAGAAATTCGGCTGATTCCATAGAGAAAAAACTGCTGCGAAATCCATTTTCCCCCTCCCTTCACCTCAAAACTAACATTCATTTTGCCTCCTCTTTTCCTCATAAACTTCCTCTATTTTCCCCTTTTTCCACTTCCCCTTTCATAAAATCCATATTACAGAGTTTAAAACTCCTTTTTAAACTCTGCTAAAACCCCCAAATCCATCAGAAAACTCTGAAAATTTCATAAAAAATATTTTTTTCACTAAGGGTTTAAGCCCCTTTGGGTTTAGCCCTAAGCCACTTCCCCGCATGTGCCCATGCCCTAGAATCAGGTGCTAAGCCCTTTCGGCGCTTATCGCATCGGAAAAAACAGAGCGCACAAGTCTTTTGTTGATTTGATGACTCCGATTGTGATTGGCCATTTATTGCATAACCCCCGATCATATTATCGCTCCATATAACCCCTGTTCCCGCAATCGAGTGCTAAAACATTGTAATAATCCATTCTCGATTGATATTTTCCTTTGTAAATTTCACAAACCCACTTTTTCCTAAGTTTGGTCTAAACGCGCCCAAACAATGTTTTTTAATGTAAAAATGGGTAGATTGAAAAGCACGCATCAAAATTTTCGATGCAATTGAAGCCCCATTGTATAAACTCCGCTCCCCCTGCTTTACTCCATATAAACTTACGCCCGGGACCAAGAGTTGAAGTCCCGAAGTGCTAATCGCATCGAAGAAAATCAAAATGGTTAGATAGAAAGACCGGCACCGAACCTCCGATTGTGATTGGCCCTCATACATAAGCCCTGGGCCTTTTGCCTTCCATATAATCAAAGGCCCCACAATCGAGCGCCATCCATTTCGTATGTATACATCTCGCCCCGATAAACCTTTGTTTTTATTAAATCTTTGGGTTTCCATAAAGTATTAAGCGTTTCCACTGGAGCATAATTTAAAACAATATCCGCCGTTAATCTAAAGCCGATCAAACGGCCCACGCAGCATCACATCGCAAGTTTTATTGTGCTCATGATTGTGTCCCCTCCGATTGGTCATTCCCCGATCTATCGTGAATCATTGATCTCCTCCCCGCTTATCCCAGATCCAACGGCCCACATTTGCTCCGATCATTAACCTTTCCTCCGCTTTCAAACAGCGCTCAATCACTCCGGCGCACTCCATGTTCTTCGCCCCGCCGATCACATGCCTCTGATTGCATCTGGACCGTCCACGTGTCCAGATCAAACGGTCCAGATCAATCCTCCAACTTTGGTTATATTTCATGCGCCCCGCGTTCTAATGTTTTAGGCTAAATCCCGACTGTTGATCTCTGCCGATCAACGGCCCTCATTAACCCTTTCTCCGCCTTTGTATCTTTTTCGTTTAATTCCCAGATGCAATCTCCGCCGTTTATTTTTAGATCCAACGGCTTATATTTAACCCGACAAGCCTGCCTCCTGTGGGTCTTGCCTTCTTCAAAGATTTAATCTCTGTCGTTCAAATATTAGATCCGACGGCCCAGATTCAAACCACCCATCTTCCTATCACCCGCGCATCTATCCTATATCGCGCTCACTCTCCATCGTCGGATCTGAGGCCCCAGATCTGACGAGCCATATTCCATATCGCGTAATTTAAGCACGGAGGATAATTTTCAAAAATCACGCGATATTTGTGGTTTTCTGATGCCACGTGTCGGGCAGGGATGCATATCGCGTTCCAAGAGGCAAAACTGCCTACCCGCCTTTTCTCCGCGCGAAACCCGTGGTTTTCATTCCCGAAACCACTTTTCCTCTTTCCCATTATGTCTCATCGTGCGTGCCTCCCACCATTGATCTCTACAGATCAACGGCCCAGATTTAATCTGACCTTACACTATCGCCCTCCACCCTCCCCAAAGGATTTTAACGCGTGATCTCCACCATTGATCTTGTGGGCCGATCTCATCCGGCGGCCCACAATCATCCCGAACCCCCAGCTTCACTTTTAACCATATTCTCCTCCAAACAAAGGTTTTTAACCTTATCCTTCGCATTTTCTCCATTTCTTTGTTAAGCGGCCTTTTCTCCATTATACTTCTCGGGTCGCTCCCGATCGTTGATCTCTGTACGATCTATGGTCCTAACTTAAACCTGTGCACCATTTCTTCAATCCACCTTTTATATGACCACCGCAAGCGCATCTCTACCATTGGATGCTTTCATCCAATGGCTGTAACCTAATACGCAACCTCTGAAGCAGTTTACCCAATAAATGGAGGATTTTATTAATCTTGATTGTTTTTTGCAGGTGTTTGATAGTTTTTCCATTATAGTGAAGAAAAGCCAAATGCTGGGGATGACAATCCTTTATGCCTCTAAACATAAAAGAGAAACCATTCACAGGGTTTAAACTCTACGTCTCGTCAATGCTTCATGGGCATTGATGCCATGCAAGCCCTGTGCAAACCTGCACATCAACAAGACACCATGAATTAAAATAAAATAAAAGAGTATCAGTGTTGAAGAACAAAACACAGTAGAATAGAGGATTGAAAACAATTTTGGGGGATTATGGCTAAGATTGATTATCAAAAGCCTAATCCTCCAAATTAAAACGTAATTAAAGACAAATCAAAATATCTATCAGACAAAAAGGCCTCCAATGCCACAACTGAGGCCAATTGATTCCTCTCAGCTACCACAGTGTCACATGTTGCCTCAAAGCATTCAAAGAGAGGCCGAAGTTATTAATCAAAAAGAAGATATTTGCCTCGGCGCAGCCGAATAGTTAATTCTGCTAAGGAAATCAATGCAAAATATCAGCAGAGTTACTACAACATGACACAGAGCCTTAAAAGTCAACAAAAGCTCCCACCGAGCTTAATTTTTAATGTAAAACATTTAATACAGAGGAAACATATGTAAGCTTCTTCAGCGAGCTCCTAAAAGGCCGAGAAGCCTTAAGTCTGTATTAATTTCCCTGGGAGATCTTTTATCCTCTCCCACCTCCTCATTCCTTCTATAAGTACTGTTGTAGAAGATGAGAAAATGTTGGTTGCTGAACTTTGAAATATACTTGAGCTTGAAACTTCTACTTGTAAATAGTGTTCACGGGCTCTTGAAGCTCTGCTTGTGATTAGATAAGTTAGTCTGAGAAGTGTAGATGATTGCTGACCTGAAACATTGGACTTAACGCTGTAACTGGTTTGAAGCATCAATACAAGCTAATTTATGGGATCCTAGTCTATGTCGACAGTGATGTTATTTCTTATTGTAAATCATTATTTTACTTCTGTTTTCACTTTGCTCATATTCTCTGATAAAGAACAGCAAGCATAGAGTTAGGATTTACTGTATCTCAGTACCCTTCTCTGACTGATAAGCTTTATCTAAATTTTTTGTTCCGAATTGTGTTATTTGAGAATGATTTAAATTCAGTTCAAGCAGTTAGGAATGCTGGCGTTCCCTCATCCTCATGTTTAGCTAAATATTATTCTTGAATGTTATTTTCAGTTTATGTTAAGTAGAGATGAACTAAGGAAGATATGGTGAGCTCTGGTCCTAGTTTTATCCCCAAAAACTATTTGAAAGTTTCCCTTGGAATGTGTTGAAAGCTAGCTAGTTTCAAAGTACTTACCAGATCTTAGACCATTCTTTGTTATCTTATGTGTTTGTCTTGAAATTTTACCAAGTAAAGCAGAGCTAGGAGAGGTTTTGTGGTGAGCCTGACTCGCTATTTTCTTCTCCAACATTTGCCTTTAAGTTCCCCTCTGTTTTTTTATGTTTTCTATTGAAAGTTTATCAAAGGCTGGCTAGTTTCGAAGTACTTACCAGATCCTAGATCACTTTTATGTCTTTCTTAAGTGTATGTCAAAATTTGGCTAGTTTCAAAGTACTTACCAGATCTTGGGCTGCTCTTTGTTCTTCATCTGTTTAATTCCCCTTCTTGTTGTATCATTTCATTCCATAAATCAAAATTTAAAAAGATCCTTAGACATAGATGACTTGCCCCATGGGCCACTCTTGCCCCGTGTTGTTTCAATTAAATAACATTATGACTCCATAGCCTAATGGATTAAAACCTGCAATTATCTATCTTTTTGGCCAAAGCTTGTTCTGATTGCATGCAACTTCACACCTTTGAAACTCTTTCCATTTAGAACTTTCCTCTCAAATAATAATCATGCTCAACCATCCAAAACAAAACAAAACCCTCGGCCTTCATAACTAGCCTAATATAATTACGCAAAACTTTAACGATAAATCCATCTTTGCACTTATTGGAGAGATCCCTCTCTGGATTCAGGAAAGCTGGATCCTAAAATCCCAAAGTGGTTGAAACGGTTTTTCTCCCCACGGTCAGACTTTTTCCAATCTTGCTGATTACGGGGAGCTAACATTTCTGGCGACTCCACTGGGGAATTTTTGAGTTCATAGTTTCTTGGCCAACTTTTATAGACTCTTTAGTTTTCTATACAAGCACAGAAACTTAGGAAAAACCCAAAAATATTCCAGATTGGTATTCAATAAACATGGTGGTGGGCCATTAAACATTTTACCTCCTTAGGAAATAAGAATCATCCACCTGGCGACTCCACAAATCTCAAAAGACCAAATGACTCCACTGGTAGAAGACCCTGAATTGATTGACTAGACATAGTGACCTCTTTCTAGATTTACAAACATGATTCCAAGGATACAACGAAGATATGCCCCAATGAATAGAGATCATATCCCTAGGTTTCCACATAAGATGCGCCAGGTAAATTGGGATGACAACCTATCTATTTTTCAAGGTGAAAATTTTGATGACCCTCTATTACATCTCATCAAATTTCATATACATGTATGGAGGTTGAAAGTTGAATGTCATGAAGATTGCCTAATGAAAATGTTCATGTTAAAATTAGAAGGAAAAGCTAGGGATTGGTATGAATGCTTGAGATATAGTAGTTTGTTTTCTTTAAGGGAATTTGAATATGTGTTTTATGAGAAATATAAAGAAAACACTACATCATTATCATGGGGTGCAATATATTATGATCTACCACAAAACATCACCAAACACATTATAGATAATGATGAACCTTTGGAACAAATGCATCCTCAAGATCTTTTAATAGCCATTCATGAGTTTAATATCTTATTAAAAAATTATAAGAATATAGATGAATCACTTGAGGAAGAAAATAAAAAAGAAATAATGGACATTCCTCAAGATATCCCTGAAAAACCAAATAAGGAATCATCATCCCTTAAGGCTGAGGCTCAAGAAGACATCCAGCCTCAAAATCAGTCTTCACAAGAGACAGAGAACTATTGTACTCCTGTTCAAAGGAACATAGAAACATCTTCCCCTTTGACAGAAAAAGAGATAGATCAAACTATTAATAAACAACCAGTCTCTGAAACTTTTTTCAAAACAGCCACTCTCGCCCATTCACATAGAGAACTTTGTTGTACAGATTTAGAAATTTCTTTTGTAGATCAGAATAAAGAAGGACTTGCTGATAACCCAATATTTTTTATTGGTAGTATTACTTATATTTGTGATTCTCCTAACTTTGATCTATCTAATGATGATGCTCCCCAAACAGAAGTTAATATTTCAGGACCATCATTAGCAGATTTATGGGAGGAAGATCATTTCCTTCAAAGAAGTAATGAGCCGGTACAAAATATTTATGATACTGATGATGAAAGTTTTCAAAGCCTAGAAGTGAGTGAAGATTCATTAGATCTTTGCTCTGCTTCATTTCAGATCATCATTAATAGTTTCCATGTGATTGGGACTCAGCAGACTTTCAACTCAAAGGATGAGAAGGAAAGAAACAAAGAAATTTTTGAGCAAAGTGAAATCAAGGAGCCTTCTCTTGAAAAAGAGGAAGCAATTGAACATACCCCTGCTCAAGAATATAATAACCTCCTCATAGACTACATTCCACTAAACCAGATCTTACCAGGACTACAAGAGGACAACGTTGCAATATATGATGAGTCCTCCAGTTAAGATAATATTGAAGATGAGGAAGTTTTTCTTTCTCAAGAGAATCTTTGCCTTGATCCAGTGGAGAAAGAAGAGATGATCCTGGTTGAAACACATCTTCCAAATACTCTTAACCAGGCATTATTTCAATATCCCTATGATGATTTCCTAAAGACTTCTGAAGAAGGGAAAAAGGTTGCAGACAACAATATATTACCAAGTGCAACAAAATTCTTTAGAGTTGCTGCCAAGAAACATGGAGCTTGGGAATGCCCCTGTTTATCCTACATGCTCAAAGAGATGAGCAAAGACCAGTCATGGAATCATTTGATTGACTGGATGTATTGGAAAAGAGAGTTTGTAAGTTAAAAATGTAAATATTCCAAGTTAGAATAGGTTAGATAGGAATGTCAATAAAGCTCAACCTTTGAGAATTTAGTTAGTTTTTGTTTTTCTCTTTGAAGAATACAAAAAAGAAAAATTCAAAAACAATAAAAGATAAAAAAGAGGGCAGAATGTGAAAACAAGAAAGGTATAGCCCCATACCAAAAAAGAGAAACAAATCTGAAAGTGTGCAAGCTTAAATGCCACTCCTGAAGAACACACTTCTAGTTAGTCAAGCTGTTTAATATTGACTAATTAGTTCTAAATTTACTGCTGATAGGATAGTGGATTCGATTTTCCAAAATGTTTAATCTTGGCTTATCAGTAGGTAGATTAGGATATAAATTTAAGGTTCAAACATGCTCAAAATCTGAACCTAAGTTTCCGAAGAAGAGATGACTCAAAATTGTTTTATTTCTTGAGTCAAACAAGGATAAAAACTGGTTCTAATCAGCTCAAAATCTGAACCAATCAACAAAGGAAGAACAATTCAAACAAAAGTCAAAACAGAGCTGTAAAAAGATGAAGGAAGTGCTTTGAACTTTCAGATCTTAAGTCTTCCATTTTGATTTAATTTTCTGCAAAATAATATCTATGTGCAGCTTGCTTTTTATGCCATAGATCAGCATCAAGTTAGACTGTTCAATCCTGACTTGTATGATTTTTAAATTTATGTTTTAGAAATTAGAGAATAAAATCTGTTAGACTATTCAATCCTAACAGATTAGTAGATTAGGTAGAGAAGCATGTGAACTCAACTATTTAATCTGAATTCATGGAGAAATAAGGCGTAGAATTAGATTAGTTTTATGCTTTCAAAAGAACAAAATGTTGTAAAAAAAGTCTGCCAATACAAGTGCACTCTAAAGAAGAAAAAATGTTAGATCAGTAGGATTAGGTAAGTAGAAAGCTTGTATTGACGAAGTTCCATTGTTTTCCATGGCTGCTAACATTTTCAGAGCAAAAGAAGATCATCCAATCGAAAGAAAAGTTGTTGTGTAACCAGCTCCAAAAATAGAAGAAAATAGATATCAATGCCTTAGAAATAAGCCACTTCGAGGGGACAAACTCCAACACATTACATAAATGAACAATTCTTGGATGATTCAATTTACAAAACCTCCTTTCTATATATAGGAGTCCATGGGGCCATAATGTAATCTTAGTGGGCCACAATGTAATCCTAGCCGACCTAACAATAATAATTTAAGGGCATAATAATAAAAAAATGGGGGTTACAAGGGTTCAATAATAACAATAAGGGGTTACACTATAAACAATAACGGACTACTACTAGTAATATAGGGACCTAACATGCCCCTCTCCTTCAAAAAAGCGTTGTCCTCAACGCTTGAGTAGCTCTGGGTGCTTCTGTATAAATTTTTCATCCTCCCATGTAGAATCTTCAGTGTATAAATTCTTCCACTTGATGAGATACTTTGAAATTGATCGATTCCGTAGTTGTCGAGTTCTTGTTTCCATGACCGCTTCTGGTTCCAATATGATTTTTCCTTCCTCATCAAGTTCTGGTAATATTGTTTGAACTAAAAGATTTTCACCGATAACCTTCTTTAAGCATGAAACATGGAAAATTGGATGTACTCGCGAAGAAGCATGAAGCTCCAATTTGTATGCCATAGTACCAATTTTTTGCAACACCTTGTAAGGACCATAGTACTTTGGCGATAATTTATTATCCTTCTTTGCTTGCTTGAGGGACACTTTTTTATATGGTTGTAGCCGTAAAAATACCCAGTACCCTACATCAAAAATTCTCTTGCTGCGATTTTGATCTGCATATTGTTTCATTCGATTTTGTGCCAAATTCGGGTTATCCTTTAAGAGTTGGAGAACTTCTTGCTAATGCTCAATGTGATATTCCACTGCTTGAACCTTAGAATTTTCCCTCAAAGATGATGTGATGGATGGTGGATGATATCCATAAAGTGCCATAAATGGGGTCATTTTTGCTACAGTATCGAAGGAAATGTTATACCACTATTCAGCGAGACGTAACCACTTGACCCATTGTGTTTGTTTATCAGATACAAAAAAACGAAGATATCCTTCCAAACATTTATTTACTATCTCAGTTTTACCGTCAGATTGAGGATGATAATATGAGCTATGAGCTAATTGAGTACCCAAACAAGAAAAATAACTCCGTCCAAAAATTTCTAGTAAAAATGGGATCTCTATCTCTCACAATAACCCTTGGGTTTCCATGTAGCTTTTGAATTGTGTCCATAAATGTAGTAGCAACTGTGCTTGCTTTAAATGGATGAGATAATGGACAAAAGTGTGCATACTTGGTAAGTCTATCAACTACCACCATGATGACACTCTTTCCTTCGAAATTAGGTAAACCAGTGATAAAATCCATTGAAATCTCCTCCCAACATTGATTTGGAATGGATAAAGGTTGTAGAAGACCCGGGGTCTTAATTCTCTCAACTTTATTCTGCTAGAAAATCAAACATTCTGCCACAAACTTTTGAATATCATATTTAAGGCCATCCCAAAAAAATTGTTTCTTCACCCTGTGGTAAGTTTTTAAAAATCTTGAGTGTCCTCCTAAAGGAGAAGTGTGAAATTCCAAAAGAATCTTTTTTTTTTAGTTGGGAATTCTTACAAAGATATAAGCAATCCTTTTACCATAAGGAATCTTTTTTCCAAATAAATGTATCATATGTACTAGGATCTTGCTGCAACTTCTGAATGAGTGTCCACACTTCTTCGTCCTTCTTCCATTCATCCCTTTCTTCGGTTATCCAATTTGTTTGGATAATAGAAATGGCACAACGAAATGCTTCCACCTCTTCATTCTTTCTTGAGAATGCATCTGCAACAACATTTAGCTTCCCTTTTTTGTAGATGATTTCAAATTCATAACCCAACATCTTTGTGACCCATTTTTGCTGCTCTTCTGAAGATAGTCTTTGTTCCAAAAAAGTGTTTAAGACTATCATGATCAGTTTTTACCTTGAAGTGTCTTCCCATTAGGTAAGGTATCCATTTATTTAGTGCATGTAGTATTGCCAACTTTTCCTTCTCATAAATATACTTTTGTAAATACTTTCCTTTGATTGAATGACTTTCAAAAGCAATGGGTCTTCCTTCTTGCATTAAAACAACACCAATTCCATTTCCTAAGGCATCACATTCCATAATAAAGGTTTTTGTGAAGTACGGCGTAGCCATTTGCCGGTGCTAGGCACATTGCCTCTTTAAGATGTTCAAAGGCCTTAGTTGCTTCAAGAGTCCATGAAAATGCATCTTTCTTCAATAATGTTGTTAGAGGTGCTGCTATTCTCCCATAATTCTTAACAAAATTGCGATAATACCCTGTTAACCCGAGAAATCCTCGCAACTTATTTATGGTTGTGGGGACTTTCCATTCCTTAATGGCTTTAATTTTGTTAGGGTCTACTTTAACACCCTCCTCAGATACAATATGACCCGGATATTCCACCTCTTGTACTCCAAAGAAAAAATTGGATTTTTTTGCATATAATTGTTTCTCCTGCAATAGTTTGAGCACCCTGTCAACATGTTCAACATGATCCTTCCAAGACCTAATGTAGATTAGTATATCATCAAAAAATGCTAAATTTTCTAAGGAAGGGTTTGAAAATGGAATTCATCAACCCTTGAAATGTAGAAGGTGCATTGGTAAGGCCAAAAGGCATGACCAAAATTTCATAATGACCCTCATGAGTTCGAAAAGTTTTTCTCAGAATATCTTGAGTCTTCATTCTAATTTGATGATATCTTGGGCAGAAAGTCCAACTTGGTAAAATAAATTGCTCCATGTAATTCATCCAATAATTCATCAATCACAGGAATGAGAAATTTATCTTTAATGGTGAGCTTATTGAGCTCCCTATAATCCGGACACATTCGCCATGATCCATCCCTCTTGTGTACCAATACTACGGGAGCAGAGAAAGAACTTTGACTAGGTTGAATTATACCCGCCTCTAACATTTCTACAATCATACGTTCAATTTCACTCTTTTGGAAGTAAGGATATCTATAAGGCGTGATGTTTGGAGGAACACTTCCTGGAATCAAATGAATAACATGATCATGATCACGAATAGGTGGGAGTCCTTTGGGAGTTTCAAACACCTTGGAATGATTGTCCAAGACTTGTTGGAGATATACAGAAATATATGACTTTGATGTTAGAACTTCTAGTGAGCAGATTTGTGCAATTACGCCTCGTTGTTCTTTCGTCAAAAATTGTGGCATGACATTAGAGATTATTATCTTTCATGGCTTCCCTGCAATACCCCGTAATTAAACTTCATTTTCTTCCGAAAAAAATTTCAAGAAAAGTTCTTGAAAATTAAAAGCTATCATCCCCAAAGATTGTAACCATTGTACTCCTAGCACAACATCGGCACCTCCCATAGGAATGGAAAGCATTGGACTAGTCAATACATATTCCCCCATGGTTAGTTTGATATTATGACATTTTCCCGAGCAAGTTATAGTTCCTCCATTTTCAACATCACTTGACATTAAGTGTTGGTGTAGGAAACAATTTAATTCCTTGGCTACCTTACAATGAATAAAATTATGGATGCTACTTTGAATCAATCAACACTATTACCTTTTTCTTCTTGATTTGTCCTTCTATCTTTGAGTTTGAGGAGTGGTAATTCACCCTTACAATGCATTACGATATGGTTGGACTCATTTCTTCCTCTTCTAGGGTTGGTTCTGGTGTATATCCTCTTCTTGTTCATTTTCTTCGTCCTCTTCACAATATACGTAAAATAATTTCTTCTCAGCATACTTATGACCTTTAGTGTATTTGCTATCACAACTGTAGAAAAGCCCCTTTGCTCTTTTTTCTTCCAATTGTTGTGGTGTCAACCTTGTGGGTTGTGGAATTCTAGGAGTAGCAACACTTCCATCTTTATAGATGTGAGTGGTAGGCTTCCTTGTCGCCATAGTTTACATTCATTTTTTCTTGCCAACCTGAATGCCTTCTCCAATGAATCAGGTTCCCAAACACGAACTTCATGTTGGATGTTATCCTTTAAAGTCCCTATGAAGACATCAATCTCGTGTTCCTCTGGAATATCGGTTACCCTTATATTCAATTTTAGGAAGTTCTCAATGTGCTCCACCATTGAACCCTTTTGTTTGAGATTTATCAATTGGCTAAAGAAGGTGTTTCTCTTTTTATCCTCATAATGTGCTATCATTTCCTCTGTAAAAATTGACCAAGTGACAATTTCTTTATGGGAGCAAATCCATTGATACCATACAAATGTATTTTGTTCTAAATGTAAAGTTGCAATGCGTACCTTTTGTGTGTTTTGCACGTTTTGGAGATCAAATATTGCTGTCATACGTAGTATCCATGTTACGGGGATCCTTGCCATCAAACTTCCTCATATCCATTTGTGAAATATGGTGGTTCTTCCCGCCAACGTTAGAGTTTATGAAATCACGATTGACATTTAGTTTGTTCTCATCATGAGGTTCTTCTACTATTTTTTCACCATTAGGAAACATTTCTTGTATCAACTTTGTCAAACCTTCGATGTACGATTTTAGATCATTCTTCATGTTCCATCTTATCTTCCATGCCGACTTCCGTACCATCCATCTTTGCTTCCACACCTTTCTTCCAAAACTTCCATTTCATTTTTTGTTTGCTCTTCTGCGAGAGTGAAATTTGTTACTTCTCTTGTAATTTTGATAGATCATGTTGCAATTCTTCATCTTCATGAGTCATAGTAGAGCCTTCTGAAGGCTTAATGGATGTTGAATTATTTTTACGGGGCATATTTTAGAACCCAATACTGATATATATTCTACAATATTCCCTTGGAATCAATTAAAATTGATTCTTCAAACAAGACTTTTGCAATTCAGAAAAAAAATACACACCTTTTTCTTGCTTTTGAGGAGCTCAATATTGAAATTGGATTATATCTGTGATCAAAGTACTTCAATATATGAATTTTGGTACTGATGTAGCCCTCTAAATTATATTTTGAATGCCACAAGTCTAACCTGATTTGGATTCTCCAAGACAAAGTTGTGTCCAATCTCCCACAATGACCTAATTATGGACTGGTTTAGTAGAGAGAACTTGTACAACTTACCACGTATCATTGTTTCGTCCTTTGTCTCTAAAATTGATAGTGAAGAAACTACAGTATGTGTACTTACGACCACCTTTTACGGCACTCCAATCTGATGCCCAGAGAGAGAGTTATTGAACTTTTCCCACGATTACCTCTTTGAGATGCAATTCAGGAGCCTGAAAAAGCACTACCTTTCACAGATCATATCTCCAAAAATGTTGTGAACCAAGCTCTGAAATTTTTTGAAAAATTTCCTCATGATTTCAGCTTCGCACCATACAAATTTCAAATTCTGAACCTTCGTAGAAAAAAAGTTATAGCGCAAATGCCACGATGACCTATTTAGGAGCCTGAAAAAAGACCTAACTTCCACAGATCATATCTCTGAAAATATTGTGAACCAAGCTCTGAAATTTTTAGAAAATATTCCTCAGGACTTCGGCTTCGCACCCTAAAAATTTAAGCTTCTGAAACTTCATAGAAAAAAAATTATAGCGAAAATTCCACGATGAACTGTTTGGAGCAGCGAAACCCTAGAATCCAAAGCCTCTGATACCAAATGTTGTGTAACCAGCTCAAAAAATAGAAGAAAAGAGATATCAACGCCTTATAAATAAGCCACTTCGAGGGGGCAAGCTCCAATACATTACATAAATGAAAAAATCTTGGATGATCTAATTTACAAAACCTCCTTTCTATATATAGGAGTCCATGGGGCCATAATGTAATCCTAGTGGGCCACAATGTAATCCTAGCCGACCTAACAATCATAATTTAAGGGCACAATAATAATAAAATGGGGGTTACAAGGGTACAATAATAACAATAAGGGGGTTACACTAACAACAATAAGGGACTATACTAGTAATATAGGGACCTAACAAAAGCAGTAAGGCACTGATCAGCCTCCCAGAGAATGCAAGTCTGAAGTTATTGATGCTTTCAAGAAGGCACCATCCCCAAGTGGAGCCACTGTTAGCTACCAATAAAAATTTTCATATCAAATGGTGGCTAAAAAAATTTTGGAGCCTTCAAGAAACCAGTTTTATTGCTAAAAATGTTATCTCTTGAAGACTCTTGAAGACATCATGTCCTTTGTTTTAATCGTCACTGCTGTCTCCATTTTTTAACTCAGAAATTTTGTTGATTCCATAGAGAAAAGACTGCTGCGAAATCCATTTTTCCCCTCCCTTCACCTCAAAACTAACCTTCATTTGCCTCCTCTTTTCCTCATAAAATTCCTCTATTTTCTCCTTTTTCCATTTCCCCTTTCATAAAATCCATATTACAGAGTTTAAAACTCCTTTTTAAACTCTACCGAAACCCCCAAATCCATTAGAAAACTCAGAAAATTTCATAAAAAATAAGTTTTTTCACTAAGGGTTTAAGCCCCTTTGGGCTGAGTCCTAAGCCACTTCCCCGCATGTGCCTGTGCCCTAGAATCAGGTGCTAAGCCCTTTCGGTGCTTATCGCATCGGAAAAAATAGAGAGCACAAGTATTTTGTTGAGTTGATGACTCTGATTGCGATTGACCCTTTATTGCATAACCCCCGATCATATTATCGCTCCATATAACCCCTGTGCCCGTAATCAGGCGCTAAAACATTGTAATAATCCATTCCCGATTGATATTTTCCTTTGTAAAGTTCATAAACCCACTTTTTCCTAAGTTTGGTCTAAACACGCCCAAAAAATGTTTTTTAATGTAAAAATGGGTAGATTGAAAAGCACGCATCAAAATTTCCGATGCGATTGAAGCCCCATTGTATAAACTCCGCTCCCCTCGCTTTACTCCATATAAACTTACGCTCGGGACCAAGAGTTGAAGTCCCAAAGTGCTAATCGCATCGGATAAAATCAAAATGGTTAGATTGAAAGACTGGCACCGAACCTCCGATTGCGATTGGCCCTCATACATAAGCCCCTTGCCTTTTTCCTTCCATATAGTCAAAGGCCCTGCAATCGAGCGCCAGCCATTTCGTATGTATACATCCCACCCTGATAAACCTTCATTTTTATTAAATCTTTGGGTTTCCATAAAGTATTAAGGGTTTCCACCGGAGCATAATTTAAAATAATATCTGCCATTAATCTAAAGCCGATCAAACAGCCCGTGCAGCATCACATCACAAGTTTTATCGGGCTCATGTTTGTGTCCCCTCCGATTGGTCATTCCCCGATCTATCATGAACCGTTGATCTCCTCCTTGCTTATCCCAAATCCAACGGCCCACATTTTCTCTGATCATTAACCTTTCCTTCACTTTCAAATCCCTCCGATTTATTTCCCACCGTCGATATGATCTACAGATCAACGGCCAGCGCTCAATCGCTCTGGCGCACTCCATGTTCTTCACCCCGCCAATCGCATGCCTCCGATTGCATTTGGACCGTCCACATGTCCAAATCAGATGGTCCAGATCGATCCTCCGACTTTGGTTATATTTCATGCACCCCACATTCTAATTTTTAGGCCAAATCCCGACCGTTGATCTCTGCCGATCAACAGCCCTCATTAACCCTTTCTCCGCCTTTGTATATTTTCGTTTAATTCCCAGATGCAATCTCTGCCGTTGAATTTTAGATCCAACGGCTTATATTTAACCCAACAGGCCTGCCTCCTGTGGGTCCTGCCTTCTTCAAATATTTAATCTCTGCCATTCAAATCTTAGATCCGACGGCCCAGATTGAAACCACCCATCTTCCTACCGCCCGCGCATCTATCCCATATCGCGCTCATTCTCCACCATCGGATCTTAGGCCCCAGATCTGACGGGCCACATTCCATATCGCGTAACTTTAAGCACAGAGGATAATTTTCAAAAATCACGCGATATAGGTGGTTTTCTGATGCCACGTGTCGGGTGGGGACGCATATCGTGTTCCAAAAGGCAAAACTGCCTACTTGCCTTTTATCCGCGTGAAACTCGTCGTTTTCATCCCTGAAACCACTTTTCCTCTTTCCCATTATTTCTCATCGCGCGTGCCTCCCACCATTGATCTCTGCAGATCAACGGCCCAGATTTAATCTGGCCTTACACTATCGCCCTCCAACCTCGCCAAAGGATTTTAATGCGTGATATCCACCGTTGATATCGTGGGCCGATCTCATCCGATGGCCCATGATCATCCCGAACCCCCAACTTCACTTTTAACCATATTTTCCTCCAAACAAAGGTTTTTAACCTTATCCTTCGCATTTTCTCCATTTCTTTGTTAAGCGGCCTTTTCTCCATTATACTTCCCGGGTCGCTCCTGACCGTTGATCTTTGTACGATCTACGGTCCTAACTTAAACCTGTGCACCATTTCTTTGATCCACCTTTTATCTAACCCCTGCAAGCACATCTCTACCGTTGGATGCTTTCATCCAACGGCTGCAACCTAATACGCAACCTCTGAAGTAGTTTACCCAATAAATGCAGGATTTTATTAATCTTTATTGTATTTTGCAGTTGTTTGATGGTTTTTCCATTATAGTGAAGAAAATCCAAAGGTTGGGGATTATGATACTTTATGCCTCTGAACATAAAAGAGAAACCAATCATAGGTTTTAAACTCCACGTCTCGTCAATGCTTCATGGGCATTGATGCCATACGAGCCCTGTGCAAACCTGCACATCAACAAGACACCATGAATTAAAATCAAATAAAAGAGTATCAATGTTGAAGAACAAAACACAGCAGAATAGAGGATTGAAGAAAATTTTGGGGGATTACGGCTAAGATTGATTATCAAAATCATAATCCTCCAAATTAAAATGTAATTAAAGACAAATCAAAAGATCTATCAGACAGAAAGGCCTCCAATGCCACAACTGAGGCCAATTGATTCCTCTCAGCTACCACAGTGCCACCTGTTGCCTCAAAGCATTCAAACAGAGGCCAAAGTTATTAATCAAAAAGAAGATATTTGCCTCAGCGTAGCCGAATAGTTAATTCTGCTAAGGAAATCAATGCAAAATATCAGCAAAGTTACTACAACATGACACAGAGCCTTAAAAGTCAACAAAAGCTCCCACCGAGCTTAATTCTTAATGTAAAACATTTAATACAAAGGAAACATATGTAAGCTTATTCATCGAGCCCCTCAAAGTCCAAGAAGCCTTAAGTCTGTATTAATTTCCCTGGGAGATCTTTTATCCTCTCCCACCTCCTCATTCCTTCTATAAGTACTGCTGTAGAAGATGAGAAAATGTTGGTTGTTGAACTTTGAAATATACTTGAGCTTGAAACTTCTACTTGTAAATAGTATTCACAAGCTCTTGAAGCTCTGCTTGTGATTAGATGAGTTAGTCTGAGAAGTGTAGATGATTGTTGACCTAAAACATTGGACTTAAAGCTGTAACTAGTTTGAAGCATCAATACAAGTTGATTTATGGGATCCTGGTCTATGTCGATGGTGATGTTATTTCTTATTGTAAATTGTTATTTTATTTTTGTTTTCACTTTTTTCATCTTCTCTTATAAAGAACAGCAAGCATAGAGTTAGGATTTACTGTATATTAGTACCCTTCTCTGACTGATAAGCTTTATCTTAATGTTTTCTTCCAAATTGTGTTGTTTAGGAATGATTTAATTTAGTTTAAGAAGTTAGGAATGTTGGCGTTCCCTCGTCCTACTGTCTTAGCTAAATATTATTCTTGAATGTTATTTTCAGCTTATGTTAAGTAGAGATAAACTAAGGAAGATATGGTGAGCCCTGGTCCTAGTTTCATCCCCAAAGACGATCTGAAAGTTTCCCTTGGAATGTGTTGAAAGCTGGCTAGTTTCAAAGTACTTACCAGATCTTAGACAATTCTTTGTTATCTTATGTGTTTGTCTTGAAATTTTACCAAGTAAAGTAGAGCTAGGAGAGGTTTGTGGTGCCCTTCCCGCTAGTTTCTTCTCCAACAGTTGCTTTTAAAGTTTCCCTTGGTTTTTATATGTTTTCTATTGAAAGTGTATCAAAGGTTGGCTAGTTTCGAAGTACTTACCAGATCCTAGATTACTTTTATGTCTTTCTTAAGTGTATGTCAAAAGCTGGCTAGTTTCAAAATACTTACCAGATCCTGGGCTGCTCTTTGTTCTTCATCTGTTTAATTCCCCTTCTTGTTGTATCATTTCATTCCATAAATCAAACTTTAAAGAGATCCTTAGACATAGATGACTTTCCCCATGGACCACTCTTGCCCCTTGTTGTGTCAATTAAACCCTATTATGACTCCATAGCCCAAATGGACTAAAACCTGCAATTATCTATCTTTTTGGCCAAAGCTTGTTCTGATTGCTTGCAACTTCACACCTTTGAAACTCTTTCCACTTAGAACTTTCCACTCAAACAATAATCATGCTCAACCATCCAAAACAAAACCCTCGGCCTTCATAACTAGCCTAATATCATTACCCAAAAGCTTTAAAGATAAATCTATCTTTTCACTTATTGGAGAGATCCCTCTCCGAATTCAGGAGGGCTAGATCCTAGAATCCCAAAGTGGTTGAAATGGTGTTTCTCCCCGCAGTCAGAATTTTGCCAATCTTGCTGATTACGAGAAGAAAACACATCAGACTCCCAAGGTCAAAAATAATCATGATCTCTTGATCATGTGATTTTAATTTTTTCCTCCTGGATCCCATACTCTGTTTTGTTGTTGTCCAATAGCTGCATTATTCTTCAACTGCACTTTTCCAGGCTTCCATACTTTATTCTGCATCTTTCCACTAGCTATGCTTTCACATTCTGTTCTTGTTTTTCCTTTGCTATTGTTACTTTGCTTTCTTGCTGTTGTCTTCTTTTGAGACACCTTCATCATCAACCTCCTTATTTTTTCATCTCTATGTCCAGTTTATCTTCTGTTTGGAAATTACTTTTCCTTTTGTTGCTGCTTTCAATTTCTGTTGCTTTGGACATTGTTGTAGATGTTGCTGCATATGTTGCCAATACTCTTGCCTTTTTTGTTGTAAATGTTGTTGCCAACATTGTTGCTACCTCCCAAACTTCTTGAATATCTCTTGAGATATCTCCCTCTCCAACATTCTTCTTTTGTTCACTAACTGCAAATTTATTTTCAAAAAATAACTTATCATTTGATTCTTTAACCACAACAACATAATCATTCACTGTTCCTTGTATACTAGTAAGCATAATCAAATTTGACAAACTAGTATCTGCTCCTATTTCTTTCACAACTTCAGGAATTTTCACTTCAATGTCTGCAATTCCTTTCTCTTGTTGAAATGTTTCCAGCAGGCATTTCAGCCATTTCTTTTGAACTTGTTTCACATCATCAATATGCTGCAATTTAGTTTCAGCATAACCTTCTTCCTCCTCTTTGACAATCTTCAGTAATTATCCTTCACCTCCTTGATTGATTCTGGAAATCAATTCAAATTCTTCAAAAATTGTATCTTCATCCTTTATCAAAATAGGATTCTGATTCTCCATCATTGTGGCAGTTCTAAAATTCTGTCCTACAGTCTTCTCTTGGCCAATCAGACAAGCCAACTCCTCCTTGTCATCAACAGTAACAAGTTCCTTCATATGAGACATGATTGTCTCACCTTCCTTGGAATTTATGAGTTCCTTCTTCTGCAACAACTCATGTTCATTCAAGACAACTCCAAGAGATGGATTTTCTTCTGCAACACTTGTAAACAAAGTCAAATTATCAATTTCAAAATCACAAGACCCAATGGCCTCATTTGATGATCCAGTCACCAAATCTTCTTTTTGCAGTTCCAAGTCTCTTTCAAGACTCAAAAAATCTTCATTTTCTTTCTTCCTAGCTTCCAAGGTTATCTCCATTGTGCCAATCACCATGATAGAATGATGATTCTCCACTATGTTTTCATCTAACATAGGTTGTCCTTCTTTTCCTGCATAATTAACACATGAATTATTAGTATTAAAAATACAAGGTTTCAATGTCTCTTCCTCTTCTGGCAACATTTCAGTATGCTGCTTTGAGTTTTCTTCTAACTTCCTTATCAACACATCAGTATGATGATTTAGATTCTCCATGAAACTGTCAGCTAGTCTCTCCTTCTCATCATCTGCTTCATGAATGTTTCTCTGCTCTGGTTCACAATAATAAACTTCTTCAATTTGTTGGAATCTTGTTATCATTCTTGCATTCTTACTCTTTGTTTCCTGATTATCATTCATGAAAATTTCTTTGTCTTTCACATTCAAAAATTTATCCTCAGTATAGATCCTCTGTTTTTCCAACTCTCTTCTTTGAAGATCTAACTTTCTATACAACTCAACAATTTCAATTGGAGTAGAACTTGGAAACTTTACACAACTTTTCATACCTTCACTTGTTGTTGACCAATCATTAGATGGCCCCTCTTCCTCTGCTTCAATACTCTGTTGTTTATTTCCATGAGACCCCTCTGTCTCCTTTTGTTTCTGAGATCTTGCTATCTCAGCATTAATCTGAACAGATTTCAGATTCAACTTCTTCTCCTTAACAAGCTTCAAATTTTGTTCATCATCCTATGATGTACCTGCAATCATACACAATTCATTAGTTTTAAAAACACAAGACTTTCCAGTCTCGTTTGCTTCTTTAAGCATTTCTCCTTGAACAGATTTGCATGTGGAATCATCAAATTCCATCCTTGACTCAAAAATTATGAGTTCTTCTTTCCACAAGGCAATCTCCTTCTGCCTCCACTTCATTTGTAATGGTTTCCAAATTACCTTCTTTCCCTTCAGTGGAAATATCCATCCTCCTCTCTAGTTTTCCTCTTCTTGTAGCCATTTATTTAGTACCTCCAGTTGTACTTTCATCACTGCAATTTCTCTTTCTCTATCCTCATCATTCATCTTATCTCTGTGGAATTCTTTAGAAACTCTTCTCTGATCCTCCATGATAATCTTCTTCATGAGCTTCTCACTCACTATGAGTTACACTAAGCCTCTGCAACAGCAAGTCCTCCCTGCTTCCACTTACCTCACCAATCCCCTCTCTAGACTTGGTCTTTTGGCAAGCACTGGTTCTCTATCTCTAGAACCTCTTGAGCACTCTCTTCTGCTCTCTCTCTAGCCTTATATCCTCAACTCACCTTCTCTTGAGAACACTTCAGTTGTTCTCCCTATCCAACCTTTAGCTGGAATATTAGGTTCACTGCCATCATCATCAAAATATTTGTCTTTATCTTGTCTGCAACCAGAATTCTGCAATCATAATTTTCAAACCAGATTAAAATTATCTCACCTTCAAGATCTCGGCATGACCTTGTTCTCTTCATTCACTTGTACTTTGATTGGACTGTCTTCATTTATTTCTGCAAATGCCTGTTCACTTCAATTTTGTGTATCTATTGCTTATCATATTTAGAATCTGATCTCCTCTATCTTCCCTCATTGCACATGAATTCTGATTTAATTAAAAAAATATTTAACTTCCAAAAGAGCTTTTCCTGCTCTGATACCAAAATGATGCTGCCACAGCAGAAAAAACCCACAATATGCATATAAAATTTGAAAATGCATACCCAGTTACATATAACCCAATACTCTGGCGCGAAAGCTTCTCCTTTTACCAACCCCATGGTTAAAACCATATAATAAAACCCATCTCATGAAATTCAAATCAATATATCGATTTGGTTAAATTACCAAAGATGCCAATAATAACAATATAAAAGTTTCGGCCCACATTTACCAACCATCATATGGAAATGCGTTTATTACTTTTGACTTTGATATAGTTTATCAAAGGTATCAACATACATAAATGTTCGGACCCAATGCTTTACCAGTCCACTTACCTTTATTCAATGCTCATATGCGATCACCAATCCACATGCCAAGAACATTAATATATATTTGGACCATGTTTAACACTCCATACTTTGGTTTAAAACCCAACATATCAACATAATATTTTATTTGGGCCCACAACATATTATTTCATTTCATTCACGAGTTCGACTTTGGTAATAAAACCCAAAATATAATGGCCCACAACTTTAATAAACTCGCCTTTCTTCTACCATAGATCTTCACTTGTGATCCAACGGCAGTCGCAACACACCAACTGATCATCCGTAATCCAACGGATATCGCATTCAAATAAGCTTCAAACTTTAACGATTAGATTGCACGCGAAATGGGTGGTATAGAAACACCACATGTCAACCCATAACCATTATCGCGTTCAAACGGGGATTTACCACTTACCACTTTATAATCGCGCGAAAACCATTTGTGGTTTTCAAAAACCGCTTCACGGTTCCGTTGTGCTATTGTTCATAGTTTTTCTTCCAACTCTTCAATATGGCACCTCCGCATACTTGTTGAAATATTTAAACAATCCATCGATTCTTCATTTTGAAGATCTGCTCTCCGTTTGGCACAAGTGACTGCAATTAAATCCTTTTTCTATTGCTCCACTGTGATACCAACATCTCCATCCCACTACGCCTTACTTTGTGTTTTTCCGTCCTTTTCAACTCATGGTTTCGAACAGGGCTTACTTCAAATTTATCCTTTTGTTTGTTGGTTCTCATGTAGAACATACAAATGCGATTGCAAAAACAGTAACCTCTTCTCTGCAATTGAATCTCCTTTCTGACATTGATCCGAATTTCTTATGCGTTCCAGAATCAAACCCTCAGCCTACTTTCTATCGATTTGAAGGATCGCCCTTTTAATGGGTCACCATCGATCCATTCTGTGATCAATAGTAGCTCGTTATTATTGATTCAAACCCAAGTTTGAATATCATTATCTCGCAATCAAAGACTCTTTTTGTATTTCATTTTCCAATCTCCTGCATATGAATATGATGCCAAATCCTCTGCTTCACATACATATCATGCTTTTATTAATCAAAACATACACACTTAATTCAACACCGAATTTCTCTGTATATATAAAACTCAAATAATTACAAAGGATTTCTTCCTCTCTGGCCTGATATTCAATCAGTGGCCTTCTTCCTCTAATTTTCCCGTAGGCTTACAATCCAAACCCTATTTTCTCAAACCTACTCTATTTCTGTTCTACCTTGAATCTATATTTGTATGCCTTTTAGGCTTACAATTTATACAAATGGACTCTACTTTCTATCGATTTGAAGGATTGCCCTTTTAATGGGTCACCATCGATCCATTATGTGATCGATGGTAGCTTGTTATTATTGATTCAAACCCAAGTTTGAATATCATTATCTCGCAATCAAAGACTCTGTTTGTATTTCATTTTCCAATCTCCTGCATATGAATATGACGCCAAATCCTCTGCTTCACATACATATCATGCTTTTATTAATCAAAACATACACACTTAATTCAACACCGAATTTCTCTGTATATATAAAACTCAAATAATTACAAAGGATTTCTTCCTCTCTGGCCTGATATTCAATCAGTGCCTTCTTCCTCTAATTTGCCCGTAGGCTTACAATCCAAACCCTATTTTCTCAAACCTACTCTATTTCTGTTCTACCTTGAATCTATATATATATGCCTTTTAGGCTTACAATTTATACAAATGGACTCTATAATCAATTCCGGTTTAGATCCTTAACTTGCTCAAAAATTACTAAGAATCCTATAAGTCTTAAAATCACTACTTATCCCTAAGGATCCTCTTTCATCCACAAAATAATTAAACAAATTCTAATTTAGGATTTATAATTAATTCTTAAATCTCTTAATCCTTATACACTCTCAACTAGCCTAATTCTCTCATGTTCTCCAACATTCGAGAACATTTACAAAATTCCTCACAATATTTAATTAGTTCTCATTAAAATCACTCAAATCATTACATAAGAAACCAACTCCCTTGAAAACACAAAACCCCTAAGTCTATTAAAATACAAGGAATTTTCTTGAACCTAATGCCCCTACATCAAGCCAGATGTTGTGCCTCATTTTCATTTACTTTTGAAATATTTATCAAAACACCAAAAAAGCATATATGTTAGAAAAGGTAAAAAAATTGTATGTCAAAAAAGAATTTTGATTTATATGTTCGTGTATTAACATTATGTGTGGAGATGTGAAGGCAGGACAAGTCGGGCGTATTCGCGTGTAGAACAGTTCAAGGGTCGGGCTTATTGATGCGTTCAGAACATTGCACACAGGTCAGGGTCAAGTCAGGCTTATTCGCGAGCTTAGGAGAGACTAGCGCTACAGAATACTGAATAAGCTCAGGAGGGTTATACCGTGGAGAAAAACAAATTAGAAATCAAGATCGTTTATTCGTTAAAGAAACGTATGCTAGCCTATTGAATGAAATTGTGTTCATTATCAAAGACATCGTATAGATTTCCTAAAGGCAGAGAACTGGAGTATTTTCCTTAAAAACTTAGGAGTTTTGGAAGAAGCATAAAGAGGGGAAATCGATGCTCAGGATCAAAGCACATAATTGAAGCGGAGAGATGGACGACGGAGATCATATCACATAAATGCAAGTCATATGGATCATAGGTTGTGAAGAGAAGCCACGTGTTGGCCATAGGTTTTGTTGCATATCACATTCGGTAAAGGATACAAGTTTGATATATGGTTAAACTTGCAAATATGCGATGCGAAGAGCGACAAGTTTACGATCTGGATATGCGATGAATATCGCACATCGCATGCGATAAGATATTGTGGTGATCAGAGGAATTGAAAATTGGAAAATTTTTGAAGTGCTGGTGAGGTAAAGGTTATAAAATCCATTCTGCGATGAGGCATAAATTTTTGATATTACGAGGCGATGCGATCGCATATCGCACGTCGCAAGTTCAAGAGGAAGGGCGGTAAGAAATATGTTGTGAACGTCGAAGGCCGAAATGCGATGGAAAGGTAGACGTGATACCATTCAAAGGTTAAGTTGAACTTATTTAAAGTCCAAGAATATGTGCAGTTGCATTGGTTTTACAAAGAAACGTGAACACACGCAATGGACTCGAGTATATTACCTAACGTAGAGAAAAGGGAAAGAAAAGACAGAACGCAACAGACATGAGAAAAAGAGGTAGAGTCGGGCAGAAGGGGACATGATAACCTTGGTTGAAACAGGCATAGGCAGAGTCGGGAAAAGAGAGCACATAGTGGCATTGTTGGAAACGCAATAGCTGGGTCAAGTTGGGCAAGGATACGTTATTGCAGAATTGTTCGAATATCGCACCAGAAGCAGAAAAGACATGACAGCAAGAAGAAAATACAAATTTTGAACTTTGGAAGAAAGGCAGGGCAAGGATGTCCAATATGTCAGAAAGACACATCAGTACTTCAGAGAGACGCATCAGCAACAAATTAGATTCAGCAAAAAGAATAACCTTTCAAATTTTAATTTTTTTTCTTTGTTTATTAAGATCGAAGCTATAGTGATGTCTTCAGTTGCAATGTAATAAGTATTTTTAACAGTTTAGGTAGTCAAAGGAGTTAGGTAGTTACGAACTATTTTTGATGTATTTAAGAAAGATAGAAAGAAAGAAGAAGGGTTTCCAGTTTTGGACCTCTCGAAGACTAAAACTTTGGTATTTACTTTTCTAAGGAATTAATGAAAGAAGCAACAAGTTTCCTGCAACTGTTGATGGCGATTCGTTTTTCCTGTGCCATTTTGTGTCCCTTCTTCCTTGAATGAAGTGAAGTAATGCAGTTGTCGGTCTCTTAAATAACCTTAATATTCACTCCTTCACTCCAACTCCTCTCCCTTTAAAAACTCTCTCTGGAACTTGAAATTAATAGATTTTGTGTTTATAGCATATAAGTTTGAGTTTCCTCTCTCTCCATAAATTCATTCTGAAATTTAGAGTGGTAGATTCTGTGTTATAGCATATCATTTTGAGTTTCTTCTGCAGTTCTTCTTTTCCATTCAGATATCAGAAGTGAATGGCATTGTAGAGTCTTTCATTATACCAGATTGTTAAGGGTTTAAATAATTAGTTTCCAAAGGGATTGAACGAATACCACTTGATATAATTACTTTGTGATACATTTCTAAAAATGTCTTAAGCAATGATTTCTTTCCACATCCAAGGAATTGTCTCTTAAGATACAACAAGACCGATAGACAGGTAGAAGTGGTGAGCATGACAATGATACTCATTCTCCAAGGTTACTGCAGCAAACATCCTAAGTTGTGGGATTAATATTTACCTTATGTGCAGCATGCTTACAAACGAGCCTTACATTCTTCAACTAATCGATCGCCATTTGAAACATGTTTTGGGTATCTACCAAAGTCACTGATGGACTTCATGTTCGGTGAAGAAGATAAATTTGATGGAGACGACGATTCAAATAAAGCAATTAATTTCATTCAACAGATACAGCAGATACATGAAGCAGTGTAGGAACAGTTAGAGAAGAGTCAGGCCAAGTACAAAATGTGCCATGAAAAGCATCGAGTTGATCATAATTTTTCAGGTCGGTGATCAGGTATGGTTATATATCAGTAAAGATAGGTTGAAAGGTGAAGGTAAGAAACTGAAACCCATCAGGTATGGTCCTTTCAATATTGTGGAAAATATTGGAAATAATTCATTCCGGTTAGATTTAATACCATGCATGCATATTTATGCAATTGTAAATGTAGAAAATATGAAGTTGTATGAACCTCTGATGATCCTTGATCCAGAGGAAGACACACAGAGTCCTACCATTAAAGATTTGGCACCTGAGTATATGAATGTGTAGCAGGAAGATACTATCTTAGATAGGAAATTTTGCACTTCCATGCGAGGAGATGTTGAATATCTTTGAGTGGGACTCAAGGGCATGAATCCGAGCAAGGCGAGGTGGATGGAGATCGAAAAAGTGAGGGATTTGTACCCTCACCTGATATCTACTTAAATCAAACTTCTATTTGTCCAAAAGCTTTCAAGTGGAGAGGTTTGATCCAGGAGGATCTTACTTTAGATCAGATCGATAGTGAGGTCTTGTTCATCTTCAGTTTGTCTGATGAGAAGTCCATTTCAGTCTTCATTTCGTCAGATTCCCTAGTGTCCCAGATGAAAGAATCTTCGTCATGGTTATGATGCGGTTCGAATTTGGTGCATGGTCAAATTTTCATGTGGTGACAAAATTTATATGCATGGTGATTTCATTATGTAATGGTGTGTGGTAATCCTATGGTGGAAAAGACATAAGACCTAAATCCTAAGTGGTGATATGTAACCTAGCACTAAGTTATAAAGACCTAGCGCTATGGTGTTAAACCTTACCTATGTATTAAACCCAAGTTATGAAGGTTGCAGACCATATTTAAAACTTTTTAATATAAACTATATCAAAACACACAGTTAACCATGGGGGGAGCCTAACCGTAGCGGCACCATCAGGCAGAGGTAGCATGTGATCGAGGTTTGTTAACAGCCCACAGTTATGAACGCGGACCACAAGAAAGACTGCATTATTTTGGATGTTAATCAGACCACAACCGCCAGAGGATGGAGTTGTCACATGCAGAGTTACCACACCGTTGTGAAGCCACTGGGAACAGAACCGCAAGGTGGCAGCTAATGGTTAGACCGCCCATGGTCACATGCCAAACCGCCCACCGCTTCTCGTCATCAGCTGACTGTCAAGGTCTATTTTTATTATAAAGTATTATTTTGGGTTTTATGGTTTCATGTGCAGTTGTATTATTCAAACCACCATGTAACCTAATGCAAGGTGTCCCTCATGTATAAGACAAAGACCTTACATCCACCTAATGACATTAATTTGTAAAAACAACCTTACTATGTTTAGCCAAAGGGGTCTAGAACTTGCACTATTTAACCTTAGCCATTTCACCATGATGGAGAAGATAGAGTGATTTCGAAGACTTGTATTCAAATTCTAGAAGAGAGAGGTTGTTTTGTTTTCAATGTAATTTGGTCGTCCAGAGGCGGAATTGAGCACAGAGACAGGCGTTGGAAAGCTAGGAGAGAGAGATTTCTATTGACAGCAACCAGAGGTGCTCCGAGCATGTACATTCTAGTATTTTTCTGTGTAAATACTTCCTTTTATCAATCCTTAATAAAACATATGCCCATATTCAAAGCGGACCAGGAGACATAGTCCACCAGGTACAAACTCCGTAATCAATGTTTGTTGTCTTCTATCTCTGTTCTTTGCTGCAATTTCATGTTTAAGATGCTTCTTAAGTTCTGGTTTAAGTAATTCAATCATTTTATTTCCTTCAGTAATCCACTTTAATCAATCAAGTTAACAATCAATTCATTGTTGGCAAATAATCAATTCTACTTCAGTATTAGATCAGATCTATTTCAGATCATGACAAGTGGTAATCCCCCCAAGCATAGATGAGACATTGTTGTGTGTGATCCTTGCCATGTGTTGAAAAGTGGTAATCCCCCCAAGTTTATGTTAAGGTGGGAATATTAGTAAATGTGATATATGAATCTCCCCTATAATTATTCTTCTTCATTAGATTGAAACATCCTTTTTCCAGAGTAGATATGAACAAATATGACCAAAGAAAGCAGATATATTTATTGCCGAAAGAAAATCCTCCCTTGCTGAGAGGGAGTGTTGAAAATTGGAAGCTCAGGGAAGAATTTCCTTAAATAAAATCTCATTTCTGACAATTTTGTATTTTCTAAAAATAGGAAGTCATTTCTAGCATCTGAAGTATGACTTTCCAAAAATAGTAAATCACCTTGCATCAATTGGTAAATAAGTATAGTTGAAGGAAAAGAACTTAAATTCTCATTACTCAATGCTAATAGTTCAATCTCAACTTAATCATCATCATCATCATTATTATTATTATTATTATTAGTATTATTATTAAAATCCTTTATGATATTATGATATTATTATTAAAAATAATTACAAGTCACCTTACCTTCATCACCTCAATCACTTCACACCTCTCTCCTTGATGACTCACATGGCACTGCGTAACTCTCTCTCTCTCTCTCTCTTAATGATATGTTACACTCTCTCTTACGCACTCATTAAAGACATGGCATATTCC
This sequence comes from Pinus albicaulis, assembly GCA_034641835.2. Lineage (NCBI taxonomy): Eukaryota > Viridiplantae > Streptophyta > Pinopsida > Pinales > Pinaceae > Pinus > Pinus albicaulis. The sequence continues at coordinate 168,075,947 of CM076575.1, forward strand.
TCTTATACTCATTAAATTCATGTCATAAAAGATTCATATTACACTATCTTTAATCCATCGTTACGCTCTCCTTAACTAAGACATGTGTTCCTCTCTTAATGGAATAAGTTACTAAGGCATGTGACCCTCTCCTTAATGGAATAAGTTTCTAAGTCATGCATACCTCTTCTTAATGGAAAAAGTTACTAAGGCATGTGCTTCTCTCCTTAATGGCATAAGTTACTAAGGCATGTGTTTCTCTAATTAACAGCATGAGTTACACTCCCCAAAATGGAATATTTTACTCTTCATCAAGGCATGTGTATTGCTCCTTTATGAAAAGAATTAGTTAATCCTCCTATATATGTGTCTCATGTCTTCTCACCTGACTATTACTACTTGTGCATCGTGAAAGAAGAATTAAAACTTGAGAGAGATAGTTGGAAAGACTTGAAGAATATTGTGAGAGAGAGAGAGAGAGAGATAGTTGGAAAGACTTGAAGAATATTGTGAGAGAGAGAGAGAGAGAGACTTGGAGAATAAGAGAAAAACTTGGTGAGCAAAGGTTTATTAAGTGTTGCAGTGTTTTAGTGTTGATTCAATTGAAGGGAAGGTTGATTCAGTGTTTTCATATATTGCTACTACTAGTGATCTTCATGCTACAACTTGTTCATATTTGGGTGAACTTACCCATTCTCCTGATATCTCATTGTACTGTGTATCTCTACTGAACAAATGATATCTAATAGAAGAGGAATCTAGTTAGGTTTTCCCCTTGTGGGTTTTTCCCTATTCATTAGACCTAAACTCTCCATGTCTCATTTTTTTCTTGGTTATATTATACTGTGCATTTGTTTTATGTCATATCTACAATTGTTTAACTAATATTGTAGCAGAAATATATTCTAGGAATAAGTAGTTGTTTCAAAATAGAACATGAAAATTTCCATACTTGGTGCCTACTCTAATCCATATAATGATTTATTTAACTTGCAAAAACGATTCTCTTGACACCTTTTAACAATCCCTTTTGGTTGAAAAATATATACTTATTATTTTAGTTCCCCATTAAAGAAGGTAGACTTAACATCTAGTTTTTGTTTCCATTTATGTTTTGTAGCTAAATAAATCATCAACCTAATTGTATTTAGCTTAGCTATAGGTGTAGAAGTTTCTTCAAAATTTATTCCCTCTTTCTGTGAGTATCTTTTTGCAACTAACCTAGCCTTATATTTATCTATACTTCCATCAGCTTTAAATTTGGGTTTGAATAACCATTTGGATCATATGGGTACCTTATTTTTAGGAAATTTTGTGAGTTCCCAAGTGTCATTCTTCATTATAGACTCATATCCTTCCTTCATTGCATATATCCACTCGTTATTCTCATTATCTTCTTCGAAATTCAAAGGTTCTATGATATTCATAACTTTAGTCATTAAGGCATAAATTTAAATCCTAATGGTGGCTGTGTTTGATGAGGTGACCTTCTTGGTACTTTGATGCTTTCATCTCTTCTCCTTATTTGTAGTGAATCATCTCTTCCTCTTGGTTTGTTGTGGTTGGTAGAGGTGTTCCTGCCACCAGATTTGTCTTCCTCTTTTTGTTCTTGCTTATCATTTTCTTCCTTTTTGACATCATCATACTCGTAAGGCATATGTCATACATCATATATGTCATTCTTATGGCCTTCATTTGCAAGTTCTTGAAATTATACATCTTTTCTTGAAAATATTTTGTGTGCAAGGATCAAACAACTTATAAGATTTATGATCATAACAGTTACCTATGAAAATATACTTTACGGATTTTACATCAAGTTTCCTCCTATCTTATTTCAGAGAATGAGAGAATTATTTTCTACCAAATATTCTTAGATGGATTACTATTATTTTATAACCAACAAAATTCTTCAAAAGGAGTCTTACAGCCTAATATTTTAGTTGGAATTAATTTTTTCAAGTAAACAACAGTGTTAACAGTTTTCGCCCAAACATAATTGCTAATACTTTTACCTTTTAACTTGCTTTGTGCACATTCAATCAAGGTTTTGTTCTTCCTTTCTGCTACTCCATTCTACTGTGGAGTATATGGTATTGTGTATTATTGTAAAATTCCATGGGATTTGTAGTAATTTATGAATTCATAATAAATATATTCTCCCTCTTGATTTGATCAGAGGATCTTGATGTATTTTCCTTTTTTTTCTTTTCAACCATATTTTTGAACCCATTCAAATATTCAAATACATCACTCTTTTTTCTCATGAAGTATACCCATGTATATTATACAATCCTCCAATTCGAACTCCTTTTGTAATGAAATTGAAGTGATCCTGCATATCTTTCACCAAACAATGTGAATTTATAAATTCAATCTTCAAGCCCTAACCAGTTATAGTACATACTGAGATTAGATTCTTCTTAACACTAAACACATACATGACATTGTGAATTAGTTTAACATGACCATTAGGTAATGTCATGCATACAATACCATACCCTTTAATTTTTTTTCAGTGATCATCTCCAAGATATAAATTCATACCATTATTAGTTTCATAAAAGTTCTCAAACCAATGTCTATTACAATACATACATATGGAGGCTCCGGAATAAATAAACCAATTATTTAGATAATTTATTTTAGCAAATAGTGCAACATATGTAACAAATAGTCTGAAATTTTTGACACTATCATTAACAGGTTCTCCTCTATCAAAAAAAACTACCAATCTACCTTTTATTTTTATGTTTGGACTCATGGGATTTTCATTTTATGCAATATCTGGAGTAGTTCCAAACTTATCATAGTAATGACATTTAATATCAACCTTTTGAGACGTCATACATAGTTGTGCTATTGCAAATGGTGTCTTACCAAATGATGGTTTTCCTTGTGGTGAACTTCCTCCTTTATTACCTTCCCATGGCTTCCTTTTAGAAGATGGTTTCCCTTTTTCCATTAGTGCCAAATCAGAATTTTGAGGCTTAATATTTCTTCGCCTTTCTTCCTCCTGCATGAGTATACCTACCAACTCATCAAAAGTAGGAGCCTTCTCCCATAATACAAGACTTGTGATGAACATTTGATACTCATATAAACATTCCATTTAATTTATAGTGACTAGGTCATTCCTAGATGTTGCTTCATTGATATCTCTAAGTTTATATTTAAAATCCTTAATTTTGTAAATAAAATTACTGATGTTTTCATTTTCTTCCATTTTAATAGATAGAAGTTTATTATTCGAGCACAAGAGTATATTTTTATTATTTGATTCGAACATGTTCTTAAGCATTGTCCAGGTATTGTTCGACGTCTTTCAGTCTCTAATATATGGTATAATGTTGTCTTTTACGGATATTCATAGTAGAAATTAATCCTTACTCTCTCACTTCTCCCAATCTTGAATTGATTCAGATGTTGCTCCTGTAGGTACCTCTGGCTTCACATCATCACAACTTGTTATCGACCATGCATTGTATCCATCCATCAATATCTAAAATTCACGTAATTGGCGACATCCAACTTAGTTTCTTCATTTAGGTACGATTGTGCTATATTATTAGCCATCTCAATTTTTTTTAAGCTACTTCACGGAAAGAAAAACACTAAAAATAGTTCATGTAATATCAAATTGAATTTATGCACTTCTGTAGCAGCTAATTCAGTAGCTTCTCCCCCCTTATTGCAACACCTTCACACTCACCAATCTATCCAGCATGGTCGCTCTTCCATAATTTGCATGACCTTCAAAGTTATATTGCCAAATTTGCAACCTCATATATAAATCTTGATTCTTATTTTTTACCACACTTCATGTTGGGGATTCACACCATAATTCCCGAAATACTACATGCCATTACTCGGCACAACAACATCCATAAAAAAATAATGGTTATACATAATCAAGAGGGCTCTATTTTTTTTAAATAAATGGTTATACAACTTCAGTTTTAAAAAATGAGGAGGTAGAAAACCTCTTCAAGAGGCCCAAGTCCAAATTTGATGGTGCTCTAATGAAAAAAGTCCAAATTAGAAGGGGCTCTAATAAAAATTTGAAATAAAATATAATCACCTCTTACAATATCATACCCTTCATTGGAGAGTTAAGTGAAATTTTCAACATGAATTTCATCAACAATGACAAATATTCCCTAACATACAAGATCTTGCCACAACCACCTTAAAGTATTCTTGTTTTGCTAAGATCCTATTATATAAAAATAAATCCCATACATAGCAATTTATATGTTTCGGGTTATCCTTACAATCAATGAAAAAATATTCCTCAATACACAACATCACCACCCCACTACGTATCACATTTATCCCTCTTCCAGTATCACAATCCCTAGTTTGGATCCTTATATGCATAGCTCCATGGCATCCACAACAAGGAATTTCATTGATGGATTCTCCCTCTTTTAGGCAGGATTTCACACACATCAAAAAATAAATAGTTTATAAAGGACAATGAAATGTGATGCCTCCTTCTCATCACATAACTCAATAAATCCAAAAATTTGGGTGTTGTGCTCAATGAATATAACACAAGAAAAATGGCGTAGTGATCAAGTCAACTCAGATCTCCATGACTAATTTTTCCACATCATTCTTCACATAGAAAACACTCCCTCAATAACTATACTAGTTCACACCCAACATTCACACCATCCACACCTTCACGACCCTTACTCTGATACCAACATGGAAATCTAATGAAAAAAATGAATAAGGATGTAGCTCTTTAGTGAGGCAATTTCTCACTCAAGAGACTGCACCGCAACACTCACTTTTATTCACCAGGCTACGATTGTATTACATATAAAGGATTAGATTATGGTTGAACATATTCCTTAAAAATAGGAACTTCGAACCAATAATTCTAATCAAGGAAAACATTTCTAAAAACACATAATTGGTTCTAATTATGGGAGAATATTCTAGATATTTCTCCATTATTCCAACAAAAACTTCAAAATCATGTCTATTTAACCTTAATTTAAGTCTTGAGTTTTCTTAAATTATAACACAAATTAAAATGAAATTACACTCAACTTCTTAGCTTTTCTTTACTTTAAGCAATTCATTCAATTTTTTTAATTTAACGTAAAATTCCATGTTTACACAAATAGATGGTTTGGACAATCTCACTTAGATAGTCACACAATTAAAATTGGGAAACCATTATTTGACACGAATATTAAAACATAATTTAATTTGGAAAATCATGATTTGAAAGATGGTATCATTACGTGGTCTTGGACGAACTTTCTACAATATCATGACACAATGCCAATTAGCCACCCATGTTTTGGCTAAATTATGGCCTTCTATGTTTTGCAATGTCATTGGTAACTCATTTAAACGTGTATTCCTACTAGACATGTGAGTATCTATATATAGAGAGTCTATTGCACTCTCACTTCCCCGTTTTTCTCCTCCTCTATGTGATGGGAAATTCCATGATTATAGTGGTAGAAACTATGTTATTCATATCTTTAGCAGTAGGTTAGAAGGATCTCTTGAGAATTCTCAAATTTATACAACAAACATTGACCTTCCCCATCCTCTTATAAGACTTGGTGTATTTGCCCACAACAAAAGGCTACAAAATTCACACAACCTTGGATCTGGACTCATTTTTTACCTTGAATATCTGGAATTTGATTCTCAAGGAATGTATATAGGTTGTGGTGATGGGTGGATCAAGCAATTTTTTTCCTAGATAACCTTAATGTTCTTATGGAGAACTATACATACATTGGATCTCGTCCTCTCAACCTCACTTTTGGTAGCCATGGGGAATTATTAATCTATGAGCCTTCTCATCCCAAACATATCTAATGAAATGGGAATGATTATGGTGTTGATAACCAATATAGAAGTTTCATTAATGGTTGTGCTCACAAAAATAACACCATCGTGTGTCATTGGGTTTAAGAATTGTAGCATGAAGAGAGACACAACCAATGGAACCATCCATATACCCATTCATCATGTCATTTGCAGTGGTCAGTACTTTCTCAACATCCGACATTTCTAATTCACATAAAACAATAGAAGGAAACGCGAAAATGCTTCATGATATTATGAATTATATCATGTCATGGCATTCGTGGAAGCGAACTTTGGGTTTTGATGCCTAGAATTTTCACCTGGCTTGTGCCTCAACCAAATATTTCTCTTTGGAAATATGGAAAATAATTGGAATTTTATGCCATTAAATATGCTACATTATAGGAGATCACCATGGGAAAACCCATGGGTTTTCAAAACTCCAAGTTGAAAAATAACTATTTTTTATAGGATAGGACAAGTTAGGACAAGACATTACAACATATTTTCCATACTATACTAGAGAGTGCCTCTTGATGCAATGACTGACATTGGTTTTTTTTTATTACTATTTTCAATTTTTTTAATATAAATATTATTTTATTATTTTTAAATGTAAAATTACGTGGTCTCTCGACACATTAATTAATTCTTACATAAGAATAATAACATAAATTAATAATTCAAACTTTCATATATATATATATATATATATATATATATATATATATATATATATATATATATATATATATATATATATATATATATATATATATATTTTAAATAATTAAATATATTACATTATTAAACAATAATATAATAAAATTACACATGAAAACTCTAAAATTATATGAAAATTAAAGGTTTTTTTGGGGGAAAAAAAAGAAAAAGAAAAAACTCTACAATTATGTTATACCTCAAAACAGGATATAGTTTTTAACAATGTGAAACATAGTTAAAATTTTTCTATCTTGAAAAATGATTTCAAACATGTTAACACTCAAAGTAATTTAACTATCTCCCCAATGGGGGTTTCGGTCTCCGAGACATGCTCAACATGTGGGAAATGAAGGGTCCTATATGACAGACATGGAGGAGGCCAGATAATCTTCCCTCCCATTACATAAGTTGTAAGGTGAAATGATTTGTGAGGTGTGTGAGATTTTATTTGTCCTCTGTGGGAATGTGTGTTGGTCATGTAAGACTATTAATGGCAAATGTTGGGGATGTTGTAGGTTATATTTGGCTGGCAATGTGGAGGCTGGTAGACTTTGGTTTGCAAAGCTATAGTTTGGTTGGGTTCTTCGGCCCTCGGGTAGTCTTGGAGTGGTGGAGAAAATGACATCGTCGCTTCCTCCACTAAGAATGGAAAAAAAAAAGCTTCAAGTTTGAGTTATTGTGCCTAGTTCGTCGCCCCTGTCAGCATGTTGTAGGAAATTTGCATGGTAAGGTGGTTATACTTGGTGTCCATTATTGTTGAGCTTGGTGGATATTTATCTAAGTGTTCTTTTGGTTGGGGTGGTGCCTAGGTCTTTCGTCTGCAGTAAGTTTTTTGGTCATCCTCCTCTCTCTGGTTTTTTCCTGTCCTTCTGAGATGCATGCATGCTGGGGTATAATCTCTTGGGACTTGGGGAGGAAAACTGTTGGAAATGGAGGTAGCAGGGCTTTGGGTTGGCTTGTTTTGAGCATGGCCAGAAGCCTGGCTGGTAATTTTATCAATTGGGTGACTACCACTTGGTCTCAGAGGTCATCGCGGGGTATGGTGGTGTCTGCTTTGTATTTTACATGTCTCTAGTTAGGCTCTCGAGCACTATGCTATAGGGTGAAGTCAGTCGGCCCACGACTATATTTCTAGGTGTTTCCCCTAACATCAGAGAGGAAGCATCATTGGTTTGGCTAGCGCAGAATTTAATTTTTGCCAAGATTGTCTCCCTCCTTGTTTGTGTGTGGTGGCTAACAGTTCCGAAGGGGAGGCTCTTGTTGCTTGATTTAGGGTTGGATCCAAGATTGCTTTGGCTCACGGTTTGTCAGGAGGTTGTGAGGACAGTTGTAGGTCTCGTATTGGGGGTGTCTTCCTGGGAATTCACCATGCGCCTTGTACCACAGAGCTCTCGCTCCCAACCCCTGCAAATGGTTGACTTGTAAAATTGGGGTGGCTCGGGAAGGGATTTGGAGGTGGTGTTTAGGGATAGGGTTGCTACAATATCCAAGTGAGGAGGGTGTGTCGATAGTGGTGCAGACATGGCATCGTCTGGTGCTTTAGGTGGCAAAGGAGGTGTGGGTTTTGTCTGGGTGGATGTGCAACTTGCGGCAATAGGAAGGGGAGTGTGGATTGTGGTTTTGTAGTAGGTGTACGGGGTCGGAGTAGTAGGCAGGGGCATGTAGGTCTTTAAGGGCGTACAACTATTGGCCAGAAATACTGCTCTTCTGCTCAATGTGATTTACTTCAGACATTTCTGGATCATCTAGAAGCATGCGACAGGACTAGAAAATAATATGATCTGAATATGGACAAACTATTTTTTTGTGCTAGCTTCCTCATTGGTAAAAAATAAAAGTGTGCTTAAGGATCGTCTCTAATAGCCTATTTATTAGAGGGTTTACGTGTCAAATTTGTGTGTCTTTTATGAGAAATTCATGAGATAATTTAGGTTTAAAAACCCATAAATAGAAATTAAATTGTAGAGAATATAATACAAAGCAAGCACATTACACAGTAGTGTTCAAGAATTTCACCCCTATTGGGCTACATCCCCTTGGACCAGCTTCAATGGCTTGGCCCTCTTTGATTAACTGATCAAAAATATAAATACATTCAGATCATAAGCTATGATGGCTCTCAAACCTGCTCCAATGGCTCTGGGACACCTCAATACCCCTTTTTTGGTTCTGACTGAGTCTAATTCTGACTCACTAGGAAAAAGTTATGCCTCTTTCAATACCTTGGCTTGGGCCTCTATATGAGATCAAAATGAAAAAAAGTGTTGCTTACTGTTAGAAAATTATATATTACAGAGCAATGGAACACATAAAATATGCGGAAACACAAACACATAAAACATATAAACAAGGGAGACAGATATATGTGGTTCACCCAACCTGGGCTACATCCACGGAAACAGTCAGTCCTTCCTTTATATGATCCCTCAAAATGAAGAGACACAGCCTACAATATATCCATTGTAATATCCTCTTCCATGTCACACAGTCCCCCTTGCTATTTCTCACTCAGAATATACACACCATACATAGATGCAATACAATACCCTAATACAATAGAGGGGTTGCATTCTAGGGAAAAAAAACCTTAAATTAAACTTAACTTCTACCGTCAAATCATCCACCTAATGAATGGCCCATAATGACTACGAAATTACAATATTTTACAAGGAAATTTTACATATGTTTTTAGCTTCAGGGGCATTGCCCCTGAAACACCCCGCCAGGGGGGGGTTCCAAAATGGCGTCGTTTTCCCCCCCTAGACCCCCTTGATGAATATCAAATGATGGGCGGCATTGCCACTCCGTTAAGAATAGGGGTCCAACGCGGTGATGCATCTAAATAAGGAAGATAATCAGGCTCCACACCCAACAATCTCCCACTTGGAGAGTGATTTTAGCAACTCCACCACTGCTTCATTTGCTGGAAAAAATACTCCACTTTGGACCTGGCTATTTCTCATCTTCATCATCATACTTGAACACCAATTGAAACAAAGAAAAATCTCAATTTCTCCTCGGTTACAACTTTTGTTAGCATATCTGCAGGATTCTAGCTAGTGTGTATCTTTTCCAGCTTCAACTGTCCATGTTCCAACATTGATCGTATGAAGTGGTACTTGAGTTGTATGTGTTTAGTCCTGGAATGAAATTATGAGTTATTTGCAAGATGAATGGCACTCTGGCTATCCCTATATAACCTTCCCATCTCCTGCTTCTTACCCATTTCATCCATAAAATTTTGTAACCAAATCATTTCTTGACTAGCCTCTATAACAGCAACATACTCTGCTTCTATTTTTGAAAGTGCAACAACACTTTTAATTTTTGAAACCCAACTGACAGTTGTTCCACCTACAATAAATACATACCTTGTAGTTATCCTCTTGTTATCTCTATCACCTGCCATATCTGCATCAACATATCCCTGTAGATAAATGTTTGAACCACCAAACCATAATGCTTGATTTGTGGTACCTCTCAAATATCTAAGAATCCATTTCATTTCCATCCAATGTTATTTTCCTGGATTTTTCATGTACCTGCTTACAACTTCCACTGCATGCGCAATATCAGGCCTTGTGCAGACCATTGCATACACTAAGCTTCCAACTGCTTACGCATATGGAACTTTAGACATATAATCCATTTATTCTTGGGTCTTAGGGCACATCTGCTTACTAAATTTGAAATTGCTAGCCAAAGGTATACTAACTGGTTTTACATTTTGCATATTAAATATTTTCCACACCTTTTGTATGCACTCATTCTGAAACAATGTTAATTTGTGATTTTTCCTGTCTCTAGTTATTCTCATACCAAGGATTTGTTTTACAGCTCCCAAATCCTTCATTGCAAATGAATTTTTAAATTTTCTTTTGAGCACATTTATTTCCCACATGTTAGACCCTACAACAAGCATGTCATCTACATACAATAACAATATAATATAGCTGTCATCATTTTTCTTTTTCAGATAAACACAATGATTAGAGTGACATCTAGTATAACCTTGTTCAGACATAAACCTATAAAATTTTAGATACCACTTCCTTGGAGCCTATTTTAAGCCATACAAGCTCTTCTTTAACCTAAACACTAATTTTTCCTTCCCTTTGACCTCATATCCTTGTGTTTGCGACATATGGATCTCTTCCTCCAAATCTCCATTGAGAAATGTTGAATTTACATCTAACTCTTAAAGATGCAAAGATTCTGCTGCTACAAGACTTAAAATAGTTCTGATTGAAGTCATATTAAAAATAGGAGAAAATATTTTATCAAAGTAAATACCTTTCTTCTATGCAAAAACCTTCAACACAAGTCTAGCTTTGTGCCTATGTTTTCCTCCATCTTCTTCCTTCAGCCTCTAAACCCATTTATTCTGCAATGTTGTTTTACCTGCTAGAACCCTGAATAAGTCCCAAGTCTAGTTATGTATTAAGGAGTCCATCTCTTCTTCCATGGCTAGATCCCACTTGTTCTTGGTTTCTACCTGCATTTCTTCTTCATAACATTAGGTTTCACGATAATCAGTCAACAATAAATAATATAATGAAAGAGAGTATCGTTCAGGGGATCTACTTATCTTGGTAAATCTTCTACGCAACTTTCAAGTGTTTGAGGTGCCTATTGTTGTTGTGGTGGTTGTTGTTGTTGTAGATGTTGATTATTATTTTTTTCAGGCACCTTAAATTTTTCTATGATCTCATCAAGAACTGTGTATTCTTTGTTTTCTTTTTCATGTTTCTTTTCCTGCAATTGATTCTTATACACAACCTTTTCATTGAATATTACATCTATGCTCCTAATTATTTTATGATTTTCATAATCATATAAGAGATAACCAAAATAATTAACACCATATCCAATAAAGTTACATTTATTTTATTTTGCCTCAAGCTTTGGTCTATTTTCTTTATTAATATGGACAAAGGCCTCACAACCAAAAGGCTTTTAAAAAAAAGTAGCTTACCATTTTACCTATCCATGCCTCCTCTGGAATACCACCATCGAAGGAACTTGAAGGCCCTCTATTTATTAGATAAACAAAAGTATCTACAACATCTGCCCAAAATTGTAAAGGCAATCTTGCATGCAATCTCATGCACCTTGCACGCTCCATGATTGTTCTGTTCATCCTTTCTAACACACCATTTTCTTGTGGTGTTCTTGGAACTGTCTTCTCTCTACGAATTCCATGCTCTGAACAGTACCTATCAAACTCTTTTCTGCAATATTCACCTCCATTTTCTGATCTCAGAAACTTCAAATTCTTTCTTGTCTCAATCTCAACAAAATCTTTCCATTTCTTGAAAGTATCAAATAGATCAAATTTATTCTGAATATAATAAATCCAAGTTTTTCTAGTTGCATCATCAATAAAAGTAGCATAATAACGAGAGCCACCAAGAGATGATACCTGAACAGGTCCCCATACAACTATATGCAAAAGCTCTAATTTTTCACTCTTCTTTTCTTTCCCAACTCTAAGAAATCTGACTCTCTTCTGTTTTCCATAAATACAATTCTCATAGAAATCCAAATCAATATTCTTCAAACCCAGAAACGAATTTCTTGAGTGAAGAATCGCCATCCCCTTATCACTCATGTGTCCAAGCCTATGATTCCATAATGTTGCATTTGCTCCTTTGGAAGTTAAAGCATTAATAAAGTTTGAAATAGCATTACATAAATACAATGTACCAACATTTTCACATTTTTCTATTACTAGGGCTCCTTTAGTGTCCTTCCAAGTTTTATTTGTGAAAGTTTTCACACAACCTTCACCACCTACTTGCCTTGTTGAAATCATATTTTTCTTCAAATATGGAACATGCCTTATCTCCTTTAATAACCATTGGTTTCCATTTTGGTGTTTTACAAGAAATTTACCGATTCCAACGATTTTACAGGATTTATCATCACCTAGACGAACCTGTCCAAAATCTCCTTGAACATAGTCATGAAAATATTTCTTATCAAGTGTGGCATGGAATGAGGCCCTGATGCAACCATAAGGCCGCAAATACCCAAAGATGCAAGGTTAGCATAATTAACCCCACATTACCTCCATTAACCTTAAACGTTTATCTTTTAATCATATGCATGCAGAAGATTAACAATAAGTGGCTCTTGGGTTTATAACTCATATAACCATATAATAATTTTTTTACCTTATCGCATACATGGATGCAACTTTATACAAACCCCGCAGACCTGTGGTTTATGGGCCCACACACAACCTGACCAATCACAGCGAATCACACTTCGCAACTTATATAACTTAGCAAATCGTAACCCATAACAAATAACTTTAAAAACTAAAAAATCCCAACGTTGATGCGAAATATCTCTGGAACTGTGATGCAATCTCCACCGTTGGTATATGCCAGATCCAACGGTCCCGTTGTACCGTCTCACACCACCATCTCCCATTTGTATCACATCGCAATTAAAACAAATTACCATGTGATGTTTAAACAATAAACTCTAAAATCGCCAATATGCGATATGGGATTGAACTCTTTTCCCGACACATGTCCACTTCGCAATTTTCTCAACTTACCTCATCGTAAATTAAATCATCTACCTTGTGATTTCGTTAACAATAAACACTAAAATTGCTCATGTGTGATATGTGCTTGCATCCTCCGCCCGACACATGTCCACTTCGCAACTTTTCAAACTTAACTTTGCGATGTAATTGGTCCGTCCATCTCTCACTTCAATTCTACGATTTAATCCTCGTCGTCTGATCACCTCCTTTGGAAATCTTATAAAGGTTTTTTGCCTTAATTGATTTCTCTGTTTCTTCGGTTTTCGTCGCTCTATAGCTCCATCTTCTCCACGCTACTCCCTGTGATAGTTCATTCAATGAACTCATGTGACTCCATCTTTCTCCACGGTGTTAAAACCCTCTTGAGATTTATTCTAGTTATCTAATCATTCAGAGAACGATTTTGGTTGCTGCAACACCTCTGACATTGTTCTCAATCCAGAATTCGTAATTTCATCTTCGACTTGCACAACAATTTTAATTGCACTCATTCTCTCCAATTAGCTTCTCTCACAGCCAATTACTCCAGAATCGGAATCACTCGTGATTCTACTCAATTCTTCCCCTATAAATCCTTTTCACTCAGAAAGACTTATACACTCATCAAAATTCAAGTAATCAGTAATGTATCATACAGAAATCAGATTTATTCTTTTATGGATCACTCAGCACATAAAAGAACAATCACACAGTTTTTAATTTATTAACACTCCACACTCCACATAAACTCAAAATTGAGTTGTATATTTATAAACAAATAATTACAGTAATGAGACCTTCTCTCGGCCTAATTTTCTTTATCAGTGGCCTTTTCTCATCCCTCTTTCTATATATAACTCTGTCTGTAGGCTTACAAGCAAATCCCCTATCTAAGAATCATTCATTGTCCTTTGTGCCTTTGAGGCTTACAAATTTATACAAAAAATTTTGTAACCAATTCTGGTTCAGATCCATAGGTTACTCGACTAAATCCTAAGGATCCTCTCAAATCCATAAAATCATCAACTAATTCCTTTAGTCTATGATTCACAATCCCTTTGAAATCTCAACTATCCTAAATCTCTCATGTTCTCCTACATTCGAGAACATTTAAAAATATGCCTCACAATATTTAATTAAATCATATTCTAAATGTCTAACATAAATCACTCAAAACATTGAAAATTACATTAATTAAATACTTTAGAAAACCAACACCCTTGAAATATAAGACCCCCTAGATTCTACTAAATGTAAAAAAATTTGGAACCATGATGCTCCTGCATCAGCCTCCCAAGGTAGAAAATAATCATGATCTCCAGATCATGTGTCTTCAATGCTGATGGAATTCCTCATAGATCCCAAAATTTTCTATGTAGTTTGTCTTTGGTTGTTGTTGTTGTTGTTTGTTGTTGTTCTCCAAGTATTCCTACTTTATGTTGCATTGCCCCACTGGCTATTCTCTCACAATTTGTTGTTGTGTTTTTCTTGATGTTGTTGCTTTGCTTTCTTGTTGTTGTCTTCTTATGAGACACTTTCATCATCAACCTTCTTATTCTTTCAATCTCCATGTCCAGTTTATCTTCCGACTGGTCATCACTTTGCCACTCGTTGCTACACTCTGTCCATTCATCTTCAAATTGTTGTTTGTTACCTTCACTTTGAAGTTCTTGGATTCTTACTACCATCCTTACATCCTTACCCTCTTCTTCATGATTGTCATTCTTGACAAATTCTTGTCTTCCTTTTTCATCAATTCATCCTGAGTGTATATCCTCTACTTTTCCAACTTTCTTCTTTGAAGGTCTAACTTTCTATATAACTCGAAAATTTAAATTGGAGTAGAATTTGGAAACTTTACACAATTTTCAATACCTTCACTTGTTGTTGACCAATCATCATATGGCCCTTCTCCCTCTACTATTTCTACACACATGTCTAAATCATCATGCTTAAAATTTCCCAATCTCATTAGGCACAGTAAATACCTTTTCTTCATCATGCTTTTTAATTGCATCTTCAGTGTAGACTTCTTCTTTATTTTGAACAATCTTCAGTAATTGTTCCTTTTCTGTTGTCATCTCAACAGATTCCATGGTTATCTCCCTTATGCCTATCATCATGATGTAATGATGATCCTTCACTATGTTTTCAGCTAACATAGTTTCTTCTTCATTAGGTTCGTTGACATTTTCCATTCGCTGTCCTCTTTTACCTACATAACTTACATTAACACATGAAATTAAAAATATAAGGCCTCAGTGCCTTTTCCTCCTCTAGCAACATCTCAGTATGATGCTTCGAGCTTTCATATAACTCCTATGTCAGCACATCAGTATGTTGATCTGAGTTCTCTTCTAAAATCTTGAGACTTTCATATAGTCTCACCTCTTCCTCTTCATCATTATAGAATGAAAGATAATCATTCCAATCTCCTTCATGTTCACAAATAATTTCTCTTTGACCATAATCTCCCTCTGGATCTCTGGCATTGTCATCTGTTGTCACAGTTTCCTTCTCTTCAATATGATTGTTCACATATTCCTCACTCAAACCATTGAACATAGAATTCAATTCTCTTACCTGAGGATTCTTATCTCCATGTCCTAACTCATATCCCAATCTTCACTGTTACCATCTTCAATATTCTTCTACACATTTCCATGAGACCTCTCTGTTTCCTTTCATTTCTGAGATCTTGCTATCTCAGTCTTAATCTGAACAGATTTCAGATTCTGCTCCTTCTTAACAAACTCTAAAGTTTTTTCACCATCCTGTGATGTACCTACAGTCATACACAAATCATTAGTTTTAAAAATACAAGACCTTTCAGTCTCGTTTGATGCTTCAAGCACCAAAGTTTCACAATGTACTTTTTAGTTTTCAGCAAATCCTTTTTGTTGTGACTCAATTCCTTTGAGTCTCTCCTTCTCCAACAAGTCAATATGTCTCTTCTAAAGTTCTTTGAACTCGTTTATCAGTTTGACATTCCATGTTTTTTGCAATAGGTTCCATCTAACCTATTTCCTCATTCTCCATCCATGTATTTGGTATTCATTCTCTTTCTCTTGTAGCCATCCCTGTAGTACTTCCAACTGTACTCTCATCACTGCAATATTTCTCTCTCGCTCCTCATTACTCATCTTACCTTTATGGCATTCTCTAGAACCTCTTCTATGACCCTCCATGGCCATCTTCCTCATGAGCTCATCCATGCTCGATTGGTGATCTGCAACATAGCCTTCTCTTGTAGCAATCTCCTCTTGCTACTCAATACCTTATCAAGCTTCCTCTCTGAGCTTTATCTCTCCCTAGGTATTCTCTCTCTTGGTTCACTCTCTTAAACCTTCTAGAGCTTCACTAGTCCTCTAGCTTCTGCATTCAGTCACCTCTCTCCTTTCTTCCAACCTCTAGTTGGATAGGTTCATTGCCATCATCATCAAAAACTCTGCTTGTTCTTGGCTACAATCAACAAACATCTTCATAGAATTTCTTTCAATCAATAATTCATCATTAATTAACTAAAAACATGAAGACATACCTCACTGTCCAATTTTCTGAACACATGTTGTTGTTGCAGTTTCTCTTTTCTGTCTGTTGACTTTACCTTTACTGTTTACAATTGTCACTATCCCTTCATAAACAATTTTCTCAATTTGTTCTTTCAATAATCTGATCTACTTTCTCCCAAAGTAGATTTTTCTTCTATCTCTTTATTTTTCTTTCAAAAATCAATTTATCAATCACAAATTTTAAAATCAACAAGAAAATCATTTTCTTTTTCTACCTCTATCAGATTCAGATCTGATTCTTCTCTTCACTTCTGCTGCACCTCTGATTTATGAAAAGGCCTGCAATCAAAACAACTTATCATGTGATGTTTAAACCTTTAAAATCGCCAATGTGTGATATGCGCTTGCATCCTCTGCCCAACACATGTCCACTTCGTAACTTTTCAAACTTAACTTTGCGATGTGATCTGGTCCGTCCATCTCTCACTTCAATTCTGCAATTTAATCCTCGTCGTCCAATCACCTCCTTTGGAAATATTCTAAAGGTTTTCTGCCTTAATCAATTTCTCTGTTTCTTCGATTATCGCCACTCTACAGCTCCATATTATCCACGCTACTCCCTGCAATATTTCATTCAATGAACTCATGCGAATCCATCTTTCTCCACGGTGTTAAAACCCTCCTGAGATTTATTTTGGTTATCCAATCGTTCACAGAACGATTTCAGTTGCTGCAACACCTCTGCACACTTTCTCAATCTAGAATTCGTAATTTATTAATCTTCGACCTGAACAACAGTTTTAATTTCACTCATTCTCTCCAATTAGCTTCTCTCACAGCCAATTACTCCAGAATCGGAATCACTCGTGATTCTACTCAGTTCTTCCCCTATAAATCCTTTTCACTCAAAAAGACTTATACACTCATCAAAATTCAAGTAATCAGTTATGTATCATACAGAAATCAGATTTCTTCTTTTATGGATCACTCGGCACATAAAAGAATAATCACACAATTTTTAATTTATTAACACTCCGCACTCCACATAAACTCAAAATTGAGTTGTATATTTATAAACAAATAATTACAGTAACGAGACCTTCTCTCGGCCTAATTTTCTTTATCAGTGGCCTTTTCTCATCCCTCTTTCTATATATAACTCTGTCTGTAGGCTTACAATCAAATCCCCTATCTAAGAATCATTCATTGTCCTTTATGCCTTTGAGGCTTACAAATTTATACAAAAATTTTTGTAACCAATTCTGGTTCAGATCCATATGTTACTCAACTAAATCCTAAGGATCCTCTCAAATCCATAAAATCATCAACTAATTCCTTAAGTTTAGGATTCACAATCCCTTTGAAATCTCAACTATCCTAAATCTCTCATGTTCTCCTACATTTGAGAACATTTAATAATATGCCTCACAATATTTAATTAAATCCTATTCTAAATGTCTCACATAAAATCACTCAAAACATTGAAAATTACATTCATTAAATACTTTAGAAAACCAACTCCCTTGAAATATAAGACCCCCTAGATTCTACTAAATGTACAAAATTTTGGAACCATGATGCTCCTGCATCAGGCCCCTGAATCTACCACCTAGGAATCAGTAACATTTTCTAAATAAAGAATCAAAGCATCTTGTAACACATCACCTATCACATTTTCTTCATGATTGTTTTCTTGTTTTGTGTCTCCTTATTTTCCATTCCGAGATTTATAGTCTTTCTTCAGGTGTCCTTTCTTTCCGCATTTGCAACACACTATCCCCAATCTAGACTTGGATCTGTCTTTCCTTGATTTACTGTGATATCCTAAGCTCTTTCCTCTTTCCATTTTTCTTCCCCTAGTCTCTGCACTCAAAGCATTACCCGATGTCTCACTGGAGTTTTTCCATCAAATTTCCTCGCTAAAGATAGCACCGACAACATCAACAAACTTTAAATTAATCGATCCAGAGACAGAGTTACTAATGGCCATGACTAAACCATTCCAACTTTTTAGCAATCAGCACAAAAATAACAGAGCCCTAACTTCATCATCAAAGTTTACCCCTACAAAGCTTAACTGACTGGTAACAGTATTAAATTCATTTAAATGGTCAGAAACATATCCACATTCCGACATCTTCATATCGAATAAACGTTTCATAAGAAATACCTTATTTGAGGCCGAGGGTTTTTCACATAGTTTCTCCAATGACTTAATTAAACCCTATGTTGTTGTTTCCTTCGAAATATTGAAGGCTACCGACACCGCGAGGCACAACCGTATTTTTCTAAGTGCCTTTCTATCGAAAATCCTCCATTATGCATCTGTCATACTCGACGGCTTCTTTGTTTTTCCACTTAATGGCAGGTACAGATCTTTCTGATACAAATAATCTTCCATCTGCATCTTCTAGAGTGGGTAGTTTTGGCCATTAAATTTCTTGACCCTAAACCTACCATCTTCCTTCATTGCTCCCACTCGAACCAGGAACCCTTCTTTCCTGCAATTTTATCAGCGAAATAGACCTTCGGCTCTAATACCAGTTGTTAAAAAATTATATATTACAGAGAAATGGAACACATTAAATATGTGGAAACACAAACACACAAAACATATAAACAAGAGAGACACAGATATATGTGGTTCACCCTACTTGGGCTACGTCCACGGAAACAGCCAGTCCTTCCTTTATATTATCCATCAAAATGAAGAGACATAACCTACAACAAATCCGTTGTAATATCCTCTTCTCTGTCACACAGTCCCCCTTGCTATTTCTCACTCAAAGTATACACACCATACACAGACGTAATACAATACCCTCATACAACAAAAGGGTCGCCTTCTATGGAAAAAAACCCTAAATTAAACATAAGTTCTACCGTTAGATCATCCTCTTAGTCAGTAACTCGAAGAAAAAAGAAAAAAAAATCTTGGACTTAAATTAAGATGCGATGATGGTACGACAAACGAATTTCGGTTGAGGGGCCTTGATAAAGCAGGAGATACGAGTATTCAGTTGGGATTTGTGGTAATGCAGCCTTTGTAATGCAGCTATCAAGATTAAACACCTTGGGAATCTCCATGGTCCAACTGGATTACGCTGCTCCTCTCAGACTTAATCCCCCTCACACACATCCGCGGGCCACCGAAATCTTGGTGGTCATCGAGGGTACTCTCTTAGTTGCCTTTATCACCACTAACAACACATTGATCTCCAAAAAGATCGAGAAGGGAGACGTGTTTTTTTTTTCCCACAAGGTCCTGTGCATTTCCAATAGAACATCAACTATGTCAACGCAGTGGCTATCTCTGCACCGAACAGCTAGAATCCAGGAACTCAGAAGGTTGCGGCGGCCTTGTTCAGATTCTCTCCTCCTGTTTCTGCCTCTGTTCTTTCCAGAGCTTTCCAAATCGATGATAAGCTCGTCCACATTCTCCAAAATAAGTTCGTCAAATCCTCATGATATTCATCTTCTTTTCATATTCCTTCTTTCCACTCACTCAATTCAGTTCAGTTCAATTGAGGTGGTATTTTGATATAGTTAAATAAAACCAAACTCCTTATTCTGAATATATGACAGAATAATAGCTAGACATGAGTACCCCATGTGTATCCTCATCCATATCTATATATAAATAAAAGGTCAATATTATTTCAAATCTGACACTCATGTTTGATATACATGAATGACAAGCATTCACCATTGTCACAAGCAGACTAACATGATTTATCAAATTTCACTGTCAAAACTAGAGAAAGGGCTTTGAGAGTCTACCTATATTACCTAGATTATTGAAAAAAAGTCTAATTTTAAAGTTTTTTATTAAGAATATTAATTTAATGAAAAAATAATATTTAAATTATTGACATTTTCATGGATAGGATTCTTTATATTGAAAAATGAATGTCAGATTTTAAAGCTATATTTTTTTAAGTATGTGTTTTTATTATGTTAGAAGCAATTTAACATAGATATAGATATGCATCAATTTATAATATTTTTTATTATATAGGTTAGTTGTTTAAAATTAAAAATACTATAAGAAATATATAAATGATAATTTTTACAATAATTATAATTATTATTATTGTTAATATAAATAATAATATAAATATATTTTAAAAAAATATGGAAGAAAATTTTTAATTTAAATAATAATAATAATAAAATAATACATTATTATGATTAATGCCTATCTTATTAACCTTAGATGGTGGAAACATTTGTTCATATGATATTCTTAAAAAAAAAAATGATCACTATTTGCAAAAAAAAAATTATTTTATATTAGTGTATACTACTGCTAATATTTTAGAATATGCCATCTAGCTTAATTTTTTACTAAAATAGAAAATCCCTATTATTCCATTTAGATTAATTTTTTATCAAAATACAAAAACCCTATTCCAAAATAAGGCATGATAAAGATAGTGTCAAATTTTTCAAAAAAATTATTACAAATGTTTTTGTAATTTTTGTTTAAAAATAGATTTTGATTAAATATATAAAATTAATAACATTTAAAAATAGAAATTTGTTTTATTTGAATTATTAAAAATTACTTAAATATATATATATATATATATATATATATATATATATATATATATATATATTTTATTATAAATATTTTCATTCTTCAAAACATATATAGGATGTACAAAATATCGAACGAGCCATCAAATTCGTTCTATTTGGGAAGCCATTGTCATATTTACTTAGCCACTCAAAATATAGTTTTCAACAGTTTTGACCGGATTTATGGGATGGTAAATATAATTTTCACTTTTAATTTGGAATTCTTTACTTAGAAATTGGGTATGATTGATTTTGTTTTAGTGAATTAAAGAGTTGAGATATTTTCTTAACTACAATTCTTTATTTTAGAAAAGATTAACTACAATCTTTTATTAGAAAAAAGTAATATCTCATCAATACAATAAATATGTGATGTAATTGAATGATTATGTGTAATATAAAAGATATTAGTTTGTATGTGCACACATCTCTCTGTTCTTTGTTGGTATCAGAGCTGAGGTCTTGGTTTACTCCCCACAAGAGGGCCCAAGGAAATGTGAGAGATGTTGGAATTTCTGATTATTTCTGAACAACAGAGAGGAAATAAGAATTCTTCTTCTAACACAGAGAAGATAACAAAACAATATGGACAGAGAGATGGAGTAAAAACTCTATTTCATTAAACGAAACACTGGACTATTACAAGAGAAAACTTTGCCTCAGAACTACAGTTCTGGATTACAAACAAAATATGCTTCACTTGGCTGCTACATAAACACAGTGCTCTTGCTCTCTGTCTTCGGGCATACACACAGTCTTTGTTTTTTTTGCTCTCGGCGTACACTATTACACCGTCTCTTCTTTTCATAACAATCTATTCTATATATATATATATATATATATATATATATATATATATATGTCAAAACATTATAATGAATAAAAATTACATCGCGGCGTATTCCAACAAAATAAAAACATTAACCAAAGTTTAAAACCTTATGAAATAAACTATAACGCGACGTATGCAAACATTCTCAAAATAATGTGATGGGCTTTATCGCATCGATAAGCCCGCCCGATGATTGGGCATCAAAACAATGCGAAACTCTGTTATTAGCTGAGCGCTTGATGATTTGGCGGAGGTGGGCCATCCTTTATCGCATGGTTTTGGAGAGCTGGTGACGTACGCATGAAACTATGTGATACGATTGTGATTGGCCGACGGATTTGACGTGGCATGGTGGTGGGGACGGCTTATCACGTGGGTTGGAGGTGTGGTGACGTAGGCCTCGGACCTTTGCGATAACGCGTGATTGGCTGAGGGATTATGACGTGGAATCGTGGGCTCCACACAAGTTGACGTGGAGTGTTTCAAATTTAAAACAAAGCACGGGGTTTTATAAAATTTGGTGGAGCGTAATGGCGGGTAGGTTAATGGCGAGGTTGCGTGGTGTTAAACCACGGTTTTTGCTTCATGAAAAGGGCTACGGCCTTGTAGTCAAAAATTGGTGTTGTAGATATATAAACCCAAAAAATCAATGCACGATGGAGTGCTTAAACGAAACAAGGAATTTTTTGTTGTAGTGTCCTTCGGGATCAAATCAAAAATTGAATTTTGTTGTCCTTCTGATTAGATTGCAGTTGGGGTTAGCTCCAACACTCCCCCTTAAAAACAACTGCTATTTTCTTGCATACCCGGACATTTCTTGAGAAAATTAAAACTTTTCTGCCCCAATGGTTTTTTGAACCCTTAGTTAAACTGAGAGGGGGGGTGTGAATCAGTATAACACATTCATGGTCTTTTAAAAATTTCCCTTAAAATTTATTTACACCTTCATTTCATAATCAACTTAATATGAGAGCAATCTTAATATGTGAGCAGCAAGTATTAAGATAATGTAACAGCCATCTAAATATGGAGCAGCAAGTATTAAGCAGATTAGATACACCATATCAACACATAAACATCATGCACATAGACAACAGATATAAGTGGAAACCCATAAGGGAGAAAACCACATCTTATTATTATTGTGATGCAAAGGCAAGCTCCAAGTCCCTCTCACCACTGATTTTCTGCAAGCTCCAACCTACAGGAGGCTCCAACCTCAATTCTACAAGCTACAACTTGCAAGGAAGCTCCAACTCCCATCAATTTTATGCAGGCACCAACCTACAGGAGGCTCCTACCGCAGCCAGCTACAACTGACTTCTATCAAGCTACAACTTGATATGGAAGCACCAACTTCCTCTATTTTCTGCAGGCTACAACCTACAGGAGGCTCCTACCTTAGTCAACTACAACTGACATCTATCAAGCTACAACTTGATAGGGAAACTCCAAATTCCTCACTCTTTCATAAAAACACTTGCTGATTTTCCTGGATATCAGCTCTGTTCTGTACCATCTTCAATGTTGTGCACCAGCCTTCATATCTGCCCTGCATCATCTCTGCATTTTCTCAGATTCTCTATCAGCTCCTCCTTCTTCTCCGCCTCACTGCTTCATTTATGCATTCTCTAACCTCTCTATGCATATCTATGAGATATCATTTATGGAGTTCACCTCTTGATTGTTTGTATTCTACAGAGAATTTGGAGTGAATAGCCATGACTCTTTGACTTATGCTTTCTCATTTCTTTTACCATCTCATTCAGAAAAATATAACAATATGTACTAATTTCAATATTACAATGGGATTTTTGTTTTCCTCCAGAGACTTGCCTTTGCATCACAAACAATATTAAATCAATTAAAACATTTACATTCACATTTTCAGTTACATATATAAATTTCACTCAGCCCTTTTTCTGACCCTTGGCTTGCTGGTTTTGTCTTTTCTGTTGTTGTCATGTAACTGTTCTGCATTACCTCTGTTGTTCACTGCCTTTTTTAGTTTCTGCACACTCTCCTACTTTCTGTGCATGTACACCTGTCCAACCCACATTTTCATTCCTGTGCATATTCACCTGTTCACTGCAGTTGTGTTTCTGCTACATATATACCTTTCTGTTCTTAACACAATGGTCAGACCCTCAACAGTCAAATAACATTGGTCTTTATATACGAAGGCTCCAACCTTTAATTCATTTCCACCTGAAAGCACTTTTTAATAGTCTTATCATAAAACCTTTGGAGTAATTAGCTTTCGGCATTGTACTGTAACTCAGGTTTTAATAAATTAAATCCAATGGTTATAATAATCTGTTTAAACCATGGTCTAAACCCACTTCATGAATTCATATGCGGACTTCTCTCTTTGATTAAATAACCAACCTACGGTTATATGAACCTTCGCCGCGGTTTACCATTCATATATAAAATATATCAACATCAATAATGTAAATATTATACAATGGTGCATATATACGAAGCAAGGGCTAACGAGGTCCCATACTTTGCTTATAAGTTTAATTACGCATATTCATATGCACATCAACCTTTAATCAAACGAATGCTGGCCCACCTTGTTTCCCTTAAAGCCGGAACTCGAACACATAAAATCACAGTTCATAACATATCGGGTCCGCATTCTTTATCGCGATCGCAATCGCATCCTCCAACAGTTCGGTGCAATGAACAAAGGGTCCCACTAGCTATCAAGCAACTCACATATCCGTTGTCCATCCTTCATCAAATTCGACGGCTGACATTCAATCACTCAATCGCAATCGCAATTTTCAATTGTTCGTCTCTCTGCGTCTCTTGTTCTCCGCCGATGCGATGGTTCACTGTGGACCCCACTACGCATATAAACTGCTCTTTTATCAAAGCCCAAGTGCAAACTTCGGTTATCACATAAAACCTTCGTTATAGGCTAAACCACTATAGGCGCATATATATGGTTACTCACAGCACTTATTAACCAAGCATCATATCCTTTCAAGCGTATGGTTCCGTCATAACATATAGGTCGACATATATATATATATTCCCCCAAATCAAGAGTTAAGAGACCTTACCCTATGGAGATTCGAATCAATATTCGAACCTTATTATCAACCCCTTTATATAATGCTCTACGGCATATTAACCATCAAGCGCACTGGTCTAGTTATTTCTTTTCTCTATTGAACTCCGACCCATTAACATTTAAATAAATCACTTAATTGAATGACTCAGGCCCACAACACTTCACGACATACCTTGGTTTAACTTTCATACATCGCGCAATCGCGATCACCATAGATCTTCCCGCTCCTTTGATCGGACGAACACCATGGATATCGCATTTTTTTAACGCTCGGGACTTAATCCTTCAAAATCGTGCAATGAAAACGGTTTTTGAATACCGCTCCTGGATGCGTGTCCAACGATGACTGTTATCGCGTTTTTTATGACAAAACTTATTACCACTTTTAAATCGCACGAACCCGCTGGGTTTCTGTCTCCGGTTTTACTGTTCACTTTTAATGCATGGTTCTGTCATGTCTCTAGTTCGTGGTTCCACCTTCGCAATTTCGTTCAACTATCGATTCACGATGTTCCAACGTTAAAACTCAACTCTCCATAACCCATGGGCCAAGGGTTCTCTACAATAATTCAATGAAACATTAAGAGCATCACTACTCACTACGGCAACCATAGATATTTTCTTTGTCGCAGTATTAAACAGCGACTACAAATAACCCCCATTCTGACACTACTTCGACCAGACAGCGTCCATCAATCTAGCTTCATTACGGTCCTTTTAAACTTTGGTTTCTCCACTCTATTGCTATGGGTGAATCTCGTCCAGTTTTTTTCTAAACAAACAGTGGGTGCTATCTCAACCAATATCGATTCAGGCAACAGAGGTTCTTTACAAGAATACAACCTACTCAAAATCAAAGATTTATCTCGACTGCGTCCTCATTGAATTCTATCGAACTCTTCACACAGGACTGATGTGTACTCAATTCATACAAACTTAGAATGGGAAATTGGATGTGTTCAAGCCATAACCTTTCACACAGATACATCAATTCAACCCTTAACACAGGGGTTATAATGTTCATAATCCCTAAATAATTAACTCACGCTTCCATAATTTATTCACGCACTCTATACAAGCATGATCCAATCACATAGTATCATATTTTCCACAGGAATTCAAATATTATTCATCGAGAACACATATATATATATTCACACAGAATTTAGGAACAAACTCCTTCTCTATATACAAATGAAATCAATCACAGAAGCTCTCTCGGGTCTGGCCAGATTTTCAAATCAAATGGCCCTTTTCTCACACTCTGTCTCTGGACAAAACTCTAGTTCTCCTGGTCTATGCAGGTCTTCAACATCAATTGGTTTACAGGAGCAAACCATGTTTGTCCAGACTGAATCACTCACGCACTCTGCAGCTCTCCATTTCTGCTACTTTCTGCTTCAATTCCTTTGATTCATCTGCTGCCTGGGCTGCCTCTTTTCCTTGTCTGATGCTTTCTTGTTGCTGCCTCCCTGCTACTTTGCTTCTCTCTTTTCCATCAATGACAACATTTCCAACATGGTTTTGTCAAAATATCAGCAAACTTCTCTTGTGTTCTGCAATGTTGCAAAACAATTTCTCCATTGTTCACTAATTCTCTGATGTAGTGATACTTTGCATCAATGTGTTTTGTCCTCTTATGAAACATTGAATTCTTGGATAAGGCTATATTTGAGCTATTATCACAATAAAAATTTGTGTCTTTTACCTGTTCATGACACAATCTTCTTAACATTATCTTCATCCATATTGCTTGACATGTTGTTGTTGTAGCTGCCACATACTCTGCCTCTGTTGTTGATAAAGCCACAATTGGTTGTTTCTTAGAAGCCCATGAAATGGCTCCTGATCCCATATGAAAAACATATCCAGAGGTGCTTTTCTTTTCATCTATACTTCCAGCCCAATCATTGTCAGTATATCCAATTAACTCAAAAATCTTTGAAGAGGTGTATAAAATACCATACCTCTTTGTTCCTTTCACATACCTCAGAATTATCTTCGCTGCTTGCCAATGTGCCTCCTTTGTCTTTTCCATAAATCTATAAATTAAACTCACAACATGCATAATATCTGGCATAGTTGCAGTCAAATACATAAGGTTGCCAACTATGCTTTTATACAAACTTGGATCGAAATCCTTGCTGCTATCTTATTTTCTCAGTTTCAATCCCATCACTGTTGGAGTAATTGTTGTCTTCCAATCCTACATGTTAAATCTTTCCAAATTTTCTTTTACATATTTTGCTTTAGAAATAAAAATATTATTTTCATTTTTCTCTACTTCTATTCCTAAGAAGTATCTCAGTAATCTCATATCAGTCATCTCAAATTCATCTTTCATGACTATTTTAAAATTTTGAATAAGGTAAGTATCATTACCTGTGAATATCACATCATCAACATATAAAACAAAAATGAGAATCTTACCATCGTTTTCTTTGATGTATAATGTGGGTTCTCCTTCACATTTCTCAAACCCATTTTCCAGTAGATAGGCATATATCCTACTGCACCATGCTCTTGATGCTTGTTTCAGCCCATACAGAGCTTTCTTCAATTTGCATACCTTGTGCTATTGGCCTTCTTTCTCATATCTGAGAGGTTGTTCAACATATACCTCTTCCATCAATACTCCATTTAGGAATGTTGATTTCACATACATTTGATAAACTTTCCACTTATGTTGTGCTGCTATGGATAGCACTACTCTTATTGTTTCCATTCTTGCAACTGGTGCAAAACTTTTTTCACAGTCTCTTCCTTGTTGCTGTTTATAGCCTTTAACAACAAGTCTGGCCTTGTGTCTTTCAATCTTACCTTCAACATTGTTTTTGGTTTTATAAACCCATTTCACTCCAATCAGTTCTTTGCCTTTTGGGAGATCAACTAATTCCCATGTCTTATTTTTCTCTATTTCATTTATCTCTTCATCAAGAGCATCTATCCATTTCATATCTTTTACTACTTTAAAATTAATAGGATCTTCTACATAAAAATACCATGCAAATAAAGAGTCCATACCTTCTTCTTGCTCATAAATTTCATTCAGACTTCTGAATCTGGTTCCTCTTTCACTTGTTGAACGTGTGCTTGTAGAAGCACTCAAATATTCTCCTTGTGATGTGCTTGAAGAAGCATTGTCGTCACTTCTCAAGGGTGTTCTCATACCTTCTTGTGGTGTCCCTTGTTGTCCTTGTATTGGTGGAGGTGGTGCTGCTAATGAGGGATGTCTTTCAGCCATTTCTTCCTCATCTTCATCATGAGACAATCAGCTTTTTACATTCACTGTTTTCTCAATGCTTCCATCCCAAGCTTCTTCTTCAATAAATTGTACATCTCTGCTTATCATTAATTTCTTAGTAGATGGTTTATACAGTCTATATGCTTTTGACTCATCATTGTATCCTACAAATATGCACTTCTACCCCTTACTGCCCAACTTCTTCCTTAGCTGATTTGGAATGTGTGCATAAGCCACACAACCAAAAAATATCATGTGGGTGACAAACTATTTTATGTCATTCCATGATTCTTCTGGAACTCTGTTCATAACACTCTTTGTTGGGAATCTATTCAAAACATATGCTACACAATGTACAGCTTCAGCCCAATATTCATTTGGCAAATGTTTTGCCTTCAACATTCTTCTTACCATATCCATGATGGTTCTGTTTTTCCTTTCAGCAACCCCATTTTGCTGAAGTGTATACATTGTTGTAAATTGCTTGTGTATTATGTTTTCTCTGCAAAAACGTAGAAATTATTTGGAGATATATTCTCCTTCTTTTTATGTCCTAAGGACCTTAATGTGTTTCCCACTTTGATTCTCAACAAGAGCTTTAAAGTGGCAGAATTTCTCAAACACTTCACTCTTCAACTTCAAGAAATAAACCCATGTTTTTCTTATGTAATCATCAATAAAGGTCAGCATATGGTGGCTTCCTACTAATGATGGTGTTTGCATTGGTCCACACAAATCAGAATGGACTATTTCTAAGGGTGTCTTTGCCCTTATGCTCTTTCCTGATGGAAAGCTTTCTATGTGTTGTATGCCCAAGATGCATCATTCACATAGCTTGTATGGCTTTTCAATCAATGATAATCTCTTTACTGTTCTTTTTATGTGCAACAAATTAAGACCTGCAAAGTTGAGATGTCCAAATCTCAAATGCCATAACCAGTTTTCATCTTTTGCTTCTCTTTGGAATGTTTCTTGTGTCACTACTACCATTGCAACTCTTTTCTTCAAATCCGCTCTCATCTTGAGAGGAAACATTATGTTTCTTGTCATCTTTACTTGTTCAATCCTCTGTTTTCTTGGTGGTATGTCCATGATGGTACATAAATCATCTTCAAAGAATACATTGTAGCCTTTCTGAATGAGTTGTCCAATGCTCAAAAGGTTACACTTCATACCAGGTACATAGTAAACATCTAATATGGTTTTTCTTTCTCATTCCTTTGTTAAAAATCTTACTCTGCCTTTACCCATGAAAAATATTTTACTATCTGTCCCCAATGTTACTTGAGACTTCACATTTTCATCTAACATGGAAAACATAGAGATGTTTCCAGTCATATGGTTGTTATATCCTGAATCTAGAAACCATATATCTTTATTTTTCTCTTCAGCCATATTACATGCTAAAAATAAATTCTCTTGACTGAGAGTTTCTTTAGTAAAATTAGCATTGGGTCTATTACCCATTTGACTTTGTTTCTTCCTACATTCATTGGCATAATTCCCATACTTCTTACAGTAATGACATTGGACTTGGGATTTATCATACCTTTGTCCATGTGCTTGATTTTGTCCACCTTGTTGGTTGTTGCCTTGGCTTTGATTCTAAATTTGGTTGTTTCCCCTTCCACTAGCACTTGCAGGGTTGTTTTTTCCTCTGTTTTGGCTTCTGCCTCTTCCTTTTCCTCTGTAGTTTGATCTGTCTTGACCTCTTCCTCTTCCAAAGGACATTTGGGTCTTGAAGGCATGCTCCAAATATGAATTTATTTTTTTGCTCAATCTTTGTTCATGTGCCATCAATGATGCATGAAGCTCATCAACAGTAAACATTGAGAGATATTTTGTCTCTTCAATGGTTGTTACTATCACATCAAATCTTGAGGGTAAGATCATCAATACTTTCTCCACTATTCTTCTTTCTTCGATGGTCTCTCCATGAGATCTCATTTGAGTAACCAACCCAATCAACAATATGAAGAATGAGTCTATTGTATCAGACTCTTTCATGAAAATAACTTCAAAATCTCTTCTCATTAATTGAAGCTTTGTTGTCTTTACCTTCTCCATTCCTTGATAGGATGTCTGGAGTGTATCCCATGCATCCTTGGACTTATTTGTTGCTGAAATTCTTGGAAATATGCTTTCATGCACTGCCTGATAGAGATAGAAGAGGGCTTTTGAGTCCTTCTTTATATTACTCTTAAGCAAATCTTTCTTTGCCTGTGTTAAGGCATTAAATGCTTGTTCATCTGTTGGTTCTTCTAAACAATCTTCAACTAGCTCCCATAAATCTTGAGAGACAAACAGGGCTCTCATTGTGATTGTCCAATAGTCATAGTTCTTCCCATTGAACTGTGAGAGTTGAGTATTTCCCATACTCGTGCTTATGCTTGCTCCTGCCATTGTTAGCCTTATAGAACTATGCTAAAAAATTGATTGTGTATCTAAAAAAAATTTCTCACTATTGAGAGATAAACTTTGTCTCTAAAAGACTTCCTTTTACAGTTCTCTGGACTATGTTCTTTAAAACAAACAAACAAAAAATTATTTTGATAAATACATGGCTTTGTTGAACTTTCACACTGCTGGTCAAAAGCTTCAACAAACTCCTCCTTCCTTCAGCTTCTTCAGCAACTATTGAGAGCGTTCAGCTTCTTCAGCAACTGCTGAGAGCCTGGACTAGCTCTGATACCATGTTGCAATTTCTGATTATTCCTGAACAACAGAGAGGAAACAAGAATTCATCTTCTAACACAGAGAAGATAACAAAACAATATGGACAGAGAGATGGAGTAAAAAATCTATTTCATTAAACGAAACACTGGACTGTTACAAGAGAAAAATTTTCCTCAGAACTACAGTTCTGGATTACAAACAAAATATGCTTCACTCGGCTGCTACATACTACAACGCTCTTGCTCTCTGTCTTCGGGCATACACACAGTCTTTGTTTTTTTTGTTCTCGGCGTACACTATTACACCACCTCTTATTTTCATAACAATATATATATATTGTAAACATTTCATATTTACAATATATATGCCAAAACATTATAATGAATAAAAATTACATCATGGCATATTCCAACAAAATAAAAACATTAAGTTAAAAACCTTCTGAAATAAAATATAACGTGGCGTATGCAAACATTCTCAAAACAATGTGATGGGATTTATTGCATCGATAAGCCCGCCTGATGACTAGGCATCAAAACAATACGAAACGCTGCTATTAAACGAGCACTTGATGAGTTGGTGGAGGTGGGACATCCTTTATCACATGGTTTTGGAGCGTTGGTGATGTATGCACGAAACTATGCAATACGATTGTGATTGGCCGACGGATTTGACGTGGCATGGTGGTGGGGATGGCTTATCGCGTGGGTTGGAGGTGTGGTGACGTAGGCCTCGGGCCTTTGCGATAACATGTGATTGGTTGAGGGATTATGACGTGGAATGGTGGGCTCCACACAAGTTAACGTGGACTGTTTCAAATTTAAAACAAAACACTGGGTTTTATAATGGTTGGTGGAGCGTAATCGCGGGTAGGTTAGTGGCAGGGTTGTGTGGTGTTAAACCACGGCTTTTGCTTCAGAAAAAGGGCTACGACCTTGTAGTCAAAAATTGGTGTTGCAGAGATATAAACCCAAAAAATCAATGCACAGTAGAGTGCTCAAACGAAACAAGGAATTTTCTGCTGCAGTGTCCTTCGGGATCAAATCAAAAATTGAATTTTGTTATCCTTCTGATCAGATTGCAGTTGGGGTTATCTCCAACAAGAGCTTTCATAAGGGATTAATGGTGTGTGTCTTCAGCGCATTGGTCTGAGAATGAAGGTACAGATAATCCCTGATTATCTTTTTTGGCATTAGCATTATTTGCTTTGGTAAGAGGTTGTTTTTTATACGCTATAGCATACCATATAGAATCCATCCTAGATGATGTAGTTGCCTATGTGACAGTACTTCCGCCTTGCACTTCGCTTTGATGGATTCTGGATGCATGAGTGGCGGTCTTCAGGCAGTGGGTTTCATTTTTTTTTAGCTAACAGAGAAAAGACGTCAATAGAGAAGACATCATAACCTGACGCGTTCGATTAGCCGCAATATGATGAGTTGGATTAGCCATTATCTCAAGGATTTGTGTGAGCCTCTTATTTTTACTTCTTATGAAGCATCCTATTGGAGTAGCGAGTTTTCACAACAAGGTGTCCTCTTGGAGCAACGAATTTGCACAGCAAGGCATCCTCTTGGAGAAAATAAGATTTCCTTCCAAGTTTGCACAGTGAAGTGTCCTCTTGGAGCAGTGAGTTTGCTTAGTGAAGCATCCTCTTGGAGAAGCATACCCGGTAACCTTATCTTCATAATCTTCTTCATCGTGGCCTCTTTGGTTTTAAAGTTGTGTTCTTAGTCTGTTTGTAAGGGAGAAAGACAGTTGCGGATCCACCACAAGATCTGTAAGCAATAGAGCTAGTATATAAGGTAATATATTTTTTTACAGTACCGGTTTATTTTAATAATATGGAGCAAATAGTTGTGGAAAAATTGAATGGGTCAAACTTTGTTTACTTGGAAGGTGAAAGTAGAAATGAATTTGATGCATAAGAACTTATGGAGCTTAGTAAAAAGACTAGAACCAGTACCCCAAGATCCAAAATAATTAGTTGAATGGAAGAAAGGAGAAGAAAGAGCTAAGTATATTATAAGACTGTCTTTGTCAGATTCAAAACTTCACCTTATAGACTTAGGAAAGTCATCTTCCCAAATATGGGAACACTTAAGCAAGATATTTGGGGAAAAGTCCATGAATGCAAAATTCTCTTTGAAACTGTACTTATTCAAATTCAAAATGTATAATGGGGTATCATTTTCTGCACACATAAATGATCAGATATCACTCATAAGGCGGGAGGAAATTCAGGTAAAAATAGAAGAAGAAGACGCTAAGGGTATTTTGTTAAATAGCTTACATTCATATTATGATAAGTCAATTTTTCTCTCAATCATTAGATGAAATTATTCCAGCACTCTTAGCAGAAGAGAGGAGGATGAAATCAAGTAACACAGAGGACGAGTCACATGATGATATTTCACTATTCTCAAATGGCAGAGTTAATAAATACAGGAACTCAGTTGCTATCGAAAAAATTGACATACAGCCTTCAATTGTAAAACTCAGGACTTCTCATATTATGGCATCGATAATGAATTTATTACAGATCCTCTCATGCTTTTCTAAATATCTATCAGTTATAGTATTTATTAATGTGTGTATATGTGTGTGAAGAAAGGTTAGTTGCATAGTTGACTATTGGATAAGCTCTGTACTTAGACATGTTACCTTTATAACTAGAAGTGTTTATTTTGGTGCATACTACTAGGATGGAAACTTGTACATGGAAATATTCAATATCTCACCTATTATTTGGGGTAGTTATCAATTTAGAAAAGCTTCTCAATGATGGTTAGAGGTGGGTATTCTTCTAATGAAGATCAAGTGGTAGCTTGTGTGATGGTGAAAGAGCAGTGTCTGCAAGATCCTAGAGTGAACATAATTGTTGATGAAGACCATATTAGACTTGATATGATTTATATGTAATTTGTAACTTATGTGATAATGTAAGCATTAAGGGGAAGACTTGGAATAACTCTTACTTTATAAATTAGATAAGATTGATTTGTTGAGTGGATTAGACAATTGAGATATTTTCTCAACTACAATCTCTCAATTTAAAAGTGGCTATAATATATGATATAATTAAATGATTGCACCGAGAGGCGCAATCTACAACCCAGTATGACCCCAACTGCAAGGATGTCACATTCTCATACAATAATAATTTAAAAAAATTGGTTAATGTTGGCTTAAATCCTAAATTTACAAACAAACAAAAAAAAAAGTGTCGGCTTAAAAAATAAATTTTAATAGTCATATAAATAAACAAAAAAAATAAAAATAAAACAACAACTGAATTCTGCAATTATTTGATCGGATTAGCAAGGTGAGGTGGATTCACATTTGTTCTTATTCAGTTATTGGATTCACGGCTCTAATTCCAGGTAAATATCCAGATCAATTATATTTCCTTCTCTCTATTTTTTTTAATGTATATAAATCACCGTCATGTCCCATGAAATGAATGCCTAGCTGTCTCGATCAGTTCATTGTTCAGATGCTCATCAATGAGGAAAACTTGGCTCAATGTACGCTAATGGCTCAATGTATGCGGATGGCTCCCCAAACTATTATCTTGGTTCCATCTAAGTGGGAATGCTCCTGTGACTAAGTGTTTCTAGATATTTTTGAATGGATGATAAGTACCTGCAAATAGTAGTGATTCAGTTCATTTATTAAATTATTGAATTATGTTTTAGCTCTGCGTGTTTTTTTAATATGTACGTGGATGTTGAGAAATTCCATGGTGTCATAACCCTCCCTCTTCAAGTGTTTGAATCTGCAACTGAATTACGATTTTTCATATACGTAAAAAGTACTGAAAGTATTTTTCGATTTATGAGAATGCCCAATGTTTTAGTAACAACCCTTAAAGCCCTTGAATCCCAAGACCGCGACCTCTTACAGGTCAACACACTGGAAAGAATCGTTAATGCCTTCGATTAGAGCATACATTGAACTAACCCAATATTAAATTTAATTACTCCCATTATTGTAGTTGTATTTTACCAATTTTGTGTTCAGATGAAAGTCGTGAGCATCGTGAGAGGACACAACCTGCTCACCCCTATGAGCTGCTCCCGTGCTTGTATGAGACAAGATGAAGTACAAATTCTCTTGAAAGTGAAGTGAAAACAATGTTATACACTAAAATTTTCGATGTGGCAGTTGTTCTTATCATTATTATCTCTACTGTTTTTTTATAATTGCAATTTGGTGTATAGAAAATAAGAAGAGATTTATTTTATTCTAATCAAATTTTAAACATATGTTATTTAATGGGTAAAACAATTAAATGTTGAAAAAATGTAAAATAGCAAACAGAAAGATATCAAAGAATTCATGAAAAAAACAAACACCTTCACAATAACACAAAGGCATTTTTACGTAGCCATAGAAAACCTAACTTACTTTTATATGTATGGTTTTTGTATAAAATCTTTAATAATTTATTAATTTATATGTCTTTTTTTAGTATTATTAAACCTTTATTAATTTATATGTTTGTTTTTTGTATTAAACCTTTATTAATTTATATGTTTGGTTTTTTAGTATTAAATCTTTATTGATTTATCTATTTTTAAAATTCGAAGTTGAAATTGCTTGCAAGGAAATCTTAAAGGGGTAAATATCGTTGCATTTAAATTTTTTGACAGTTGCTTACCTATTGGTTTTAAACATGGTACATAGTATTAAATATTTTGTATCTAGGTATTAAATATTTTGTAGCTAGATATTAAATATATATATGGTTAATTGATGTGTTTGGTTTTTGTACAGGAATATAACATCAAGAGTACTAGTAATGGGGAAACTAATAATAACAATATTGAAGAAATGAGAAGTGTAAAGAGAGAAAGAGTTAAAATACAAGGATTAAATATTATGAAACAAATAATTGAAATTGAAAGAGAGCAGAAGAGGGTAGAAAAAAATGAGCAACAAAGATTGTGAAGACAACAAATGCCTGATCATCAAAGGGAAGAACAACGAAAGAAGGAACGTGAAAGAAAAAGGTGGCAACGACAAAGGCAGAATAAGGATGAAAGGAAGCAAAATGAATAAATAATTCTCAAATAAAAAGAATGAAATTTGAAGGAATGAATGAGGACAATAAAGAATAACACAGAAGAAAAAGTAGACAACACGTAAGAGCACATCGAAGAAGACAATTTGAAGGTCTTAGTGATCTAGGACCAACAATTGAGCCTCATTCTCCTATAGGTATGAATCTCCAAAATCATCAACCAATGGAGCAATGTGACGATGAATGTGAAATGATTTCCAATGTACCAGTGGAAGATAAAGTTACTTCACATAACAAATTTCACGAAAGAATTGATAAATTAGGTCATCCTCAAATGTGCCATGTGTCTGAGGAGTCGTATCCTAGCATTCAAGTGGTGACTACAAAGATAGGTCCAATGTGTTTAAGATGTAAATGAGAGGGTAATAAACATATATTTTCATCACAAAATCATATGAATCCGGGGTTGCAACCTTTGATCCTTGGAAGTTTTACACAAGTTGAGGAAATGTTGATAGCACGAACGAGTCCAATTTTGCAGGTAATGCATTCAATAGGTGGCCTACAAATATAGAGGACACACAATCATTTTTCCTCAAGATGTTAAATATGTTGCCAAGAAATTACCTCGACATATTAAAGACTTGGATTTAATGATGGTGGTGCGAAAAAAAAGGTTAGCAAGGATCAACCTATGATTTCACTGTTAGAAGGCAAAAGGTACTAGATGCATTACTTTATAAGATTCAAAATTATCCATATTATAAAGGTGTAGAAATTGATATGCAAGTTATGGACGAGTTACCGAGAAAAACAACAAATGTGTCACATATAATTAATTCTATTATACTACCAGATATGGACAATGACACAGACATTACGTTGTTAGAAGGTGCTCCAGTTTGTGAAGATGCTTTAGACGATTATGATACAACTTATTTTGCTGCAAGACCTCCAAATGCACCTAGGGAAATTGAACTTATTCGTGCATGGGCAGATAATCCTAATAGAGAATAAAACAAACTAGATGGTGAAACTACAAATGTCATTAATTAGCCTATAATTGGTTCATCTCCAATAAATGAGTACAATACTGAAGGGTTATTTGATATGGAATTTCCAACATTATTCCCTAGTGGAGACGCTGATTGGTTACAACCACGACTAAGAAACGTGCATCTTCATGAGTATGAAAAACATCTCCTCAGATTTCATGATAATAGGTTTGGGAGACATCCTCGATTTAGATACTTTTTAGTCAATATCATCATGAGACATCGTGCTCAAGTGTCTTCTGCAGTTTTTGTTAAAAAAAAATATGACAAAACTACCTACAACAGTTGATGAGTTACGAGAGCATTTACAAAATATTCCTAATTCTAAAATTGCAGATAGATTGATGAGATTTGGACATGTTTTAAGAGATACACGTGCATATTGGAGCAAATGTCGTGGCGAATTATGTGACTTGGTACAACAAATTGGATCTCCTACAATATTCTTCACACTAAGTGTAGCAGATATGCAATGGCCTGATTTGCATATATTGATGCCAAGTACCTCTCCTACATATCCAAAGGAAGCAAGAAAATGGAGATGCCAAAATGTCATTGATAATCCTCACATTGTAGTAAGTTATGTGCATTTAAGACATACATTGTTTCGAGATGATATTTTTTCAAAATTTCATCATGCTATAGATTTTTGGTGTCATTGTGAATGTCAACATTGTGGATATCCACAAGTGCATGGGTTTCTTTGGCTAGAATATGCTCCCAATATGGACAAATTGAATTGGAATGACCCGACTCAAGTTAGATTTGCAAAAGAATACTTTGATAGATCTGTCCATGCATTCAATCCACGCAACAAATATCAAATAAAGATCCCTATTCAACAGAACGATGACGATCATCCCTGTTTAAAGAACACTGAACAAATATTTCAATTTGATCCTATGATGGACTGTGAATAACTTCTCAATTGTGTTGAGCGCCACATCACCTGCAATGAGAAGTCATGCCTTAGAAAGAAGGGTGGAAAATTGGTGTGTAGATATAAGGCACCTGGGAGCTATGCAATGAGGGTGGAGAAAAAATATATGAACCCTAGACGAAATGATGATCGATTAAATACACATAATCGTGAAACATTGATGATGTGGCGTGCAAATATGGATTGGAAACATGTTCTTTCTAGGCATGTTGTGATTAACTACATAGCAAAATATGCATCAAAAGTAGAAAAAGGGTCAAAGAGCTTCCATGATATGTTGATGTGTATTTCTTCTATTCAAAATCCAAATGAACCAGCAGCACGTGCATATAAAACATTGTTGTGTGAGACTATCATTGACAGAGATATAGGAGCACAAGAAACATGCCACATGCTTTTGGAGCTTCCTCTTTCTGAATGTAGTCGTACATTCATTGTTTTGAATGTTGGGATAAAGGTTTTCAGACAAGTAAAAGTTGATGAATATAATGACCATAATGATAATTCTCTTATTGATGCATATAGGAAGAGACCTGTGAGTATGGAGCACCCTTCGTTGATAGAAGCTTCTAGATCTTGGTCATATGACAAACGTCGCTGTGATGGGAAATGGTTACCACGAAATAATGCAGCCATTGTACGAGTATTTCCTAAGTTTCATTCAGTTCCCCCTCGCGAAAATAATAGGTTTGTTGAGTTTTGTTGGTCTGAATTAGTATTGTACAAGCCGTTTAATGATTTTCATACAGATATTGGTTCTAGAGATGATGACATCATACAAAATTGGGAAAAAAATTCCTATAATCCTTGGCATATTTATCATAATCCAATACCTTCAAAGGATCCATCTCAATGTCCAGATGAGGATGAAGATGTCTTACATGTACAAAATGATTCTAAACAACATGAGTGGGAGATTATTTCAAGTTTGTATAAGAATAAGTTTATACATGCGAGCGAATTTGACATGATTGGATTTAGGGATCGTGATTTTATGACAAATTGGAGCTCTAGCTTTGTTTATGAAGAGACATCAAGACGTGCAATGAACTTCATATATGATAAGAAAAATGTGAATGCAATTGTTACTACTAAATCATCAAAAAAATATTCATTTGAAAGTTTAGGAGAAAAGCAAAAAATAGCATTTAATGTAGTTCTTGATCATTACAAAGGAGATGACATGGAAGAATAGTTTCTTATGATTATCCAAGGGACAGCAGGTACTGGAAAGTCTCACTTGATTGGTGCAATAAAACAAAGACTTGAAACCAACTCTCTTCCTCATAAGAGCTCATTGCTTCTTTTGGCCCCTACCGGTGTTGCAGCATTCAACATATCTGCATCAACAATACACTCTGCTCTTTATATACCAGTAAGGAACTTCATCGATTTACAAGGGTCGTGTTTGCTTACCTTACAAGAGGAGATGAAACATTTTAAGTACATTCTTATTGATGAGATGAGTTTTATAGGGAGAAATTTGTTGACACATATTGATTCTCGACTTCGTCAAGCTTTTCCTCATAATAAAGAAGTCTCGTTTGGAGGTATATCAATTATATTGGTTGGTGATTTGGGACAACTACCTCCTATTGTGGATAGACCTGCATATGCATGTGAAGGTCATGCAAAAGAATTATGGAATTTATTCACAACTGTTGTAACTCTTGATAGAGCAATGATCAAAGATTCTTCTGTCATTTATTAATGAACGTCAGAGATGTGATTCCAACAATAGAAGATTGGAAAGTACTAATGACACTTACAGATTCCAATTTGGATGCTTCAACAAAAGAGTCATTTAATAATGATATACATTTGTTTGCAACAAATGATGATGTGCACAATCACAATAAGCGTTGCTTGGTATCCCTAAATCACCCTATTGCACGTAGTGTTGCTACAAGATCAAATAACAACAACAACATTGAAGCAGATGAGGAAAATTTGGATAACAATATCCTTCTTGTTGTTGGAGCTAGGGTTATGCTAACTTCAAATTTATGGACTAATGCAGGACTTGTCAATGGTGCTCTTGGAGTAGTTCAAGATATTGTGTATAATCCTAGAACATCACCTCCTAATCCTCCTACATATATTTTAGTAACATTTGATAACTATATTGGAGTTGCGTGGGATGAATTATTCCCTCATATTGTTCCTATTATACATATTGAAAGAGGTAATAATAGACAAATTCCATTGTGACTTGCTTGGGGATTAACAATTCATAAGTCCCAGGGATTGACACTAGAAAAGGCAACTATTAATATTGGAAGGACAGAGCAACAAGGTCTCACTTTTACTGCAATATCTCGAGTTAAATCTTTGGATGGTCTTCGATTTCAACCACCATTTCCATATGATAGATATGAAAAGATGGCAAAATGTGTCAATTTTTCTAAGAGAAAAGAAGAAGAAGTTAGCTTAAGGTTAAATATTAAATAAATTATGCATTTTTCAATATATTCTTCATATCACATTTGAAAGATATGATAGGTGTATTTGTTATTTAATATATTAATTATTTCATTTTTTTAATCACCAAACATATTTGTATTAATAACATTTGTTAGTATTTGTATTTCTAATCTTCAAAATTTCAAAGTATGATGTACATCTCAAAAATATACAAAAATTTTAATAATCTGAAAAATGTGACGTTGATGCCTCCAACTGGAACCAAACTAGATCCATCTAACTCTGGATCTATAATGTGCCGAGAGGGATCAAATCTCTCGAGGTGCAAACCTTTCCTCAAGTTTTGCACTCAAAAAATAGGTTTGCACCTCTAGAGATTTGATCCCTCTCAGTGCATGATAGATCTGGACTTAGATGGATCTAGACTGGTTGAAATAGAAAAAATATTAGTTTGTGAATAGGCACATCTATATTCTTTATTTTTATTGGATGGTAAATATAATTCTCTTTTAATTTGCTAATGCATATTAATGTTATGTTTTCACACCTTTTAATTTCTTATTGCGTTAATGCATATACACGTTATGTTCCCACACCTTATGAAATGTAAGGTCAGCTTCCATTTCACGAGTATTCAACCTATTTCCTCTATTATTTTTATTTTTCATGGTCGGATCATCTTTATGTCATTTCCCTTGGCCGCTTAAATCTACATGGAACCATCGAGGTTTTCATAAAATGATCTACCTGTTTAAAGAATGAATCTTCAACCTGTTTCCACTATTATTTTTCATGTCCGGATCATCATTATGTCATTTCCCTTGACCGCTTAACTCTACATGGAACCAGCAAGGTTTTCATAAAATGATCTACCTGCTAAATAAAATAGATCGTATGTAATTTGATAAAGTTTATTTAATAATTATTTTATTAAATTAAAGATATAGATATTATAAAGAATAAAAATGTTATAACTGTAATTAAAAATTTGAATTTTGCACCTGATAATTACGAATGGAAAATAGAAATATTTTTAAAAATTTAAGTTAAAATTTAATTTTTTAAATATGAGATTTAAATGTTTTGGAGTAAAGGTTTTTTTCTAAACTGTGATCTTTATAATTTTAGAGATGAATGACTAATGTTTAATAATAAGAGTGCATTGAATTCATGAAAAGAAACCCAAGGGTAGATTTCAAGTTCTTTCTTCTTCTTTTTTCAAGTATTAATATATCACATTTGTAAATGATAGATTCAATGAATTTTCATAAAATCATATTATTATATAAAATGAGCACATCACCAATAAATGAAAAGTTCATGTGACCCTCTAGAGGAGTAAAATACAATTTTCTTCAAGTTATGAAAATGGGATTATAAATCATGCATTAGGTATTCAGTATAATTAATGATGGTTTAGGATGTATTTTCCTAAAAATCACATAAATGTGCAAAGTGAATTAAATTGGTGTGATATTCAATACTTCTTTG
The DNA here is from genome assembly GCA_034641835.2 of Pinus albicaulis. Classification (NCBI taxonomy): domain Eukaryota; kingdom Viridiplantae; phylum Streptophyta; class Pinopsida; order Pinales; family Pinaceae; genus Pinus; species Pinus albicaulis. The sequence continues at coordinate 168,117,900 of CM076575.1, forward strand.
ATGTATGAGGGTGGAAGCATATTGGATAAATAAAATACATCATGGTTTTTTTTGTAAACTTGCATGGAGAGAACTCAAATTAAGCAATTATAGAAAGAAAAAATCATGGTAATGTGAAATATGAATAACATCTATTCACAAATGAGGCAAGAATGTCCATACTTTTGAAATAATTGAGACAAATAGTTTATCAAACCATGGTTAGTAGAAATATGTCATGATACATATAAAAATGAATGTTTCTTAACACTAAATTTGTGATGCAGCAATGTCACCCAAAGGGAGCAAGAAACTGTAAAAAAAATGCACATTAAATTTAGGGAAACTTTGAAATGTAGAGAACTAAATGGATTCCAAGTCATATAGGTTCATAATAAGTTTTGATTGAGCATGGGACAAATCATATCACCATTGACCATAATTCTATTTCACTATATTTTTACATATATTCCCTATGGAAGTTAGGGTTTTTGGATGGTCCTCAAATGAATTTCAAATGAGTCATTTTAGAATTTTTTTCTATAACATTTTTTGGGGGACATTACCACAAGGGATTCACTCAATGAAGCTTTGACATATCACATGTGTTTGTGGCATACTAAACAATACCCCTAATTTGACTACATATTGCAAAATACTTCTAAAAATAACATTATCTAACCCCCTACCAATACGAACCCAATACACATTCCCATTTAAAAAACCCCTACTTTCACTAGATATTGTAGGTATCCATTTTTTTCATTAACATTTTTTATACCCCTTTATATTTTTTCAATAACTTTGAGCTCCATTTTTTATATCTACCAATATAAAAACCCTTTACCCCTTGTATATCCCCCAATATATTGTCATTTTTTCCTGAATATATATCCCCCAATATGAACCCACATGGTATGGTATTTCTCCCCTAGTGAATCCCCTGTGGACATTTCAAACCTTGAAATTTTGAGAAGATAGAGAAGAGATGTCAATGTATGTTTGGTAATATTTTTATATTTTTTTTCTCTATACATTTAGAGATATACTCTATGGAAGTTAATGTTTTTAATGTCTCGAAATCATTTTGTAACAAGTGATTTTAACACTTTCATTATAATTTCTTTTCTAGGAAGCTTTGGCTATCAAAATTTTGAGATTTAGAAAACATTTTAGGGTAAGGATTAAATTGGTATCAAAGAATGGATAATTATGGTAAAGGAAAATGGTATGAATCCTTCAAGATAATTTAAACATTTTCATCCTGAAGCATTGAAGTGGTGGATAGGTATTGAAAATGATACTACAATGAATATCGTATGGGAAATATTTGGAAAACCCCCAAAAGAGAGTTGCTCGTCTCCTCCCACGTTACCTCTCCTTTAGTCGAGAGTTCGGCAGGCTCACCCTCACCCTACCGGGCCTCACCATATGAATAGTGAGTGACTCCGTCCCTTCGGGCCTATTGTCGAGCAAGCAATCCTTCCATCCGAAGACAGACAGGAGGGGGATGCTGAAGCGCTTTGGGGTTACACCGCTTAGAAGGGAATGTTAACACGCTACCAGGAGAAGACTTATAAGGGGATGGAAACACGCGAAGGGGGATTGGAACCGCTTAGATGGGCAGGTTGAGGTGCACGCTGAATATCGGGCATGTTCACACGCTTTAGAATCAAGTATACAAAAATGAAATATATGCATAAAATTCAAGATGAATTAGAACAAGCTAAAGACGAGATCAAAAATAAGGGTGTTGGCAAGCCCTCTTGGCCAAGCGGGTCGCCGAAAAGAAAATACAAAATGTAATGCAAAAATAAACCGCAAAATAAACTAAACTAAATCGATGTTGCAATAAACACCTAAACATTCACTGACAACAAGACGGACCAACATATTACATCACACAACCTACATTACGCCATTAATGCTGCAAATAAAAGCATAAAATGGAACTGTTGCAGTGTAAATACATCACACAACCTACACTACTACTGCAAATAAAAGCATAAAATGGAACTATTGCACTGCAAATAAACACAAAGAAACTGTGCAAATAATGGGAGCTAACGGGACTTCAAATTCCATTCACATTAACACCACATGAATGTAAAAAATATGTAGGCCTCTCTGCCATGGTGCAAGGAGGTTGTGCTACTTAAACGCCCTCCTCACACACTCCCCAAAAACCCCATACATAATTCTAGCGAGAGATAGATAATATCTCGTTTTGCTCCTAAAAAATCCCTAACCAAGCATGAGAGGGAATATTTTATTATTTTATAGTAAATATCTTCTAACTACTTTTCCCTCCACTACAAATGTTTATTACATGTCATTCCAGTTTCATTTCATTTCACTTTCCTTTCCTTTAAATTCACATGTACATTCTATGTTTAACCTCCATAATTAACCCAAGTTCATACTTGGGCTCCAACAAGCCCCTGGCACAAAATCAAGTTCATACTTGGGCTCCAACAAGGCCCTGGCACAAAATTTTGGTTCGTTCTAAGCCATCCAGTTAAACAATATTGCCTACTTGCATTGTTACTACACAATCCAAAACTGCCTCTAAATATTGATTTTCAGGTTGCTCCCTAATCTACTTCTCTACTCTATTATGTGCTCCCTTCGACACACTTCTTACACCTTCTACAGGCGTCCCAGAGAGCACTTTCTTCGGTGCTCCTAGTCGAAACACTTCTTCTACCTTCTACGGGCGTCCTAGCCTCTTTCTCACAAGATCCCAATCCTTCCTCCTTATCTATTGTACTATGTCTATTGTAGCTTGTAATCGACTCTTTGCTGCTCTCCCTTCTTCCACTATCCACATCTGCTACATCTACTCATATTCTTTATTATCTGTTAGTGTTGGTGGTGTTGGAGTTCTCTGCTTCTGTCGGATTGATTTGTTTGGCTACAAAATTGTTGCCCATATATTTTTCCCACACTTCATTTTCATGGTACAGGTTCTCTGTGAGCATAAAAAAACATAGAACAAACAATGAAAATAACATGAAATAATAAGGCTAGTAAAAGAAACTTAAAAAAAAATTGTACAAATTTTTTGGGCTCTCCATTTTTAACCGTGACTCCCACAACACAATTTTATTGCCATGATTCCAAACACGCCTGAACCAAACTGGCTATCTTCTCAGCAATAATAGAACAACCCCAATATCCCCAAATAAGAGTGTTGCATGTATAGAAAATCTCTAACACATCTATAATACCATGTATAAATTATATCAATGGACACAATCCGATCATGCAATGTACTAAAGCAAGATATTAAATCCTTCTACAATATTTGTCGAATATAAAACATGATCGCACAATCACATGCAAGTAAGAGAAACAATTAAATCAATACACAACACTAGATATTCCTAGGGAAAGCAACAGATCAAAAGCCCTCCATATTTATTGTATAATCAACCAAGGAATCATGAAACAATGCAACGTATTTGTGATCACCACAACCTCATACACTCTACCAATTTCTTCGCATTGATCTAGGAAAAATTGGACACACACATAGCCAATTATCAGCCTACCCTCAGCCTACCCTACTTACGCAATCCCTAGAGAATTAAACCCCTATTAAATAGGAAATTCAGCCTTCCTTGATTGTGCAATTCATCATGGCCTTCCCATGGTTTTATAACTGCACCTGGGCAGTTTGCCTAAAATACAACTAATAGTTTACTAGCCTTGAACCTTTGTCTCAACTGGGTCTCCACCAGAATTAGCATGCATGCAGCTATAAATAGTGAATCATCAGTTACTTGGTAGATCAATACTATTGAATTAAATCTATTTTAATTCACTTGATCTTCCACTAGCTCATCAAACAGTTAGAACTAGTTAAACTGATTTTAACTCAATTAATGTGAGTTAATTGATCCCACCCACACTACACTAGTGCTACAACTGCAACTAGACCCTGTTAATAATAGAATCACTCTACATGCCTATTCTTTAACCCTAAACTCGAAATTTTTGAGCTAACTAAGTCTATCAAACTTAGTTAGCTATTACAAGTTGTTATGAAATAAGATTATAATTAATTTTCCAATTTATTTAAAAATTGGTTGCACACTAATGTGTCGCTAGGATCCATCATTGTGTGACCTGTGATCCCACACCAGTGTGTGTGTTATTTCTGGAAGCCAATTTCATTGTTTCTTGTTGCAAATTTCAACACTCCCTCTCAACAAGAAAGGAATCAATCTGTCCCGATCTGGTACCTTTGGAATGTTCTACATGCAACACTGCTCTAGAGTTGTTCGCACATGAAACTCTCCTGAACTGAATAGCCTACAAACAACTAAATCATTATAATGCATCTGTCATCAGAGTCTTCTGACTGCTGTTAGCTACTGCACATGTCTATTGGACTCTCTACGCTGTTGTTGACATTTGCATCTGTGCTCTCTACATTGTTGCCAACTTTGATCTGCGCTCCAGTATCTGACACTTGTCACTCTGATTTATGTCTTCCTGACATATGACTGCATCAATCTAACCGACCCTTCCTGCTACTGCTGTATTGTGGGCTCCTCGTAGACAAGTTCGATCCATGAGACACAACATCTCAATGGACCCAGACCAAATTTCTTCTTGGGATCATATTTGCACATCACCCCACCTCACACCTGGAGGTATAGATGCATGTACTCCCTATGCCCATCTGGCTCGAAATTTCCCCCTCCTAGAGGTATCTGCTTGAGTCACCTTACAGATCCACCTAGATCCAACCATTGACTTCCCCACTGGTCTTGGGACCACTTCCCATGCACTGTTTCTGATAATGGATTCATACTCCTCAACCATGCCATCAACCCATGTTGGCTGTTGCACTGATTCCTCAAAAGATGATGGTTTTGTCACAATACACTTGCTCATAAGAGCCATGTATCTTGTGTACCTATCTAGGGACCTTCTCTGCCTGCATTGTGATGTAGGTGCACCTACATGCTCTGTCGCATCTAGCATTAATTTGTCAGCCTCTTTGATACGCTTCCTACCATTTCCAGTGGATGGCTCTGCATGAATGGTTTTTGCCACTCCATGATCCTTTGCTTGTGGTTACTCCACATCCTGAGGTTCATCCTTCAAAACTAAGAGTTCCTCATGGCATGCAATTCAAGCTCCCTCTCAAGGGACAATCGCATGACTTTCTCATACTTCACCATGGTACATCCCTTGCATGTTTCTATCTGCACAAGAGTACCCTTTAGAAGACCTGTAGAAATCTACTACATGATCCTCAAAGCACTGTGGTGTAGATGGCCCAATCTCATGTGCAATAACTCACCTATATCCCAGCTCACCACCTTCCCTGCTTTACTACTCAATGTTGCGGAGCCATCTACATCAAGTTTGTAGAGGTTCTTTACACGAACCCCAATCTTCTTTACCTGTGTTGTGGCTTTGTGACGAAGGAACGTCTTTCCTTCACTGAAAACCATATCATATCCAAGATCCTCCAACATAGCAACTTAAACTAAATTCTTTTTCAAGTCTGGTACATGCATGACATCTTTTAACATGAAAGCTTTAATTGATTGTCTCTAGAAAGTAACTGTACCAATCTCCGTAGCGCTATACCTCCCGTCATCACCCATATCAATGTGCATCTGAAGATCCTTCTCCTCCAAGCTACTAAAGAGTTGTTTGTTTCCTTTCATGTGGAAAGATGCTTCACTATCCAAGTACCACATAGATCCCATCATATTTGATGCCATGCATGTGATGAGAGAGAGGTCCAACTCAATCTGTGAGGCCAAAGCTTCACCCACTGGAGCTTCTGGAGCCTTCTTGTTGTTCTTCTTCTTTTGTGGAAAATTTGTGGCATAGTGTCCATGATCATCACAGTGAAAACATTTCACCTTTGACATGTCACCCTTATTTCCTTCTTTGTCGGTCTCATATTTGGAATGGGACTTCCTCCCCTTCCCCTTATTTTTATTACTAGCCAAGGCACAATTTTCATCATCATTCGTCTTGGATGAGGAGCCATCTCTGGTATTCCGCCAAAACTCTTCTTGTACCAAATCTAACCATAGTCGCTCCCAATCTGGTAACTTCTCCCTCCCATTCATAGAGTCCTAGTAACTATGCCAACTCTTGGGAAGGCCTAGAAGTGCTAGGCTCACCAAGTCATCATCAGCTACAGTAATCCCAAAACTTCCAATCTCATCTTGACATTGAGTGAACTTGGTCAAGTATTTCTGGATTGTGTCGCCCTTCTCCATTTTGATTTTCCTGAGTTTGTCCTTGAGTTCCATTTTTATGTGGTCAATGCTACTTTGAAAAAGATATTTCAAGGCCTTCCACATAGCATATGGAGTTGCCTTTCCATGGAGACTCAAGACAATATGATCTCGAACTCCCTCTAACAAGATCCTCCTCTCCTTTGCTACGCTCCTCTGCCATGCATCAAGAAGTTGGGCATCTGCTACTGTGGGCTTGGGAATATCATTATCTATGAATTCCTTCAACCCATTGTCCTCCAACACTACCTCCATTCTGCCCTTCCATGCAATATAATTCGAACTTTCCTCGAGTTCATATTCGAGTCTCAAGCCATTGAAAGACATATTGATCAACTTATAGCTCCAAAGAAAGTACCTGCAAATTTGAATATTGTTCAACACAAACTCAATTTCTTCTCAACTATTGTGATTCATGATGCTCTGATACCATGTAGAAAATATCTAACACAGTTTTAATACCATGTAGAAATTATATCAATGGACTCAATCCGATTATGCAATGTACTAAATCAAGATATTGAATCCTTCTACAATATTTGCAGAATATAAAACACGATCACCCAATCACATGCAAGTAAGAGAAAGAATTAAATCAATATACAACACCAGATATTCCTAGGAAAATAAATAGATCAAAACCCCTCCATATTTATTGTATAATCAACCAAGGAATCATGAAACAATACAATGTATTTGTTATCACCACAACCTCATACACTCTACCAATTGCTTCACACTGATCTAGGCAAAATTGGAAAAACACATAGCCAATTATCAGCGTACCCTCAGCCTACCCTTCTTACGCAATCCCTATAGAATTAAACCCCTATTAAATATGAAATTCAGCCTTCCTTGAATGCGCAATTCATCAGGGCCTTCCCATGGTTTTATAACTGCACCTAGGCAATTTGCCTAAAATACACCTGATATTTTACTAGCCTTGAACCTTTGTCTCAACTAAGTCTCCACCAGAATTAGCACGCATGCAGCGATAAATAGTGAATCATCAGTTACTTAGTATATCACTACTGGTGAATTAAATATATTTTAATTCACTTGATCTTCCACTAGCCCATCAAACAGTTAGAACTAGTTAAACTAATTTTAACTCAATTAATGTGAGTTAACTGATCCCACTCACACTACACTAGTGCTACAACTGCAATTGGACCCTGTTAATAATAAAATCACTCTACATGCCTATCCTTCGACCCTCAACTCGAAATTCTTGAGCTAACTAAGTCTATCACACTTAGTTAACTATTACAAGTTGTTATGAGATAAGATTACAATTAGTTTTCAAATTTATTTAAAAATTGGTTGCACACTAATGTGTTGCTAGGATGCATCACCGTGTGACCTGTGATCCCACACATGTGTGTGTGTTGTTTCTGGATGCCAATTTCACTATTTCTTGTTGCAAATTTCAACAGCATGTTCCAAACATCAACCAAACTTGGTGAAGTTTGACTATACACCAATATCCTTGTGAACCTTGGCTTATTATTGTTGGTGTACATGCACATAGTTAGCCTTAATTAGCTTTAGTTCAACTCTAGTTATTGCATGTGATGTGCACTTGTATTTAGCTAGTTAACTTGAGTTCTTACATGTGGTGTGCACTTGGCTTTATTTAGTTAGCTCTAGTACTTGCATGTGGTGCAGGTGCACATTAATAGAACATAAAGCACACTTAGCTTTAGTTAGCTTTAATTATCCATAGTTATTGCATGTAGAACTAAGCCTAACTTAGTTGATTTTATGAATTGATTCTCAAACTAATATTGATGAATCAAATTTATTCTCAATTCAAATTTTTCTTTTTCAATTCTCGCAAGTTTGTGCAATTATTCTTCAGCTAGATCTGTATTTGTGCTCTAATAATTTTACATGGTATCAGAGCTACATGGGCTTGGAGAATGTGCATGAACAATATTTTTCAGGTTTGAAGATCAAAGAATTAGAAATTTTTTGGAGATTTGAATTGTAGATCAAAATATTGGAGAACTGTCACAATTGTTGCTACAGCTACAAGTTAAAAGAATGGAGTTCTCATCTTTGGCTATTCTTACTCTGTATAACTATTTCCAATGGAAACCAGAGATTTTGCTTCACCTTAGAGGAAAAGGATTGTATCGGATATTTATGAATACAAAATCTGAACTCAATTATGCCATTGAAAAATCCAAATACTTCAACAGGATGGACGAGGATTTTGGTCTTCTATGGTTGTCCATATCTCAAGCATTGCATTTCCAAGTGGACACATGCAGCACTCTGACTGAGGTCTGGATAACCTTGGAAAATTTATTTGGAAAACGGGATGAGATGTCGGCTCATATTCTCGAAAATGAGCTAAATTCCTTAGATCCAAATAGCTTTGTTAGCATTCAAGATTTCTTTACGAAATTTAAATCATTGCTTCTAAAATTACATGATTGCGGGATTGATAAATCCAAACAGGAAGGTCAATTGATCCTTTCTATTTTTCATAGATTAGGCCCTTAATATTTTGTTTTTGTTTCTACATTTCATACAGTTAGACTTGCAACCGAAGATATATGGAAATTTTCCAAACTTGATGCATTTATTGAGTCTCTCATTCATAAGCAGGATAAACTTATCAAAATGGTTTCATTAAAGTATCCAAATGCACATGCACTTTCAATGCATGAGAAAGGAAATTCTAACTCAAAACCAAATCAGCAATTCAAAGGCAAAGGAAAGGCAGGAGATCCTGATCCAAGAAAGGGAGGAAATCCAAACCCTCCAGATGATTCTTCCAGTTCCAAGGGTAAGAAGGGAAAGAAAGGAAACTCCAAGTGTCCTTATTGCAGTAGAGGTTATCATCCTGAATCCTCTTGCATGCAGAAGACTATTGATCTGATGGAAAAGACTCTTCAACTAATAATCTTGGTCATCACGTTCCAAACAATGCCAAGAAGAAGATGGAGGAAAAACCATAAAAAACAAGGGGTAATGGTCATGCTTTGATCACTCTTCATTCTACACCACAAGAATGGATCATCGATTCAGGAGCTTCACATCATATGGATTCTTCAAAGGAATCATTTTCTTCTCTACATGCATACTCGGGACCTCCTATTCTCATGGGGGGAAATTTTGTGGTTGAACCACATGGACAAGGAAGAGTGAAATTCAAAGATGGAAGTTTTGAGAATTTCTTGCATATTCCAAGGCTTTCATTGAATCTTCTTTCAGTGTATCAGATGACACACACAGGCACCGGAAGGAAAGTAGAGTTTACCCCAGATTCCGTGAGCATTTATGACATGAAAATAAAATTGAAGATTGCATCTAGCAAGATAAATTATCAATCTTGTCTATATACATTTTCTGATTTTGTTCCTCAATCAGATTCTATTTTGCTACTTACGCATGCAAATGAAGAACGTAGGATTTCGCACGAGATATTTGGGCACTTGAATTTCATATATATGCAGCAACTTACCAAGCAAGGGATGGTTAAAGCATTTCGGTCCATTGAATTTTCAAATGGTGTGTGTAATAGATGTGATCTTGGAAAACATCCACAAGACAAATTCGAGAAGGGGCATGCATGGAAAGCCTCTTCACCTTTGGAGCTTGTACATAGTTATCTCATGGGTCCATTTCCAATACTCTCAATGAGAAAATCAAGATATGTGTTGTCATTTATAGATGATTACACAAGATTCACTTGGGTTTACTTCTTGGAACTCAAGTTTGATGATTTTCAACATCTAAATATTTTCAAAGCACATGCGGAAAATCAGTCTAGAAAACGCATCAAGATACTCCCAACATATAATAGGACAGAATATGTCAACAAATATATCAAGAAGATTTATAATGAAGTAAGCATACACTTGCAGCATACAGTTCCTTACACTCCACAACAAAATGGGGTGGCTGAAAGGAAGAATCGATCTTTGAAAGAAATGTCCAATTGCATGTTGCATGCAAGATCTCTTTCGTCAAAATTGTGGGATGAAGCTATTAATTGTGCCTAATACATCCAAAAAATAACTCCTCATAAATATGTTACTGGAAAAACACTTTTTGAGGCTTGGACTGGCATGCAACCTGAAGTCAATCATTTCCGCATTTTCGGATCTCAAGCATGGGCCCGCATTCCTACAGAGAAGAGAAAGGCTTTGGAGCCTCAAAGTAAAGCATGCATGTTTGTTGGATATTTTGATGAATTCAAAGGGTACATATTTCTTGATATCAACACTGAAAATCTCTTTATTAAAAGGAGTGTAAAGTTTGATGAAGATATTTTGCATGCACTAGTAGATGAACATGTTACTAAGTTTCCCTCACCACTCATTGATGAGTATGAATATGATACTTCAGATTAGAATTCTTATGTAGATGAGCCTTTTCCTATGATACATGTTGGAGAATCAATCGTTGAACATCAAGATCATACTTCCTCATGTTGTTCAGAAGATTCTCGACCACATTCAACACAAAAATGGCATAGCATGAGTGATCTCCTTGGTGAATCTGCCTATATACCTTAGCTTGAGGAAGATCCACAAGCACTCTTAGTTATGGAGTCATGCATGCACATGCATGCTTATATGATCCACAGACTTATGCAGAAACAGTTTGGCATCCTGAATGGGAAGCAGCAATGGATGAGGAATACAACTCTCTCATTGAGAACCGGACTTGAGATTTGGTTCTGCAACCTTCCAATCATAAACTTGTGAGGTGCAAGTGGGTTTACTGGACCAAGAAAGTAGCAGATGGCCAAGTTAGTCGATATAAGGCATGATTGGTAGCAAAAAAATTTCTGTAGGTACATGGTGTTTAATATGATGAGACTTTTTCTCCAGTGGAAAAAATGGATTCCATTCACCTATCTCTCTCCATTATAGCAGCAAGAGGATGGGAGGTTCATCATATGGATGTGAAGAATTCCTTTCATCACAGTGATCTTAAGGAGGAAATCTACATGGAGCAGCCACAGGGATACATGAAAAATTCATCTCTGGTATGCAAACTAAAAAAGTCTCTCTATGGCCACAAGCAGGCACCTAAAGCATGGTATGCAAAGATGGATTCCTATTTGTTATATCAAAATTTTGTACGTTGAAATTTTGATTCCAATGTTTATTTTTTGAAGAAAATTGACTTCTTGTTGATCACAGTACTCTACGTGGATGATCTTTTGATAACATGTGGTTCAGCTTCTTCCATTGCTGAGATTAAAATTGCATTTCATAAGCGGTTTTCAATGATAGATACGAGCTTGCTAAATTTCTTCCTTGGACTAGAGATCAATTAGACTGGTTCTGGGATTACCATTTCTCAACCAAAGTATGATAGAGATCTTTTGGCACGATTTCACATGAGTGACTGCAAGCCAACAGCGAGACCTTTCTTTTCAGGGATAAAGCTTGAGAATGGCAAAGACACAACATTGGTTGATTGCACATTTATCGTCGGCTTGTGGGAAGTCTTCTTTATCTCAGTCACTCTCGTCCTGATCCCTCATATGGCATAGTCGCAGTTTCCATATACATGCAGGAGCCACATGAGTTACACTGGAAAGATGCAAAGTGCATCCTTCGATATGTCCATGGGATAATCACCTATGGGATTCATTATGTAGCAAATTTTTCTTTCGATTTCATTGGGTTCACAGATTCAAATTGGGCTAGTGACAACATTGATCGCCAGTCAACCTCCGGTTATGTATTTAGTTTGGGATCTGGCCTAATTTGTTGGCCAAGTAAGAAGAAGATTGTCATTGCTTTTTCATCAGCAGAGGCTGAGTACAAAGGAGCAGTCAATGTCACTATCCAGGCCATTTGACTACAACATTTCCTATCTGAGCTTGGGATAAGTGTCCATCGTCCAACTATCATCTGGTGTGATAATCAAAGTACGCTAAAGTTTTGCAGAGATCCAGTGCAGGGGCAGTGGACCAAACACATCGAGATCCACATGCACTTCATTAGAGAACTAATTCATGATGAGATCATCAAGATTCAGTATTGTCCCAATTCTGAGCAGACATTCGAGATCTTCCCCAAGACTTTCATTGAGTAGAAGTTTTGATTTCTGTGAGATCGTCTCGGGGTCAAGGACATGACTACCTAAGAGTTGTCTTTTCTCTACTTTTTGCATTATATTTTTTTTGGGCAAGGGGGGGGCGGTTCTTCCCATTGGGTTTTCTCTCTTTCCTCTTTTCATGCATTGTTTATGGGTACCGAAAATGGCCTTGTTTTCGAGACTCATTAATTTTGCATCACACTCACCTAAGTTATGCTTAAGGGGGGGGTGTTGGTGTACATGCACATAGTTAGCCTTAATTATCTTTAGTTCAACTCTAGTTATTGCATGTGATTTGCACTTGGCTTTAGCTAGTTAACTCTAGTGCTTGCATGTGGTGCATGTGCACATTAATAGAACATAAAGGACACTTAGCTTAAGTTAGCTTTAATTTTCCATAGTTATTACATATAAAACTAAGCTTAACTTAGTTGCTTTATGTATTTATTCTCAAACTAATATTGATGAATTAAATTTATTCTCAATTCCAATTTTTATTTTTCAATTATCCCAAGTGTGTGCAATTATTTCTTGTATGTGCAATTATTTTTCAGCTAAATATGCTAAATCAGTATTTGTGCTCTAATAATTTTAGACTTACACAAATAACATGGATGTGTGACTCATCATGCAATCGTGATGGAGTGACTTTCATCCCGTTGTGTCTCATGGTCAGGTTGTGGGACCAGAATGGTCACGACTAGCATGACCACCTTTACTCCTATGATTTCCTCTGACTTCCTTTGTTAAATGCATTTCATATCAAAATACCCACTCTTATCTTCTCCTGTGTTGGCTGCTTGTCAGTGATGCGGACGAGTTGACCAACTAATCACAAGTGGAACCCTAATTCGAGAATGAAGTGCCATCCCTTGTTGCCTCCTACTGCTTCATGGCCCCGGGTATTACCACTCCAACCCTACCCACTCCTTTTCAAGACTTACCGATGCAATCTGCTCACTCTTTCTACACTCATCCTCTGCACCATCACCCTCGGAACCCTCGTTGTAGTTCCACCACCCTACCCACAGTCGCCATATTCATGGCTTGCATATTAACTTCCATTGTCGTCAATATTTCCTTCAGTCTAGGCTGGGTCAATGGTGATGTTGCTCAGCCAAGTGTCTTTCCATGTGTTGCATCAATAATGTACGCGTACTCTGCTCTATAAGTTGCTTTTGTATATCTGAGGTTCAAATATCCCTTTGACCAGGGTATTTCTACCCCTCACAACGATTTTAGTGCAGCCTTTATTGGGTCACCCTCTCTCACTCCGTTGGTCAAGACTCCAATACCACCCATCTTGAGCAGGAGGTTGTGAATGCTTTGAATAAGGCACGCTCATCCTTCACGGATCTCATTACAATATCCCTTCTTCAACCATTATGCAAGGACAATAATGTTGGAATTTCTGAAGTATTCCAAACACACAGAGAAAATAAAATTCATCAACTCAACACAGAGATTCAAATGTAAAAATTCTAGACAGAGATGCATAAAATTTCTATTTCATTAAGCATAGGAAATCTATTACAAAATTAAGGTCTTCCTTAGAACTGCATTGTTCTGATTTACAAAAAAAATTCTTCAACTGCTGCACACAGTGTAAATCAAGCTCTCTGTCTCCTTTTTTTTTTTTGCCTTCGGACTATTACAAAACAATACACAGTCTCTACTCTTATGCTCTCGGCATATATTCAAAAACACAGCCACACATTTGTTGCTCTCTGTTTTTCACACACAAAGTCTCACTGCTCTCTGTTTTTTTTAATTCACAGTCACATGTTACTTTGCATAGGCTTTGGGCCTTTTTATATAACACATAACAAACTATTATATATATATATATATATATTTCGAGACTTATATATATTTCCTAAGTTTTAAAAAAAAAATACTTTGCAAAATATATGTCGCAGCATTAAAACAAAAATATTAAAACCTTTATCCAAGGTCTTAAACCTTTACAAATATTCTTTCGCAGATTTGAAAACAGACTTCAAAACTCCATTTGATAAGTTATCGCATCCAATTGCCCCATGGCTGACTGGACTCTTCAACCTTGCGATCGCTCCCTCATTGGTTGGAGGTGGACCCCGCGGAGGACTTCAAACAGACTCAGCTGCATTACATAAATCCTTATCGCATCCAATTTTATGGGTGATGACATAGGATTCAATCTGTGTGATAAGGATGTGATTGGTTCACGAATTATCCAGCGTGGAGGAGGTGGGTTCCATGTGAGTTGACGTGGACCCAATTCAAACTCAAATGCATACAACGGTAAGTCAAACTGGTTGGTGGGTTATTTTATGGCACGGAGGACATGATTTAAATGCAGGTGATAGTGTGGTCAATCCACGATCTTCTGAATCTGGAGAAGGCTATGGATTTTAACACAAAACTATATTTGCAAGAAATTTAAATGTGCGATGGAGTGCAAGTAAAACCAAAAAAAAAAAAATCTGAACCTATCCTCCTGCTTTGCACACGGTTGGATTTAATTTTTCAACACTCCCCCTTAAACTCAACTGTTGCATTCTCTTGCATACCCAAACATTTCCTCAAATAATTAAAACTTTTCTACCCAGTGGTTTTGTCAATATATCAGCAAATTTCTCTTCCAGTTCTGCAATGTTTCAAAACAATTTCCCCATTGCTCACTAACTCTCTGATGTAGTGATACTTGGCATCAATGTATTTTGTTCTCTTATGAAACACTGAATTCTTTGATAATGCTATTATTGAGCTATTATCACAATAAATTGTTGTGTCTTGTACCTATTCATGACACAAACTTCTCAACATTCTCCTCATCCATACTGCTTGACATGATGTTGTTGTAGCTGCCACATACTCTGTCTCTGCTATTGATAAAGCCACAATTGGATGTTTCTTAGAAGCCCATGAAATGGCTCCTGATCCCATATGAAAAAAATAACAAGAGGTGTTTTTCTTGTCATCTATACTTCCAGCCCAATCATTGTTAGTATATCCAATAAGTTCAAAATTTTCTGAAGTGGTGTATAAAATTCCATACCTCTTTGTTCATTTAACATACCTCGGAATTCTTTTTGCTGCT
Organism: Pinus albicaulis; assembly: GCA_034641835.2. Lineage (NCBI taxonomy): Eukaryota > Viridiplantae > Streptophyta > Pinopsida > Pinales > Pinaceae > Pinus > Pinus albicaulis. The sequence continues at coordinate 168,133,308 of CM076575.1, forward strand.
TGCCAATGTGCCTCCTTTGGCCTTTCCATAAATCTGGAAATTAAACTTACAGCGTGCATAATATCCGACCTAGTTGCAGTCAAATACATAAGGCTGCCAACTATGCTTTTGTATAAACTTGGATCAACATCCTTGCTGTTGTCTTCCTTGCTCAACTTCAATCCCATCACTGTAGGAGCAATTGTTGCCTTGCAATCCTGCATATTAAATCTTTCCAAAGCTTCTTTCACATATTTTTCTTGAGAAATAAAAAAATTGTTTTCATTTTGCTCTACTTCTATTCCTAAGAAGTATCTCAGCAATCCCATATCAGTCATCTCAAATTCATCCTTCTTGATTGTCATAAAATTCTCAATGAGGTAAGCATCATTACCTGTGAATATAACATCATCAACATACAAAACAACAATCAACATCTTACCATCATTTTCTTTGATGTATAATGTGGGTTCTCCTTCACATTTTTCAAACCCATTTTCCAATAAATAGGCATCTATCCTACTGTACCATGCTCTTGGTGTTTGTTTCAGCCCATACAGAGCTTTCTTCAATCTGCATACTTTGTGCTCTTGGCCTTCTTTCTCATATCCCGAAGGTTGTTCAACATATACCTCTTCCATCAATACTCCATATAGGAATGTTGATTTCACATCCATTTGGTAAACTTTCCACTTGTGTTGTGCTGCTATGGATAGCACTTCTCTCACTGTTTTCATTATTGCAACCGGTGCAAATGTTTCTTCATAATCTCTTCCTTGTTGCCTCTTGTAGCCTTTGACAACAAGTCTAGCCTTGTGCCTTTCAATCTTACCTTCAGCATTTCTCATGGTTTTATAAACCCATTTTACTCCAATTACTTCTTTGCCTTTTGGGAGATCAATTAATTCTCATGTCTTATTTTTCTCTATGGCATTCATTTCTTCATCCATAGCATCTATCAAATTCTTATCTTTTACAGCTTTTTCAAAATGAATAGGATCTTCTACATGACAATATAATGCAAATAAAGAGTTCATACCTTCATTTTATGCCTCTTGCTCATAGATTTCATGCAGACTTTTGAATCTGGTTCCTCTTTCACTTGCTAAACTTGTGCTTGTAGAAGCACTCAAATCTGCTCCTTGTGATGTGCTTGGAGAAGCACTATCATCACTTCTCAAGGGTGTTCTCATACATGTTTATGGTTTCCATTATTATCCTTGTGTTGGTGGAGGTGGTGCTGCTAATGAGAGATGTCTTTCAGCCATTTCTTCCTCATCATCATCATGAGACAAACAGCCTTTTACATTCACTGTTTTCCCAATGCTTCCATCCCAAGCTTCTTCTTCAATAAATTGTACATCTCTAATTATCATAAACTTCTTGGTGGATGGGTTATACAATCTGTATGTCTTGGATTCTTCACTGTATCCAACAAATATGCACTCCTCCCCCTTACTGTCCAACTTCTTCCTTAGCTAATCTGGAATGTGTGCATAAGCCACACAACCAAAAACTCTCATGTGGGTGACAAACTGCTTTATGCCACTCCATGCTTCTTCCAGAACTTTGTTCATTATAGCTTTGGTTGGGCATTTATTCAGAACATATGTTGCACAATGTACAGCTTCAACCCAATATTCATTTGACAAATGTTTTGTCTTCAACATGCTTCTTACCATATCCATGACGGTTCTATTTTTCCTTTCAGCAACTCCATTTTGCTGCGGTGTATACATTGTTGTAAATTGTTTATGAATCTCATTTTCTCTGCAAAAATGCAGAAATTCTTTGCAGATGTATTCTCCTCCTCTGTCTATTCTTAAGACCTTAATATGCTTCCCACTTTGATTCTCTGCAAGAGCCTTAAAGTGGCAGAATTTCTCAAACACTTCAATCTTCAACTTTAAGAAATAAAATCAAATTTTTCTTGTGAAATCATCAATGAAGGTTAGCATATAATGGTTGTCTGCTAATGATGGTGTTTGCATTGGTCCACACAAATCTGAATGGACTATTTCTAAGGGTTCCTTTGCCCTTATGCACTTTCCTAATGGAAAGCTTTCTCTGTGTTGTTTTCCCAAGATGCAGCCTTCACATAAGTTGTCTGGCTTTTCAATCAATGGTAATCCCTTTACCATTCCTTTCCTATGCAACAAATTCAGACCTCCAAAGTTGAGATGTCCAAATCTCAAGTTCCATAACCAATTTTCATCTGTTGCTTCTCTTTGGAATGTCTCTTGTGTCATTGCTGCCATTGCAACTCCTTTCTTCAAATCTGCTATCATCTTGAGAGGGAACATTCTCTTTCTTGTCATCTTCACTTGTGCAATGCATTGTTTGCTTGGTGGTTTATCCATGATGGTGCATACATCATCTTCAAAGAAAACATTGTAGCCTTTCTGAATGAGTTGTTCAATGCTCAAAAGGTTACACTTCATACCAGGCACATAATATAGTTTTTCTTTCTCCCTTCTTTGTCAAAACACTTACTCTATCTTTTCTCATGACAGAGACCTTACTGTATGTTCCCAATGTTACTAGAAACTTCACATTTTCATCAATCATGGAAAACATTGAGATGTTTCAAGTCATATGGTTGCTACATCCTGAATCTAGAAACCATATATATTCATTCTTTTCTTCAGCCATATTACATGCTAAAAACTTCTCTTGACTGATATTTTCTTTAGTAAAATTAGCATTGGTTCTATTACCCATGACACTTTATTTCTTCCTACATTCATTGGCATAATGGCCATACTTCTTACAGTAATGACATTGGACTTTGGATTTATCATGCCTTTGTCCATGTGCTTGATTTTGTCCACCTTGTTGGCTGCTTCTTTGACCTTAATTCTGATTTTGATTGTTGCCCCTTCCATTTGTATTTGCAGGGTTGTTTATTCCTCCTCTGTTTTGGCTTCTGTCTCTTCCTTTTCCTCTATATTTTCCTCTGCCTTGACCTCTTCCTCTTCCAAAGGACATTTGGGTCTTGAAGGCATGCTCCAAATATGAGTTTGATGTTCTACCCAATCTTTGTTCATATGTCATCAATGATGCATGAAGCTCATCAACTCTAAACTTTGAGAGATCATTTGTCTCTTCAATGGTTGTGACTATCACATCAAACCTTGAGGGTAAGCTCATCAACACTTTCTCCACTATTCTTCTTTTTTCTACCGTCTCTTCATGAAATCTCATTTGGGTAATCAACCCAATCAACAATGTGAAGAATGAATTTATTGTATCAAATTCTTTCATGCAAATGACCTCAAAATCTCTTCTCCATACCTTGGTAGGCTCTCTAGAGGGTATCCCATGCAGCTGTGGACCTCTTGGTTGTTGCAATCCTTGGAAATACACTTTCATGCATTGCCTGATAGAGATAGAAGAGGGCTTTTGAGTCGTTCCTATTGCTCTTCAGCAAATCTTTCTCTGTCTGTGTTAAGGCATTAAAAGCTTGTTCATCTGTTGGTTCTTCAAAACCATCTTCAACTAGCTCCCATAAATCTTGAGAGACAAATAGGGATTTCATTGTGATTGCCAAATAGTCATAGTTCTTCCCATTGAACTGTGGGAGTTGAGTATTTCCTATACTCATGCTTGTGTTGGCTCCTGCCATAGCTAGCTTTCTGAACTATGCAATGAAAACTTGACTGTGTTTCCAAACAAACTTTCTCACTGACTTGCTGAAACCTTCACTCTGTTGGAGAACTGCTTCAACAAGCTCCTTCTTCTTCCATCAACTTCTTTGGCAAATCTAAAGAGCCTGGACTAGCTCCGATACCATGTTGGAATTTCTGAAGTATTCCAAACACAGAGGAAATAAAATTCCTCAACTCAACACAGAGATTCAAATGTAAAAATTCTGGACAGAGATGCATAAAATTTCTATTTCATTAAGCATAGGAAATCTATTACAAAATGAAGTTCTTCCTCAGAACTGCATTGTTCTTATTTATAAAAAAAATTCTTCAACTGCTGCACACACAGTGTAAATCAAGCTCTCCGTCTCCTTTTTGTTTTCTTCCTTCGGGATATTACAAAACAATACACAGTCTCTACTCTTATGCTCTCGGCATATATTCAAAAACACAGCCACACATTTACTGCTCTATGTTTTTCACACACAGAGTCTCACTACTCTCTACTTTTTTTAATTCACAGTCACATGTTACTTTGCATAGGCTTCGGGCCTTTTTTATATAACACATAACAAACTATTAAAAAATATATATATATATATATATATATATATTAGAAAAATTAATGTTTATAATATATATATATATATATATATATATATATATATATATATATTGAGACTTATATATATATTTCCTAAGTTACAAATAAATAAATAAATAAAAAGACTTTTCAAAACATACGTCGCGGCATTAAAACAAAAATATTAAAACCTTTATCCAAGGTCTTAAACCTTTACAAATATATTTTCGCGGATTTGAAAACAGACTTCAAAACTCCCTTTGATAATTTATCGCATCCAATTTCCCCATGGCTAACTGGACTCTTCAACCTTGCGATCACTCCCTCATTAGCTGGAGGTGGACCCCGCAGCGGACTTTAAATGGACTCAGCCGCATTACATAAATCCTTATCGCATCCAATTTTGTGGGTGGTGATGTAGGATTCAATCTGTGCGATAAGGATGTGATTAGTTCACGAATTATCCAACGTGGAGGAGGTGGGTTCCATGTGAGTTGACGTGGACCCAATTCAAACTCAAATGTAGATAGCGGTAAGTCAAACTGGTTAGTGGGTTGTTTTATGGATTGGAGGACAAGATTTAAATGGAGGTGATAGCGTGGTCAATCCACGATCTTCTAAATCTAGAGAAGGCTACGACTTTTAACACAAAACCGGATTTGTAGAAATTTAAATGTGCGATGTACTGCAAGTAAAACCAAAAAAAAAAATTGAACCTGTCCTCCTACTCTGCACGCAGTTGAATTTAATTTTTCAACAAGTTCCTAGTCGTATTCTATAAGAGAAGGGTGGTGGTATTTTGAACAAACTCTCGTCATCATTGCAAATAGTAGTCAAGCTCTCTATTTCCATTGCCAAGAAGGCCAGATTTTGAAAGAAGCCTCTAACCATGAGTCCACCTAGCGCACAGTAATAACCCAGAAAATTTTCTAGCCACCAAGCCAATAATTTTGCATTCTTATTAAGATTGCAGGTTGGCCATGCCCACAACCCCCTTCTTCGCACCACATATTCGTTCACTTGGGCTTCTCTCCACCACTGTTGCCATCTGGCTGGTTGGCCCGCCATTTTTGGCCAAGAGAGATGGCGGGCCAAGAGGGCCACCAATAAGAAAACAAAATTTTAAATGTAAAGATAAACCACAAACTAAACTAACCAATGTTGGTTAAAAATATACTTACAACTAGAAAACTGAACCAATGCTTGGTAAACATCTACTGAAAACAAGACCGACCAACACATTACATCACACAACCTACACTACAACATTGTTGCTACAAATAAAAACATAAAATTGAACAGCAGCACGGCAAATAAATACAAAAAAAACTACTGCAACTAATAGAAGCTAACGGGAATTCGAATTCCATTCACATTAACACCACCCGAATGTACCTCCCTACCATGGCGGCAGGGAGGTTGCGCTAACTCCATGCCCACTTCACACAATCCCCCAAAAACCCTATGCAGAATTCTAGCCAGAGACAGACACTCAAACTCTAGCTTTGCTCCTCAAAAATCCCTAACCCTAAAAGGATGAGAAGAAATATTTCATTATTTTTACATAAAATATCTTCCAAGTATTTTTCCTTCTACTACAAATGTTCATTGAATGTAATTCCATTTTAATTTCATTTCATTTCAGTTTCCTTTAAATTAACATGTACATTTTATGTTTAATATCCATAATTAACTCAAGTTCATACTTGGGTTCCAACAAAGGATGATTATTTTTCACAAATACAAAATACTAATGAAGTAATTATTAAGGAGATTGAATAATTAAAACGAAGAAAGAGTAGCAAGGGAAATTGGAAAAATTGAAAAAGAAAGATAAGTAGAAAGGGAAACTGGAAAAAAAAATGATTCAAAGGAAGAATTTAAAAGAAAAATGAAAAAATATATAGATTAATAAATCATAATAAAAAGCTACTAGATTATATTAAGAGAATAAAAGAAGCATTATCAAATTCAATAAGAAACAAGCATTTTAGATGGAGAAACTATCAAAATATAAGAGAAAATTTGTAATGAGATTGAAGAACCCGTTGAATCGAATGAGCTAAAACTAGAAATGCAGTCAAAATTTGATATATGGTGTCACTTTGCAAGTTCAAAAAGAGAAAGAAGACGAGATTTAAGAAGGTATCTAGATGATAATTGAGGAAGTTGAACTTCATCTAGAGGATGTGCATATAAAATATGATGGTATTATCTCCAAGGATAACATAATCAAAGACTAAGAAAAGAGGATAGAGGAGTCTATTATCTCTGAAAAGTAAAATAAAATGGATATGCATAGCAAAGAGAATCCATGAAAAGTGAAACCATATTTACATCCTCATTACCAAAAAACAATTCAAGACAAGAAGATCCATATCAAAATTATCAAAAAAGAAGATGGAATACTCAATAATATTCATGGAATATATCCTCACAAAACCATTATTCAACAAGTTGTTATGAAAGAACCAAAACTATAAATTATAGATCACCAAATATTATTCAAAAGGATATTATCCAAGGCCAACCGTACCATAACAAATTGGAGAAGTCACAACAACAAGACATGGAATCAAAGGAAAGAAAACTACACAACAACCAACCATCAATGATTAAGACCATAAATAATTGAGTTTGTGTGGATGGATCGTCATCAATGACAAGAAGATGTAGGAATATAAGGAAATCATATTATTTGGTTTCATCACATGTAACACCCTTAACTACAAAGCTTTTAGGACATATTTTCAAAAGAGGGTATTATGCTATGATTCCAAGGGGAACTATATTGGGTTAAATGTATATGGTATGACCCCAAGGGATGGCATATATGGGTTAAATGTAAATGTAATATGGTATGACCCCAAGGGAGTATACACAGTTGTGGTCTCCCTCTTAATGCCAGTTTCTCTGCAAAAGTCATTGAACTCATTTGACTCATACTTGGTCCCATTGTCGGTCCTCAAAATTTTGATTTTCTTCCCGGTTTGATTTTCAACCAATGCCTTGAAGGTACAAAACGATTTGAATGCTTTGTCCTTCTTCTTTAAGAAATATATCCAAGTCTTGCAAGAGAATTCATCTATAAAATTCATGTAATAGGAACATCCTCCCAATGATGTTACCAGCAGCATACCAAATAAAGAAGAATGTATCAATTGCAAGATATCAGATGTCTTTGTGACACTTGAGGGGAATGGTCCCTTTGTATGCTTCCCTTCAGCACAACCCTGACATATACCTTCATGATCATATTTAAACTCGGGCATCCTTGTCACCACCTTCCTTGCTTTGGGAAGGGCTTTGTAATGAAGGTGTGCAAACCTCTGGTTCCATAACTCAGCTTGAAGAGTTGTATTGTTGAGATTTTGTGTATTTGGGGTAGCATCAGTTGTGCTCTAGGTCCCAAATTTTGAGGAAGGACTAGAGTTCACCTGATCTACAAGACCTTGAAATGGATTTGAGAAATTTCATCTGGTTTAAGAGATATTAAATTAATTAATTATTTTAATGTATTTCTTAAGTTAAAACTTAGGAAAATAAAATAATTAAAGTGAATTTAATTAAACATGTGATGAAATTGTCGTAAGGCACACGGATCAAGCCTTCTTTTAATCTTAGCCATTGATTCAAGATTTGATCATGGTCGTTGATTTTTCAACGAGAAAAGTATAAAGGAAAGGCTTGGGGTCATTTGTAAAAACACACAGAGGCAGAGCACTGAAGCTAAGTTGAGATTCTAGGGTAGGGTTTGCTAAGAATACTAAGAAGTGTTTCAGCTGCAGAGAGGGGAATTTAGAACAAGGGGATGATCTGATCCCGGGTCTAGAATACACAAGAGGCAGAGAAGAGATCAACTCAAGGACAGCGCAAAGGAAGGCAGCAGCAGCAAGGACAATGTAATTTTCAAGAAACCCTTTAGGGGTTACACAGAGACCCTTAGGGGCAGCATAGTGACTGCGTCACCCATTATGGGATAACGCAGTCCCTTCCGAAGCAGCGCTGAGGGTTTGGAGGCCATCCAAGGCTAACGCAGAGTCTTTCAAGGGCTTCAGAGGCTGACGCAGAGCCTTTCAGGGGCAACGATGAGGTTTCTAGGCCTAGATTTGGCTGAGTTCTGTAAATCTTGTTTGAGGGTGTGGATCGGTCATTATTTTGGCCCTAGATCAGCCAATGAGCTGCAGATCTAGTGTTTTCTCTGTTCGGTTTTCTAGATCTGGAACCCAGAGTGTGTATTCATAAATATTCTTAATAATAGAACCCTCCAGCAGCCAGAGATTGGTTTTCCCACCTTGGGTTTTTCTGGGGACTATTTGTCCAAAAATAACTGTGTCACTTTGTCAATGTGTGCATGTGCTTATTCTAGATCTGAATTGGTAGAGGTCTGTTATGTGTTTTGCTTCGATGTTAACTTGAATTTATTCAGTTGATAACTTATCTAAGTAGGAGGAGCTTAACCGAATTAATAGTAATAATTTCTGCATAAGATATAAGATTCAAAAATATCTACATGTATCACATGACATAGCCCCCAACGGACTTCCTCCAACCTGGTAGAGTGTATCAACTCTAAAATCAATAGTAAGAGCTTCTTTGAAGTTCTTCTTCCAGATGCATACATTTCCATCAACGAATGACACCTTGAATCCTTTGTCTTCCATTACTGAAATAGACACAAGGTTCTTCTTCAAATTAGGTATGTACAACACATTTTGTAAACGGAGGACTTTCCCTTGAGATAGATGAAGGGTCATAGTCCATGTCCCTTTCACGGGATAGGTGGCATTATCTCCAAGGATAATTTCTAAATTAGTATCATTCTAAATCAAATCAGGGAGGGCTTCTTTATAACCAGTGAGGTGCCTTGAAGCACCACTATCAATCAACTAGACATCCAAGGTGTCGGGAGGAGATGCAGCAGAGAGGGTAGAAACAAGAATATATCCATTTTTCTTATTACCAACAACATTAGATTCATTGTACCTGGAATTTCTTGACCTCTTGAAAGGTTTCTCATTTCCACTATGATAAGAGGGATCCTTCCTCTTTCCTTTGAACCTGTTGTTCCTTCGATTTCCATTCCCCCTGAAGTTGTTGTTTTCAACATCCCTAGGAGATTCCCTTCTATTGGGCACTCTTGCATAGTGACCAAACTTGTTACAAGTGTAAAATCTTCCTTTCCTTCCTTTGGGCCTCGCTCTTCCATGGTTTTGATTTCTCGGACCATCATTGTTCCTCTTATTTGCATGAGCGGCAAAGGCAGTAGGGTCACCTCCATTTCCATTAGAGGGATGATCTCTCTCCATCATTCTTGTCTCCTCTTGAGTGCATCTCGTCAATATTTCATCAAAATCAGGAGTCACATTATTATTAAGAATAATAGTATTGAATACATACCAATCACAGGGAGACCTCCAAGCGCGCAATGATAACCATCTCTCAATCAGCTATTTCTTCTCCAATAGCTAAGAGATTATTCCTAATTTCAGTGAGCCTCATAAAGTAGGATTGAATGGATTCTTCTTGTTTACTCAACTTAGTGTTCATAAATTGATGTTATAAATTGTCAACCAGGGCTAGTAAACTGTTGAAGTGAAGTGCACTATATGTGCCTAGGTATCTTCTTCCTTCTTCGTTGTGTTTAGTGTTTTTTAGTGTTTTTGGTTTTGTGTTTTTATGCTAAGAGGAAAAGAACTAAATTGTTGGCAAAGAGGAGTTATTGATCACACTAAAACAGAACAAAACCTACTCTAAACTGTGTATGGCACTTACGAACAGAAAATGCTAATCCACAGATTGTAAAGCTTGACAAGAAAAATAACTCGTAACATTAAACTCAATCCAATTCATTTCATTAAAAGTATGTTGGGACAACTTGAGAAAAGGATAAGTTTGATGTAATGAAGTTCTCTATAGTAAACAACAACTTACAATATCACAGAGAAAATCTCATCCATAGTTAGGAATTTGTTGGAACATTTTGAGAAAAGATTATCTGCAACATAGTAAGGAACCCTATGCTAAAATGACTTAGGACACTAAAATTAACCCATTCTGCCACTCAAAATGTTACTATTAAGCCTCATTCAAGGGTTAGAGATCTCTTGGGATAGGTTTGGAAAAAGGTTGTTTGTAAAATTATGAGAAATTGCAGAACAGTCAAGAACCCAAAATGATACAACTAATTCTTGTCCATATGATAATGATGTGTTAGAAGAGATTGAGAACAAGAGCAGCTTGTAAAATAATGAGGGTCTTTTAAGTCTAATTAACAGAACTAGAATGCAATTAACTAATAAACTTGAAATACAATGAACAGAAATGAACTAAAATGCAATTAACCTCCGAAGTACTACAGCTCTATCTCATTCACGTGTTAGTGATATATTGGAACAATTCATGAGAATAGGATTGACTATAAAATTCGATGTAAGTAGACATAAAACATGATGCTCAGAAAACTGCCTAAACTAAGAATAAACAGAGCTAAAAATCACTTATCTAGAAAATATGCACAAAGCCTCTCAGACAGTAGGGGCCCTCTACCATCAGATTAGCACACGAATCCTTAACTCCTTAGCATTGCCTCAAATCATGCATCAAAGTTGTACTTCTTTCATTAAAGGAAAAAACGCTCAGAAACAGAGTATCACAGTCTTTTGAGAACTTAACAACAAAACATCAACTAACTAACTGTCTCTCGGTTCACCGAGTTATTCTTATAAGCAAAATACATAATTGTCATTGAATAGAAATAGGCATAGGTGTCTTTTTCAATCAAAATCGAATTAGAACTCCTGTTGAGGACTCGTACTTTGCTGAAGACATCTGCAGAGTCCTTGTCCTTGTAGAAGTCTACTTCTTAGTTTTGGCTTCCTCCACGTGCATAACCACTTGCAGATTTTTGCTCAGACTTTGTAGAGGGCAAGGAATGATGTAAGAGAGTTCTGGAATTTAACCATATGCGTTTTTCCTTGAAATGACACCTGTAACCTATGTGAACATAAAGATGGTTGCGAAATATGCAACTAGCTACAGAATGGCTGCATTCTGTAGCCAAGTCTGATCAAAAATCACTATGACAACAAAACCACAAAAGTTTAGTAAGTCAATCATTGCATGCATTCTTAAAGTAACTTTAATCATTCCTATTGATCTTTTAAGCCTATAACTAATAAAGGACAAATGGAATGAAGTGAAATTTGGTGAAAGGAAAGGACATCTTTGGGGCTCAACACTTCTTTGCCCTTCTTGATATTCTTCAATTGATTCTTGAAGAAAAGCACTTGATTTGCATTTCTAGCCTTGAACATGCTAACCAGATTATCATACATCTCTTTAAATGTTCCCAGCTCAGAGATGTAAGAAACCAAGTGCTTATGAATTGAATCCCTGATAATCATCTTTTGTTTGATTTCCCCTTTTCTATACTTTCTCTTTATGGCAGCACGTGCATTTGATGGAGGCTCATGAATCTTCCCTTGCACATAAACCATGACATCTTGATCTTCTAATGCCAAATCCAAGGCCATCTTCCATACATGATAATCAGTCTTGTCGGTCAACTTATAATCAGATTTGAAACCCTTATAGGTTGAGGAGGCCATTAGTTCTTGATAGGATTTCTTCTTTGATGATTTCTTTTCACACTAGCTTGGGCTTTCTCTTCACCTTAGCTCTGATACCATGTTAAATTTAGATAACCATAGTATGTTTTATGCTTAAAGAAGTTTTACTTCAATATTTATTATAAGCTCGATTCAATTTAGCAATCATATAAACATGAAAGTAAAATGTTGATAGAATGTCATAATAGATCAACGGAAGACAAGCCAATAATATAAATCAGAATTTACAATTCTTCTTTTCCAACAAAGATAGAGTAATGTTCATTAAGGCAATCAACAGGATGCACCAGCCAGCAAAGACATCCTCAACATTAGATCAACCAATCCTCCAAATGTCACTCACACCCCTCGAAGACAGCTCCAAAAAAGTCATCGTTGGTCAACAAAAAAAGTCAACTCAAAAAATTCAACGCTAGTCAACGTTGCGGTTTAGGGTTGCAATCAAAGGTCTCCCTTTTCCTCACTCTTTGTGCCCTCTAATGCGGCCTCAAAAGATCGGATTTTCTGCAAAATATGGAGTTCAAACTCCAAGCTTTGACCCACGATCAACGCTGGCCAATGCACCAGCAAAGAGCCCTAAAACAGTCTGCATTCCTTCAACTTTAGATCTGCATGTGTGAGAGAGGGAAGCCTCTAAAGGCTGAACGAACCAATCAAATCACAAGAAGAAGTGTGTGACGAGTTGATGAGAAAATGATCTTCAGGTCTCTCCAATTTATATCCATCGGTGAGGGTGTGTGACACATCTATTGGGCTTGCAAACCTACATTACAAATCTAGTCGACCTTCCACGTGTGGAAAATAAAATCAAAATGTATGTTGTGCTCATCCAACAAGATGATCTTTAGATCAATCTTGCACCTCTTTGAAAGAGGAATCCAACAAAAATATAATCAACATCATATGAGCAGTGCAACATGGAGCTTGGACCTAGTTGCCCAAAATTAACAAGTGTACTTGATTTATTGTAAAAAATAAATTAATAAAAGTATTTATTTTATCATTGTTCATTGTGTTTTAAATATAAGTGATCTGACTGGTAAAAACAACAATTGAAAATAAATATTGATTCACCCCCCCTCTCAATATTTCCAACAAATGGAATCAGAGCCAGTACCTTCACTCAAAGCCTAACAGCTTGAAGGTAGATCCATAGAGCACAAATGGAAAAGCCAAGGAAGAAATCCTCTAATCCTTCTAAAGATGTCTCTTCCTCAACCGTGAAAACTGAAGATAATCAAATTGGGAAAGTCCGATTGTTTATTAATGGCTCAAGGCATTGAAGTATGGGAATCGATGATTACTGATAGCATGATGGATGGAGAATCCAAGGAGTACAATGCAAAAGCAATGAAGGAAATCTTGAATGGGCTACCAGATCCTATAAAGGCCAAATTGGAAAAATGTTCATCATCAAAATATATATGGGGCAAACTTCATGACCTTCACTCAAAAGGAGCGTCGATCATGACCACTAGTCAAGAAGATGATGGAAAACAAGAAGGAAATCCAAAACCCATCAAGGAAGCTGAAAATAAGAGTGATGACTTCAAGGCAAAAGAAGACCTAGAAGATGATGAAAATAAATAAGACTTTGAAGAATATCTCCTGACTAAACTTATAGTTGCCATATCTGAAGAGATTAACAGTTTGAAAAAAGAAAATGAGGAGCTCAAGAAGAAAGCAGAAGATGGTGACAATGACCTTAACAAAACAAGAAAGGAAGTAAACCTATTCAAGCTTTAAGTACAAGAAGGAGATGAAGAGCTCACCAAGATAAAGGAAGAGTTTCATCAAAACAAGAAAAAGCATCATGAAGAAGTCATATCCATGACAAAACAAAAATGGAAAAGAAAAATTCAGACCTATGGATATATAAGTGAGTCTTCTAGCACAATGTGAAGCACATTTTGAAGCTTGTGAAAAAGAAGTGTTTTGGAGCTGATTACAGTGTTTTTGGGAGCAGTCTTTTGACACATAGTTGCATCTTTGATTGGAAAGACTATTCTTGCAAACAATATTTTTTTTTTGGAAACTATTTGAGGGCATTCCTTTAGACTTGATCGAAGACATTGAGACCTATTGAAGCATATTTTGGGACAGTCAAGAAGACCTTTTAGCAACACCTTTGAGGAAAGCCTTGAAGATATCTTGATGAAGCCTTTGTAGTAGTCCTTGTACTTGGAGCAGTTTGGAAGACCATGGGTAGAACTTGAGTAATTGATTGAAGACACCTTAAGACATCACCAAACATTGATTGAAGTCTTGGAGACACCCTTGAAGACATCAAGCCTTGTTGAACCCCTCATGGAATAACCTTGGAGATCTTTGTTTTGGGTACTATGAAGAACAGTGGAGACACGTTCATGTGAAGAACAAGGTTTTCATTGATGAAGTGACGTGGAGGCTAAGTGAAGGCATTGTTGAAGATTGACAGGGCTTATTGAAGAAGACTTTGGGAGTCGTGAAGAATAACCAAACACATTTTGACGAAGTGAAGCTAAGGTTTGGAGCCCAAGAGGTTGGAGCCTCGTCGAGACAACGTAGGTGCCTTGGAAGATAGGGTTGGAGCCTTAGAGGATAGGAGTCATCAAGAAACCAGGTCAGAGCGTGTACCAAAGATAGGTTGGAGCCCTAGAGGTTGGTGCCTCAAATTAACAAGTTGGAGCCTTGGGAAGTCCAAGTCGGTGCTTGGAAAAATAGAGGTTGGAGCTTGGGAGATTGAATATTGGTGTCTTCATCTAGGGTTGGAACCCTACATATATTGTACTTGATTTATTGTAAAGAATAAATTAATAAAAGTATTTATCTAATCATTGTTCATTTTGTGTTCTAAATATAAGTGATCTAACTGGTAAAAATAACAATTGAAAAGAAATATTGATTCACTCACCCCGCCCCCCTCTTTGCATTTCCAACAAAAAGCCTAATATAATTCAGAGATGTTCTATGGAAGAAAGAGATTTGCCACCACTTTTAGTAGTGTTCCTTAACCCTTAAATTGTAACACAACCAAGTATGGAGAGAATATATTTGCAATTAATATGAAAGATATAAAATATACCCTTGTATTAAGATAAGTTGAAGAAGGGAACAATGTCCACTTGCCTTTCAAGGTGAGGTGACCTTGCACCACGTAGAGCTCCAAATACAATAGCACAAGACAAACATTCCATTGCCTCCTATATCTTTAAATATATTTTCAATAGCACAATCCATAACTACTTGTGGTCACATCGCTAATGGGTACCAACTATCTAGTGGCCCTTGTGAAGTGGACCCAATTACATTATATAACAATGCATTACACAATGGACCTTATTCAAAGAGGACGACCAAATATAACATCTCACTGATTCCCAAGTAGCATAAAATAAGGAATTTACGGTAGGACCTTAATATGTAGCCTCTATATGCTTCATGGCTATTGAGTCCACTAGTATGTGTATGGCTCCTAGCTCAATTCTATGAATCATCCCACCCTTACAACATGATTAATTTTTTACAATGAAAGAGCCTTCGAATCATTAAGATTATATGCATGTGCCTCAATATTTTATGAGGGTCATGTGCAGTTCCCTTGTTTTTGGATTTATGATACCTATCATGTCCACATTTTGGACATATCTCTTTGTTGTTGTACTCACCCCTACATAGAATGCAATCATTCAGACAAGCATGATATGATATGTACTCAACAACCAAAATTTTCAGCATTTAATTTGCCTCTTCAGAATTGTTGAGGACATTGTCACTTGGAAGTACTTTATCTTTGAGTAGCTTGTAATTAGTGAGCAATAGAAATAATTCATTGTCATCAAGCATGCATGAACTCACTTTCCGTCGTTGATTGTGTGATGAGATTCGTGAAAATATAAGGGACTTATTGCCAAATTACCTTAGTAGTGTTGAGAAACACACGTTTGACATACCATACATTGCTTTAAAGTTGCACACTAACATTATTGTTCCTAGTTGGGTAAACCTTAATGCATGTCCAAGAGAGGGTTGGTGGAATAAAATATTAGGTTTTAGAAGAAAGTTTTGACAATATGAGCATTGCCCCCCAACTCCTCTTGCTTGATGGCATATAACAACAAGCCCTTCATGGTATGGATTTTCTATAAGAAATCATCTAGACACGCCTCTATACTTTTATCTTTGTCTCCAACAAGCGAAGTGTTGAGCCACTTATATATAAAAAATTGTGCAAATCATTGCGCCGCCATAAAGAGCCCATAAAAGAAATAATAAGATCCTAGACAAGTAGGTGGGGTCCCCAAGGGGAATAAGTAGTGTTGATATAATTGCATAGTTTATTTTCTATATGAACACTTATGCTACAAGGAAGTTTTATATTTTTTATCTCAGACTTGAATGATCCATATTGATTTTTTGAAATTGACTTTCAGATTAATCACATCATCATATTGTCTTACATACATGCTACAAGTTAATTTTACGTTTACATATGGATTGTACATCATATAGATGGTGTGGAGAGTTTAATTATTTTGATAACATTAATACATCTCTGAGTCTCTAAACTATGGCACGCCTATCAATATGATATTTTCACGTTAGTCATGGCATAACAAAAAAACAATAATAAGAAAATAAATATGGCAACTATTATTGAATACTTTCCCTTCTAATATCCTTGTTACAAGACATTTAAAGTTTAATTATCTATAAAAAAAAGGGTATACATTTGTGGTTGCAAAATTATTTTGGTTTAATATTTAAACTATACCCCAAGCCCAAAAGTGTGAATGCACAATGGATTTTATGTGTGTGTGTGTGTGTGTGTGTGTGATGAAAAGGGCATGAGTGCATAATTGTAAATTGTCCTGGTCAAGGGGTGTGCCCCCTCTCCCCTCTTCCCTAACATATCCAACTAGTATAGGCCTTGTGTCGATGAGATGTAGCCAAAGCACTTGGATATGTCATACAAGTTTAACGTAAGACTACGATGATGTCGGCAAGATACAAATATCTTTGCTCGTTAATAGTTATGCTACCCATAAATATCCAGCTAGTATAGGCCTTTTGTCGATGAGATGTTGCCAAAGCACTGGGATATGTCATACAAGTTTAATGTAAGACTACGATGATGTCGGCAAAATACAAATATCTTTGCCCGTTAATAGTTATGCTACCCATAATATATTTATAGAGGCGGACATACCTAAGTACACAACGCTTTAATAAGACTACTCAGGCACCCTAACTCAAGCGGAGGTATTTAACTTAGGCGTGAAACGACATAGTCCTCACCATGTGATGCACATGAAGGTGATCGAATGATGTGGCCATTCTGATACCTGGGCAATTTGATATTAACTGTGGACATCCGTCATTGTAAGAGGATCATACAGCAGGTGTTTTGGTTGGTATAAGAATTATAGACACTTCGTGCCCACAACTCAAGGAGCACACCTTGGTTTACAACAAAATAATGGTGGTTGACATTATACTTTTCCTCTTGCAATCATTACTATCTTTTTCCAAAGTGAATCATCCTCTTCCACTTAAATCAAGATAAGGAAATATATGAATATTTTTTTTTAAACTGCATTGAATTACAACCGAAGAAAAATGGTTGCCTTTATATATTTTTTTCTGGCAATCATTACTATCTTTTTCCAAAGTGAATCATCCTCTTCCACTTAAATCTGGATGAAAAAATGAGTATTTTTTTAAAAAAAAATTATCATATGGTTTAAATATTCAATTTTACCAAGAAAAAAAAAATTATATATATTTCACAAAAAAATGTTAAATACTTTTTTTTAATTATGCGCACTCATTAGCACAAATATTTTTTTGGCATTAATAGGGATGCATAATATTAGAGATACATAACAAAACGTTTAATTAAATAAATAATATTAGAGGGTGTAAAAATATTACATTCAAAATCTTTTTAGCCCCTAGCTTTTCCATTCGTAATTTAGAAATTGTCACCGGACCACATTCCAACATATAGCTAATATGTAATTTAGAAAAATAAAACGCTAATTTATTTATAGTTAGTTATATTTATAGTTGGTTAAATATCGTAAGATATATACTATGTCTATTTAAATGTGAAATCTGCAAAGCCCCTTTATCATCATCAAAAATAAATAAAATTGTTTTTCCAAAATAATGTTTAGTTAAAACTTTCATATAAATATACTTGTCGAGTTCTCAAAATCCAATGAAATTTACTTTAAAGTTCTTTAGCTCTCATTTACACTCCGTCCCTCCCCCTCTATTTGGCTAATTGTCACCCAATTTCTATCCACGTATGTCAACAGTGTTTCCTCTCACTGGGTGTAAGATTTTGATAACAAAATTCACATTGAAATATATTTGTGTCAAGTTCTCAAAATCCAATGAAATTTACTTTAAAGTTCTTTAGCTCTCATTTACAGTCCCTACCCTCCCCCTCTATTTGGCTAATTATCACTCAATTTCTATTGTTGAACACCTAATCCTCTATGGGTAGGTATGGAAGGCGAAAAGTCACAAAGGAGTCCAAGTGACCTTGAAAGATGAATCCAAGAGTCACATTATTGTATTATAAATGTACATCTATGTGTACTAGAGAAGCAACGAATGCCTATCTTTCTATGTGTGTGTTTATCTTTTATCATACACCATGTGTGTGTTTAACATGGTATCAAAGCTGATACGTTCATAACCAGCTCAACATTGTGTGAGCCATTTGTTTTTGTGGCCTGTGTAAATCTGCAAAAAAAAATTGCACATTTTTGCAGCATTCAGAGATTTTCTGCAACATTCAGGAATCAATTTTTGCAGCGTTCAGAAATTATTCTATTGGGTTCATTCAGAAGTCTGCAAGTTTTCTCTCACTGCTCCCTGCTGCATTCAGTTTTTACTACTCCCTTCATTCTGCATTCTAAAAAAAAAAATCTGCGATTTTTCTGCACTTTCTGCCTACTTTTTACTGTGCAATCTCTGAATTTTGAAAAAGGATTGAGTTGAAGAGCTGCTGGAAAAATATTGTCTGCTACTGTTCAAAATGGGTCTCTAAAATTCCGAGTTTTTACTGTAATTTTTACTGAAACTTCTCCAGTTCTCTGCTGTGAAAAATATTCTATTGTTTTATACCCAACTCCTTTCTATCTTTTAAAATAAAATAAAATAAATAAAAAAATTTATGAGCAGCCTCACCCCATTCCCAACAGTCATCCCTCGCTCCTGCACATTTTAGTAGCCACCATCCCACGGCTCCCTCACCTCACGCCGCTTACCCACCACCCCCTCACGCTCACTCTGCTCGGCCTTTGGCCCCTCCTCACGCACTCACTATACTACCCACGACCCCCTCACCAACCCCCTCTCCACCCAGCCCACTCTCCCTATGCTCTCCCTCCATACCCCCTTACCCCTTACTCCACTCACCCAACCCACCCTTCTACGCCTCTCAGCCCCCTCGCAACCCACCCTACCCCCTCACTCACCCTCCTCGCTCGCCCTTCCCCTACGCTCTTCCCACCCCCTTACACATCCACTCCCCTCCCCCTCGCTCGTCCTCAACCCCTCTCACGGCAACCCTCCCTCCCACCTGCAGCCCGCCCCCTCCATCTCCCTCGCTCGACCCTCCCCTCCCCCTCGCTCGGCCGCTCAACCTTCCCTCCCTCCCACCCACGCACGCATTCTGCGTCCCCCCTTTTTTTAATTCCCTCCCCTTTTTAATCTGCAAATGATTTATTTTTAAATTTTTTACAGTTTCACCTCCCCCAGTTTCACACTCCCCCAGATAAATTTTTCCCAGATAAAACTCCCCTCAACTATCACCTTCCCCAATTAATACCTTCCCCCAGTAGTCCCCTCTCCCAGCTAACACCTCCCCCAGATTTCACCTCCCCTAGATAATACCTCTGTTTTTCCCTTAAAAAAATATTCATATTAAAAAAAAAAAATAATAATAATAATAACAACAACAACAGAGAGAGAGGATATGGTATAGATGGTATATGAATAAATGAATATATGGATTTTATATAGTGAAAAGTGAAGTTGTGTTGTATGACCAAGATTTGTGCAATGTATAGAAGGGTGACTCTCTGAAAGAGATTGACAATGTGAACGAAAATGTTGAAAATTGGCCATTATCTTCAAAACATCAGTGGCATCATAAATTCACTTATAGTTTTGCCACAAAGATTTTTTGGAGTTTCCCTTAGTTTTTGTTGTGAAACAGTACAGCAAGGTCAAACATCAAAGTTTTTGAATCTCCTTCTTTTGCTGAGTAGAGTTGTCGTTGGTGTAACACAGTTCTTTGACGAAGAGAGAAATCATCTGCCTTAAAGGATTATTGCACATTTGTTTTTGCTGCACATTTGCAAAATATTTGCAGTGACATTGTATTATACTGACATTGTGAGTGGATATTGCTTCTTCATTCATAGTTGCAATCAGTGTTTGAAGTGTAACTTTGAGTTGTTGAGAAATTGTTGAACACTTCTATGATGTGAGTCATTGTTGCTCGCTGATCAGACGGCCAAGTCTACACCTTGAGGTCATCCATAATTTGAGTAGCAGAGTTTGTTCTTTGGGAATTCCATAATTGGATGTTCATGAAAGAAAAGGGTCTTTGAAGTCATTTGTATTCTTATGAAAGTAAGTTGAATCTCATTGTAAACGGGTGCATTATCTGTTGAAGCCAACACCCTTTATTTATTGAGCCTAAGTTGTTGAAAAATGGCTAAAATAAATGAGGCATTAGAGTTGTTGAATAACCTCATTCATTCCATTGTTCATGATATGGTAAAAATGAGCAAGAACGCTCTTTTTAATATTCAAACTTGCTTGCAAGATGCACAAGACAAGATTGAGGTTTTGCAGTAGGAGTCTCAGCGTCAGCGATATGAACTTCAGCAAAAGAGTCATCATTCTGAACCTGTTTATGTTCAGAAAATTGAGAAGGACTCTCATCAGAAGCAAAAATATAAAGTTGCAATTAACTCACATTCAGTTCATTGTACAAGAACATATTTACATGCAGATGCAGCAGCTCAGTCTGCACTTCCCAAGCCCATCATCAGACCTTGGGAAGAGCTTGTCCATAACAAGCACAGAACAGGTCTTGGATATGACAAGAAGTTGTCCTTTCATACTCTGGACTACTCCAAGCCCATTCAATTTCAAAGTGCCGGATTTCTTTATGACAGTTCACATTCAACTATTCCAGATTCTGCTCCTCTTCCACAGCAACAACAACAACAACAAATTGCAAAATGCCAACACTGTGATGAGTTGGCCATATGAAATATCATTGTTTTGATCTTCATCCATGCAAGCACTGTAGTTGGCACACCCATTCTTCACACATATGCTTCAGAAACAAGCCTCCTGCAAGAACAAAGATTCATCTTGGATGGATCGCTTCTTGGCAATGGGCATCAATAGCCAAAAAGATGTTTAAGTCACATGTCAGAACTTGTTCTCGAATATTGAACAAACTTGCAGTTGAGTTTTCGCCATCATCTCACCTTGTACCTGACAGGGGGGAAAATGGTGGTCATCTACAAGCTTCGAAGTCAGATAAAGCGAGCCTGAGCCACAATCTCTCATTCCATATTCAGAGTTGTAGCCAGAGACAGCAGTTCAAGTGAGCTTGAGCCACAATTCGTCATTCCAGATTCGGAGTTGTAGCCAGAGACACGGATGCCCATGAGCATGCCTTTGGTTGATGGACAGCCTTAAACCATCCATGTGAGGTTGATATTCTTCCTCTTTCAGAACACTTCCTCTAGCAGAAGACTTCAGCTTCTTGCCAGCTTTGGAAGAGTTCCAGGAAATGCATTAAGCATTCAAGTGTTGGTGGTCATCCTTAAACCATCACAGGTTGTAGACTTCCCTTCTTTTAGGTTGAAGGTCTCCCTTTTCAAATATGAGGGACAATTCCTCTAGCAGAAGCCCTTAGCTTCTTGCCAATTTTGGAAGAGTTCCGGGAACTGCAATAAGCGATGTGTTCCAGTGTTGGTGGTCATCCTTAAACCACCTCTCTATGACAACATTTCAGAGAGTTGATTCAGCCTAAGTGCTGTCGTGCATACTTTGCAGATTTGTATTACAACTCTCTTCTTGGACTCACACATACCCCTTCGGATTAAGGGGGGAATGTTGAACACCTAATCCTCTATGAGTAGGTGTGGAAGGCGAAAAGTCACAAAAGAGTCCAAGTGACCTTGGAAGATGAATCCAAGAGTCACATTATTGTATTGTAAATGTACATCTATGTGTAATAGAGAAGCAACGAATGCCTATCTTTCTATGTGTGTGTTTAACATCTATCCACGTATGTCAACATTATTTACTCTCTCACTCGGTGTAATATTTTGATAACTAAATTCACATTCAAATGTGTTAAGGAGTCTGAAATACCTCAAAGCATGAGGCATGGCCCATGTAATATCTTGTATGTTATCACATCAACAAAGTTGTGACGAGTCAAACTAATGTCTTGATTTTATGTAAAACACCAAAGTTTAGTTAACTGCACATTGTTAAAGCTAACCAAATTTCAAAACCAGTGAATATGCATTCTCTTTCCTGTAAGCATTGATGGGAAGGAAAACAAACTTACACTGGAGAACAGCATTTCCTAAAGAATGCCACATTCAATTGCTTGAAGCAGAAATTGTTACAGATTTTTTAATGCTATGAAAACTAGGTCCACACCAATGTCACTAAGCGTTATAACTGTGTCATTAGAAACTGTACAGGGGATGAGATTGGCAGTCTTCATGACTGAAAAATTATGGATTAATATATAGAGATCATGCTGACATTTCATTTCACATAACTACAAAATACATTTATCATATAAATCAATGACGATCAACAATGTTGAAATTAGAATTGTCAAATAACCATATGTTACATAGATGTTGGTGAAGATTTACTATTATTAATAAGACAATCAACCCCATGCCATTGAGCAAGCATAGTTCACCACCAGCTTTCCATCAATGCCGAAATTCTGTTCATTAACACAGTCAAACAAAAGGATCAGATGATGGGTAAGGCAATGAGACATAATTTCTGACTTCACGTGCCACAATCATTCATGATTCTCTTCTTTGGTTTTATCTAAGAAACGGAAGTGGAACTTATATTATGCATGGTCTGCCAGAACCCCCCTTGTGGATTTTGTTTGTTCTTGTCTTTAGCTTCTCATATAATTTATAGTGGCCTTAACTTTTGTTCCCTTCCACTCGATCACATTTAAGCATCCCAAGATATTTTCAAGAAGGCTGATGGCTAACCAGGTCCACAAGTTAGTTTCTCATTTCGTATGAGGAGACATATTTTGATATACGCCAAGGCTTTTACTCTTAACAATATTGATAGCAAGCATAGTTAGTTTCTCATTTCGTATGAGGAGACATATTTTGATATACGCCAAGGCTTTTATTCTTAACAATATTGATAGCAAGCACTCTATGCTTTTGGCAAAAACATTATACAAATTATGAGCCAGAAAATTTCAAATGCGTAACTAGGTTTCCGCTTCAAGTTCTTGGTGATGTGATATTACATATACCTGAACACTTTGCTGTGAACCACAGTACACTCTTCTTTTGTATCAATCTAAAACAACTATCACAAAGTATCAAACACTATTTTCTCAACAATTTCTTAGATTTATATCTTTGGCGCAGATTGATGTAGGCACTCACATTTAAAAATTCTGTGTTTGACTTTGTGGACCATTAAAAAATGCACACATTTCCCCACTTTGTATAATTCCTCTTATGTCTCTTGCGATGGAATTTTGATCTCTATCCAAGTGCCTATGACAATTTTGTAAGGAAATTATACCCAAGATGCTTGTAAGTATGATATGATTTGTGAAACTGTATCAGGATTGCATTGATTAAATATTTTTAATGATATAATGCAGACTGTTTGCTGTGTTTTATTCTACAGTTGGGGCTCAGCCCTCAGTAATCATGTTGAATTCTTCCCTTGAGACTATAGACATAAGTCAAAACAAACACTAAAACATCTGGTAGATGATTGACACGACATAAATATGTTGTGATGCTGGTGCAGACGTTGTCATCCATGCACATGGACGCATTTTGATTAGCTAGCATTGATACAAAATTACAACTGTCGTGCATTACAGACAACTGACTGCATGACTGTAGCTATAATCCATTGCCATTTCCTATGGCAGTTA
The DNA here is from genome assembly GCA_034641835.2 of Pinus albicaulis. Taxonomy (NCBI): domain Eukaryota; kingdom Viridiplantae; phylum Streptophyta; class Pinopsida; order Pinales; family Pinaceae; genus Pinus; species Pinus albicaulis. Next base: position 168,157,353 of record CM076575.1, read on the forward strand.
TCCTAAGTGCTCCTAAGGGGCATTATGACGATCATAAACCACATTGTGTTACAGTAGTCATCCATTTGCTTTATGGCCTGGCAAACATATTGCTAGGTCTTGAAAACTGTTCTTTATGTGTTATGCTTATCATCATGCTCGAAAAGATAATCTGATCAACTTGCAATCCATCAGAGTGCTGTAGTGACCATTAACGTGTTTTTTGAAGTTTATGAAATCAATTTGCGCCTAGACTTTAAAAACTATTAATGACATAAAGCAGAATGTTTGCTGTGCTTGTCTACAATTGTAAAAAGGGTTCAGCCCTAGAAAATAATGTGGAGTTCTTCCCTTGAGACAGTAGACATAAGTCAAAACAAACCCTTAAACATCAGGGGAGATAATTGACATGACTTAAATGTGTGGTGATGCTGGGGGAGACATCGTCATCCATGACATGAAAGTAATTTATTTAGCTAGAATTTGATTCAGTGTTACAAACATCATGCATTACAGATAACTGATTACATGACTCAGCTACAATTCATAGCCATTGCTTATTACAGTAATACTGTTAATTCTACAACCCCGGCCACTGGCAATTACCTAGTAAATCACTTGCTGTAAATTTATTAACTGCAGATTTACTAAATAAAAGCACTGCAGGAATTTTAACAGGGAAATAAAAGATAAACAGCGGAAGCGAAATAATGCCAATCTCATACACATGCTCATAGAAAATTATGCCATTCAAAACCTGCTGTACATTAACATTAGATTTACAGCATACAAGGGCTTCCTTTCCTGAGAGATTAAATATTCAAGGAGGAAAATTACAAAAAACAAACCTGGAATTTTTCCAGCTGATAAAAACCCTCAAAACCTGTCTTTCGATCTTGCTGGCTGCTGGATCCTTCTCCCTTGCTGCTCCTTGTTTTCTTCCTCTGGAATCACTGAGATCTCACTATCTCACTGTGTCTTGTGCTCACTTGATATGTCTTCTCACTTAGCCTAGCCTTTCTTTTATAACTTTGAGTTATTGACCAAATCCACAACCCTAATCTCCAAAGTGATAGCTGATATTAGATCTCAACTTTGTTGAAAATGTAACTAGTTTCAGTCTTCATAATTGTTGTACTCATTTCAATATGTAAGAAGAAGATATTATTATCAAACCATGGATTTCATGCTCATTATTGATGGTCTTCTAGGTAAAAGCATGTTCTTCGTGCATCTAGGGTTTGTTAGGTCTTAAGATTTATTGTCTTGACTCAAAGGAGTCAGCATCATGTTTATAAGACCCTTCCAGACAAAAATATATTTGTAAAAACAATTATTTTTTTAGTCTAGAAAGTCCTCGAAGCTCCAAAGTACAAGTCGGCCTAAAGGGGGGGATTCGACCCCTTGAAAAGGCTATATATAAAGAAGCAGTTCGACTTCATTTGAGACACACTTACTCACAAGTTCGATCTACAAGAAAAAGTTTGATCTATAACTGGGAAGGACAGAAAAAGGAAAGCAAAGGTCTAGAAGACGCTGGGAGGACGAAATTTCTTGTTTTGGGGCTTTATCTCTCTCACACGAGCGAAATTCTAGGGTTTCTGGGTTGCAGAAACAGGCTGAAGTTGCAGGTCTGAATTACAATAGGGCAAAAGTGCAGAATCTAGTAGCTGGAAGAGGGAAAACCCTTATCTTGACATCATTGACCTTGGGAGAGTTGTCTTTCTCTAAGTAGCTCTCAAGGGAGCCTATATTAGGGCTTCGAATAAGCTGCAAGAACGAAGTTGTTGGGTTGAAGTTGCAGGTCAAGTAGCAGAGTTGTAGCTGGCAGTGTGAAGTTGCAGTGTGTAGCAATTTCGTGCAAAATAAAGGAAGGACTTCAGAAAGGGCCAACTTTGTACTGGGAAAAGGACTTGGTCTAGCGATTGGGTCTTTGTATCTCATCGGACGCAGATTCTAAGAAGAGAAAAGTTTATGGGTTTTCCCCTTGGAGGGGTTTTGCCCTCGCTGAGAGCCTATATTTGTCCTCTTTTTGTTACTGTTATTGTTTTTTATATTGTTTGATAAAAGATCTAACTAATGAAGATAACTAAAGATTCACAAGCACTATTAAGGTTAAGGAAAATAAGTATAATAAGTTGCCATTATCCATTTTCCAACATGGTATCAAAGCAAAGGTGAACAAGGAACATAGCTTGAAGGACACTAGGAGTTACTTGTCAAGGGGAAGGGAAAAGGAAACTCTTGAGAAAAGACTGAAGAAGAAGACTTTGAGAAGGATTGAAGACACATTGGTAGAAAAACTAGTAGGAGGGTTTCTATTGAAGAAGATCAAGTCTACATCAGCTCGCATCAAAGGAAGATCTGGGAGAAAGACTTCAAGAAGAATATTGATCTCTCTCTAGAAGCAGGTCCATTTGAAAGACATCCTTAAAGGAAGCATCAAGAATCTAGGAAGTGGTTGTTGAAGCAAGCATCTTTCTAAGACATCATCAAAGACTCTTCAAAGATCTGGAAGGCATCAAGAAGATTGGGGACATCATCAAGGAGAATCTTGGTCATCAAGTAACATATTATTACATTGTGCCTTAATCATCAAGTCATATGGGTTCTTTCTGCAAAGAGAGCAACAAACTCATTGGGGCATCAAACTACCTAGCATGGAAGAAAAGAATTGACTTGATACTCAAAGAACAATAAGTAATGGAATATGTTACTAGGGAAATTATTGAACCTATGAAAGATAAGACACAAGAACTAGAAAAATACAAGAAAGGGGAAGTAAGGGCACAAAGGATCATAGTGGAATCCATCAAAGATTTTCTTGTTCCATTCGTTGCAAACTTGAAGACTTCCAAGGCTATGTATGATAAGCTAGTGAATTTATATTCGGTAAGTACAACGGGTCAAAAGAAGTCATTGAGGAACAAGTTGCACAGAATAAAGAAATCAAAGGATGAGGATGTTGCATCCTTCCTCCTGAGAGTCTCTCAAATAAGAGACCACGTGCAAGGACTTCGGGAACCAATCACTGATTCTAAAGTAACCATATGTGTACTAAATGCATTACCACCAAAGTGGAGCAGCTTTGAAACAAGCATCTACTCCGAGAACGATTCAACTCCCTTTGATCAGTTGTGGGCACAGTGCATATTCGAAGAATCAAGGACAAGGTCAAGGATGATATTGGATCGGATGAGCAATCTCAAGCCTTTCTAGCCCGAGTCAAGAAGTTGAAGGGAAACTTTGGCAAGTCCAAGAAGAAAGACATGTCCAAAGTGAAATGTTTTAGATGCAATGAATTTGGACCCTTGAAGAGCGATTGTCCAAACAAGCAGAACAATAAGAGAAAGGAAAGGAGTAAAGCTCATGTAGCTAAAGTTGTGGGAGAATATGAGAAGGAAGGCAAAGAAGGAAGAAGTGAAAATCTTTACTACTAAAGAAGGTTCACTGACCGTCAAGTTCTCTGAGAATATTAATCTCTCTTTTAGGATAGTATGTGTGGCATAGCATCATAAAAGGGAGCAGATGATAGTATCATGTCTAGAATTTACATGATTAAGTTGCTTTGTAGAAATCATCTAGATAGATGGACAGATAGATCATTTGGCATATTAATCATCCAGGCATTATCTAACATTATGTTAAAGGAAGACATCTTGCTTAGGTGGATCATCATGATCCTGGAAGAACCATAATTATGAAGGGTTCTTGAAAGAAGCACTATGACAAAGGTTAGTAGACATTTCGTGTAATGTGGAATCAATACAGGTAAAGGGATGAAAAAATGCAATGGGTCGAGATGTAGGCTCTCAGTGAGATATATGAATAGTTAGATGATTGGATGAAAGCATAGGAATGCATGTTGAATATAAAACTTTGATAAGATTCATGTGTATAGAATCTTGTGAAAGAAAGTTGGTCATAAAATATGCTTAGGTATATGGATATATGATGCTTAGGATTTGACTTACTTAAGGATGTATAAAAGATTTAGGACTTTCTCTAGAAAATGTAAGATAATGATTAACATCCAGTATAGTCTCCAAACGAAAAGTCGTAACTTGGTAATCAAGTTTGATCCTTGGGCACTCTGATGCATGAAGGAAGATTCATATGGAGATGGACCATAAGGATGTTAATGGAATGAGAAGGTCATCATGATGAGGTAAGTTGATTTTAATTATTGTTTCGTTATCCAGTTAATATATTGTGTCTTGTTGCCTGGAAGGATGTTGCAAGAATTCATGATGATATTTGAGGTAAGTTCAACTGTATGGATGAAAAATGGATGAAGGATATTGACGAAAGGCTCGATATCTAGTACCTGGCAACTGTGAAGTCAAAATATGGACATCTTGAGATTAAAAGGTAGTAGTGTGAGAAGATACCCTGAAGGTCGAAGGAAGATCACTTTCAAGAAGAAGCTATGATTAGCTTGAAGTTTGGGAAGGCTCAATGTAATACCTTCACATCAAAGAAGAAAGTGATGAGCAAGAAGATTGGCCTGGAACCTGTCACAAGATCGAAGAGAGGAGGTAGCTCCATGATACCTCGAAAAGAAGCAAGCTCTATGCAAGAGATGTGAAGGAAAGAGGGAGCCAAGCAACAATGAAGAACTGGTAGTTGATACTCTGAAGAAGACAAGCTATGAGGCTTGTGGTGTTGACTTCCCAAATAGAAAGGAAGTCGAAAATCTCCTCCGGATTTAAGAGAGAGCAAAGGAGTCTCTTTGAATAGGAGCAAGGTTCTATTCTAAAGATTAAGGGAGAATAGGAATGTCCTCTTAGATTGAGAGGGAGTGATGTTGGACATCACATGTGCATTCTCCTCTTAAGGTGATGAAGAGAGAATGGTGAATGATTAGATAAGCATCTATGGTTTCCTTAAGTATATAGCATCCAAGAAAGGAAAGGCAATGACAATCTTTGAGGATGGGACAGGTATCCAAGAGAAGAGTGGTCGAAGAGGACCTATATTCTTTGAGGACTTAGGTATGGACATCCAAGATAAGAATAGTCCTAAAAGGACATACCTTGTAGACATCTAGAAGGGGTATGTACCTTGTAGAGGTAGTGCAATATCACACATAAAGCCTCTCAGCATAATGTTCTTGATTAAAGTAAAGCTTGTCCAGTTAGGCCTTCAGGACAATGATAGTCATAATGATGATGCTTACAGTATGGCTTATCAATCTGACTCTTCTTGTGAGAACTCTTCAGTTTGAGATATGATGTTGTACTAATTGTACAACTATAAATACCTCCCTAGTTAAGCGAGAGTGTTGAAAATGTAACTAGTTTCGGTCTTCATAATTGTTGTACTCATTTTAATATGTATCCTATGTAACAAACAAGAGAAGATAAGCAAAAGCTATTATTATCAAAGCATGGGTTTCATTCTCATTATTGATGGTCTTCTAGGTAAAAGCAGGTTCTTCGTGCTTCTAGGGTTTTTTAGGTCTTAGGATTTATTGTCTTGAGTCAAAGGAGTCAACAACATGTTTATAAGACCCTTCCAGGCAAAAATATATTTGTAAAAATAATTATCTTTGAGTCTAGAAAGTCCTGGAAGCTCCAAAGTACAAGTCGGCCCTAGGATCATCAAGTCGGCCTAAAGGAGGGAATTTGACCCCTTGAGAAGGCTATATAAAGGAGCAGTTCCACTTCATTTGAGACACACTCACGCACAAGTTCAATCTACAAGAGAAAGTGATTTGTAACTGGGAAGGACGGAAAAAGGAGAAAGGTCTAGAAGAAGCCAGGAGGGTGAAATTTCTTGTTTTGGGGCTCTATCTCTCTCACACGTGCGAAATTCTACGGTTTTTGGGTTGCAGAAATAGGTCGAAGTTGCAAGTTCAAATTGCAGTAGGACGAAGTGCAGTGGGAAAACCCTTATCTTGACCTCGTTGACCTTGGCAGAGTTGTCTTGCTCTAAGTAGGTTTCAGGAGGAGACTATATTAGGGTTTCCAAGAAGTTGCAAGAATGAAGTTGTTGGGTCGAAGTTACAAGTCGAGTAGCAGTGTTGTAGCTAGGAGGTCGATGTTGCAGGGTGTAGCAGTTTGGTGCAAAATAAAGGAAGGACTTTAGAAAGGGACGACTTAGTATTGGAAGAAGGACTTGGTCTAGGGATTGGGTTTTTGTATCTCATCTGAAGCAATTTCTAAGAAGAGAAGAGTTTATGGGTTTTCCCCTAGCAAAGAGCCTATATATGTGTCCACTCTTTGTTATTGACAATTGTTATTGTTATTGTTCTTGATATTGTTTGATGAAAGATCTAACTAAAGAAGATAACTAAAGATTCACAAGCACTATCAAGGTTAAGTAAAATACGTTTAATAGACTACCATTATCCATTTTCCATCAAACTTCACTTAAGATCAAGTGTTGAGATTCATCAAAATCATTAATGCAAATAACCTTTGCATTTAATTAGATTAAATCACTTTTTCTAATAAAAGGAAATTACTTTAATCAAAGTAATCACTAAGGTTGTAGATCATTTGGATGACTTCCATACATCTAGACACTTATAACCCATGTGGAAGTACTTGTCTGATGCTACTATCATCAACACTCCCTCTTAGCGAGGAAAGTACTTAAGAAAAACCAATGAAGCGAACATCGCAATAAAATCACGATTTTTTCGTTGGGCTGATAACATCGTCGATTTTTTCGGCGATTTTTTTATTTCAAAAAAATCGCGATTCGACCCGAAAAAATCGTTGGTGTGGAAAACGATGACTTTTATATGTGAAATTCGATTTTTTTTTTTCATTTTTCAGACAGAGGGCAATAGAAAGAGCTAAGGAGGAGGAGAAGTCATCTACAAGGGTAAGAGAGGAGAAAAGTGAAGGAATTTAGCATCACAAGCCAAAAAAAATCAAGTTTGGACCAAGTTTCTTCAGCAAAGTGTGGTTTCCAGGTATGGGCATCAAATTTGGCCATTTATTTTTGTTTTTCCTTGGGTTTCTATCACCCATATATTTTCCATGATTTTTGTTAGGATTTGATTGTGTTTTTTTTTTTTTTTTTGCATTTAGTGCTAAGGGTTTATTTGGTCAAAAATGCAAAAATTTGATTGTTAGATTTATTTGTTTCATTTCTTCTTGTGCCCCTTGTTTCTTTCCATCATTTTTGCTTGAGTTTGAATGTGTTATTTTTTGCCATTATTGTTGCATTGAATTGAGAGATTTTTTTGGTCAAAAATTCAAAATGTTGTATGTAAAATTGTAAATTTTATTTTTATTTTTTTAACTTGAAATTCTTCTTGTGCCCTAGGTTCAAATTTCAAAGTTCAAAGTTCATCTTACATTAAAACTCAAGAGTTCAACAAATTTACAAACATGCCAAAGAAATTGGACCCTGTGTGGGAATTTGGTGAACCTGATGGGCGGTTTGACAGATCAAATTTGAGTTGCAAATTATGTGGGCACCATATGACAGGGGAGGTATACACATTGAAGTACCACCTTGCACAAATTCCTGGACATGAGGTAGGGCCTTGCACAAATACAAATCCAGAAATCATCCAAAGGGCCCTCAAATCATTGGAAGGAATAGAGACAACTAAACTTACCAAGGTAGCTCTGAGAAGTCGAATAACAAAAGTTGGAGTGTCAGGATTGGGAGGTGACCATGAGAGTGGTACTGGTTCTTCACTATCAGGATCTTCTACACCCAACCTCGTAGTTGCCTCATAATATTTTGTTCTTAGAACCACACCTAGTGCACAACCAACTATCTCATCAATTATTAAAAAAAGGGAGTCTCAACAACTTAATGACATGGTCTTAGATTGTGGGTGAGGCAACTTGAGAGGACCCCTGATGTGGAGGTGTAAATTTATGTAGATGTTCTATGCTTGATGCAACTTTACTTTTATAACAGCAATCACATATACAGTTAAGTAAAACGCTGATAGAACATACCAGTGGATCTATAGAAGACAAACCAAAAAAAGGAGAATGTGTTGGTGTGTTATGGCGGTCAGCAAGATGCTTCAACCAGCAAAGTCTTCTTGGTCGGCCAACCCAGAATGTGTCACAACAGTCCTCAAATCTGTCACCCAGTCAACTCAAAGTCAACCCCAGAAAAGTCAATGCAGGGCAGCAGCAATAAAGTCAACATAGTTCCAACGTCGGTCAACCTTTTGACCTCGATTTTTGTGCCAATGAGTACGGCCTTCAAAAATCGAACTCTCCACCAAATTTCAGCCAATTTGGACCATGCGTTGACCAAACTCAACGCTTGTCAAACTTGCCCAGAAACCCTAACCGCAGATTTTTGGCTGCAGTAAATTTCGTCCTCCTTGCTGCGGTAAACTTTGTCCTTTTGCTCCTTAGATGCTCGTATAAGAGGAGGAGATGTGTGTTGAGATGAGTGAAAAAAATGCTCCAACGTTGACCCTATAATTACCAATCATGAGAGGTGTGTGACACATCTGCTGGAGGTAAAAACCTTAAGGTCGACCTGCACTTAAATTTATTATAAATAATAAATTCAAAATAAATGTTATGCTCATCAGATTAAAATCAATTTTAGATCGATTTTACACCTCTCTGAAAGAGGAATCCAATACAAATACTGGAATCTTCATCTGAGCATCACAAGATGGAGTTTGGACCTAGTTGTCCAAATTTAACACTCCCTCTAAACTAGGGAGAACTCTATCCACCAGTGCAATCAAACATCGTGCGTCATCCCATCATAACTTGCTTTGCTGGCCTCTTTATTTCAAAACAGAAGTGGGTTAGTCACAAAGACATCATTCCCGGCTGACAGATTCAGCCCAGAGGTCAAAACCTCTATCAGACTCACAAAGAGTCTCCAACCAACCCGAAGTTGGTTCATCTGACCCGAAGTCAGGCAAAGGTCCGAGACCTCACTAGACTTGAACCCAGATCAAGTGGTTGGACCATGCCATCCTAGATAGAGAGTACGGCAATCTCTGATGCGTCCATCAGTCTTTGCTACTAGTCTCTAGCTTTTCCCACCTCATTGGCCAAATGAGACGTACTTCCCATGAGCCCTGAACTCAATGGGTAGGATGCATACGGGGCACAGATAATGAGAGATGAACCAACTCAATAATCACAACGGTGGGGTCCAAGCACACCAACAAGGTTTGGCAAGCCTAACCTTGTGGTTGCTCAAAGCTCCGAGAAGCTGTCCCCAAAGCCCCCCAGAGCTCCTCGAGCTCATCGTCCAACAGGACCCACATCATAGGGTCGTTCCACGATACCAAGTCTCTCACGGAAGGTTAGGAACTTGACCTTCCCCAAGGGCTTAGTGAATATCATGACACATCATCGGCTAGTGGTGATCGAGCCTTACGGCGCCTCGCTGTACCATATCCCGGATAAAGTGGTACCCGATATCAATATGCTTGGATCGGTCGTGGAACACAGGATTCTCAGTCATACGAATCCCACTCTGATTATCACAGAGTATCACAGTGGTATCTAGCACATGTCCAAACTGCTCACTAAAGAGCTTCATAGCAAACGCTACAACGGGCCATGCCTGCTGCCAATGTATTCGGACTACCAACGTGCTCAAAGCCCTTGAAACTTCTACTTCTGTTCATCAGAATCGAAACGGGAACCAAGATTGAAGCGGCAGGTAATGCTCTGACGATCCACCACACTGCCAGTCCAATCGGCATCAGTATATCTAAGGAGTGTCGTGCTCCCGGCAGTGTATCTCAGCCCATGGTTTATCGTGCCCCGAAGGTATCTCAGAAGATTCCTGGCACCAACCCAGTGAAAGTGATGAGGCTCAACCATTTGTTGACTCAAAGTGTTCACTGCAAAACATATATCTGGACGGGTGTTCACTAAGAACATCAGGGCCCCTACGAGTTGACGATACTCAGTAGGATTTGCCAATACGGGCCCAGTAGCGCTGCCACTCAACTTCTTGAAGTTGAGTTCCATTGGTGTTGACACGGTCTTGCAGTCCACCATACCAAATCTTTCCAGAAGTTTCACAATGTATTTTCCTTAAGAAAGGAAAATCTCTCCAGGTCTCTGCCAGACCTCCAGGCCTAGGAAGTAGTGCATCAGTCCTAGGTCCTTCATCTCGAACTCAGCAGCAAGCTCCCTCTTGCATTGATGAATGAGAGGGTCAGCACCTGTCAGGAAGAGGTCGTCCACATACAGCACTAGAATGAGAGGCTTCCCCTGGACAACCTTGAAGTAAAGGTTCGGATCAGCATTACTTCGAGTGAAGCCCAGCTTCATCAAGTAACTATCCATCCTCTCGTACCAAGCTCTGGGTGCTTGCTTTAACCCATAGAGGGCTTTCTCCAACCTGCAGACATGAGTGTCTCGATCCTGAACTTCAAATCCCAGAGGTTGTTCCACATACACCTCTTCCTTTATTGCACCATGCAGAAAAGCGGTCTTGACATCCATCTGATGAAGACTCCATCCTTGCGTAGCAGCAAGGGCTATGATTGATCAAATGGTGGTATATCATGCCACAGGTGCAAATATGTCATCATAGTCTATTCCTTCCTTTTGAGAGAAGCCAAGGGCAACAAATCTTGCCTTGAACTTTTTAGCACTTCCATCAGATCCATGCTTGATCTTGTAGAGCCATTTTGCCGTGACAACTGATTTGTCCTTCGGTCTTGGAACCACATCCCAGACATCATTCTTCATTATGGACTCATATTCTTTGTGCATAGCATCCTTCCAGACTTGATGCTTTATGGCTTCCTCAAAAGATCCAGGTTCAGATTGTACAATAGAACTCATGGCAACCAGATACCTTTGGTATCTACACAGCTTCTTGCTTTCTCGGAATGTCCCCCTCGGGGCAGCATATCCCTCGGCATCTTCGAGAGTGTCCCTGAGCCATGATGGTCTCTTTCTCAATGAAGGAGATGGATCGATTGGGTCCATTGGTCCTTCAACATCAGGCATTGTCTCATCCTGTGGTTCTTCTTGATTTCCAAGCCTTGCTTCATGATTTTCCTCAGATCTCGGAAGATCTACTACTTTCTTCAGGGAAGCATCTTCGTCAAAAGTGACATCATGGCATATCTCTACTTCCCTTTGACCAGCTACATAGACTCTATAGGCCTTAGAAGTTTCGTTGTAGCCCACAAACATTCCTTTCTTCCCAGAAGCATCCAGCTTACTTCTCTTTTCTTTTGGCACATGAAAATAAACAGGACATCCAAAAATTCTAAAATGTGAGACATCAGGTTTCTTACCAGTGAAAACTTCTTCGGGAGTTTTGGAGTCCAGAGCGGAATGAGGGCATCGGTTTTGAATGTACACAGCAGTATTTGCAGCTTCTCCCCACAGAAACTTCGGTAGACCCTGGTCACATAGCATGGCACGGGCAGCTTCCACAATAGTCCTATTTTTGCGTTCAGCAACACTATTCTGCTCAGGAGTATATGCAGTAGTAGTCTCCCTCTTAATGCCAGCTTCTCTGCAAAAGTCTTTGAACTCATTTGACTCATATTCGGTGCCATTGTCGGTCCTCAAAATCTTGATCTTCTTTCCGGTCATATTTTCCACCAAGGCTTTGAAGGTACGGAACCACATGAAAGCCTCATCCTTCTTCTTCAAGAAGTATATCCAGGTTTTGCGGGAGAAGTCATCAATGAATGTCATATAGTAAGAACATCCTCCCAGGGATGTCACGGGTAGCATACCAGATAGATCAGAATGGACCAGTTGCAAAATATCAGATGTCTTTGTGACACTTGAGGGGAAAGGTCCCCTTGTATGCTTTCCTTTGGCACAACCCTTACATACACCTTCACAATTATTTCCAAATTCGAGCATCCCTGTCACCACCTTCCTTGCTTCGGGAAGGGCCTTGTAATGAAGGTGTCCAAACCTCTGGTGCCACAATTCAGTTTGTCGGATAGTATCACATGTCATAGCTCCCAGTGGACTTCCTTCAACCTGGTAGAGTGTTCCAACTCTAAAACCAGTCACGATAGCTTCCTTGAGATTCTTTTTCCACATGCGCACCTTTCCATCAGTGAATGCCACATTGAAACCTTTGTCTTCCATGGTTGATATAAACACAAGGTTCTTCTTTAATTTTGGTACATAGAGTACATCCTGCGAATGTAGGACTTGTCCTTGAGACAAGTGGAGGGTCACAGTCCCTGTCCCTTTCACGGGATATGTGGCATTATCTCCAAAGATAATTTCCAGATTAGTATCCTTCTCAACCATGTCAGAGAGTGCTTCCTTGAACCCAGTGATGTGTCTTGAGGCACCACTATCTATCAGCCAGACATCCATAGTGTCGAGCGGGGATGCAGCAGAGAGAGCAGATACAAGAATGTATTCATTTCTTTTATCAACAACATTTGACTCCTCATACCTGGAGTTTCTAGACCTTTTGAAAGGTTGATTGTTTCCACCAGAGGGAGCCTTCCTCTTTCCTTTGGACCTGTTGTTTCTTTGATTTCCATTCCTCCGGTTGTTGTTGTTGTCATCACTATCGGGAGAATCCTTCTTGAAAGGACATTCTCTAGCATGATGACCTGGCTTATGACAAGTGAAACACTTGCCCTTCTTTCCTTGGGCCCCTGCTCTTCCTTTGTTCTTTGGACCACCAGAGTTCTTCTTTCTAGAATGAGCAGCGTAGGCAGCATTTCTGTCATTTTCGTATTCCTTCATTCTTGTCTCTTCTTGCATGCATCTTGACAGTAGCTCGTCAAAGTTAGGAATTGTATTCTTATTGTTATTGAGAATGGTAGTGTTGAATACTTGCCATTCATATGGGAGCCCTCCAAGTGCGGTGAGTACCATCTCACGATCAGCTATTGTCTCCCCAATAGCCAGCAGATTGTTCCTGATCTCGGTCAGTTTCAGAAAGCATGTTTGGACAGACTCATCCCTGCATTTCTTCATATTCTTCAATTGATTCTTGAAGAATAGCACCTGGTTTGCATTGTTTACTTTGAACATTTGTATCAGCTTATCATACATCTCTTTGGATGTGCCTAGCTCAGATATGTAGGCAACCAGACTTTTATGTATGGATTCCCTGATCATTAGCTTTGCTTTGATCTTCCCCTTCTTATACTTGGTTTTAGCAGCAGCAGTAGCAGTGGATGGAGGTTCTTGTATCTTACCCAGTACATAGTCCATGAGATCATGGTCTTCTAATTTGAGATCTAATATCATCTTCCAAGCATGGAAGTCATTCCTTCTAGTCAGCTTGTCATCCTCCTTGAAGCCATAACTTGTGGAACCCATTTTTCTCTTTTGGTGATTGCTATAAGTTAGGGCTTGTCTTCACCTCAGCTCTAATACCATGTAAATTTATGTAGATGTTCTATGCTTGATGCAACTTTACTTTTATAACAGCGATCACATATACAGTTAAGTAAAATGCTGATAGAACATACCAGTGGATCTATAGAAGACAAACCAGAAACAGGAGAATGTGTTGGTGCGTTACAGCGGTCAGCAGGATGCTTCAACCAGCAAAGTCTTCTTGGTCGGCCAACCCAGAATGTGTCACAACAGTCCTCAAATCTGTCACCCAGTCAACTCAAAGTCAACCCCAAAAAAGTCAACGCTGGGCAGCAGCAATAAAGTCAATGCAGCTCCAACTTCGGTCAACCTTTTGACCTCTATTTTTGTGCCAATGAGTACGGCCTTCAAAAATCGAACTCTCCACCAAATTTCAGCCAATTTGGACCATGCATTGACCAAAGTCAACACTGGTCAAACTTGCCCAGAAACCCTAACCGCAGATTTCTGGCTGCAGTAAATTTCGTCCTCCTTGCTGCGGTAAACTTCGTCCTTCTTGCTCCTTAGATGCTCGTATAAGAGGAGGAGATGTGTGTTGAGATGAGTGGAAAAAATGCTCCAACATTAACCCTATAAATACCAATCATGAGAGCTGTGTGACACATCTGCTGGGGGTAAAAACCTTAAGGCCGACCTGCACTTAAATTTATTATAAATAATAAATTCAAAATAAATGTTCTGCTCATCAGATTAAAATCAATTTTAGATCGATTTTACACCTCTCTGAAAGAGGAATCCAATACAAATATTGGAATCTTCATCTGAGCATCGCAAGATGGAGTTTGGACCTCGTTGTCCAAATTTAACAGGAGGCCATCTCATTGGATGCGATTGACACCACTTTTGCATGGAGGGTTGAGGCCGAGAGGCCTATCATGGAGTTGGCCCCTGATTGGTTAGAGCAGGAGGTAGTGGAGGGCGAGGAGGAGAAGCAGCAGCAGGAGGTGACACCGCCTACCCCTGTCACTAGTAGAGGACATGGTCTACCTCCTATAGCTCTTGGTGCTTCATCTTCTAGAGCACAACAAAGTCCACTGCCAGCCCCACCGGCTTCTTCATCTAGAAGGAAAGTTGTTACATTTTCTCACAAGAGGGGCAGAGGAAATCAATAGTATTAGTTATTTGGTTCATTCCTTTGTATATGACATTATGACTCATGATAGGAAATACATTATTATATTTTTTGTTGATATTTTGAGGCTGAGTTGGGACTCAAGACTTATTATTCAAGACATGATTCACTGTTATGTGTGATGTAGCACTATACATGATATTACACATCTTATATATTAGTTCCATTTTTGTATTTATGTGTCAATGCATTTATTTTATGTTGTGGATGCTTTAGATATTAAAAAATTGAAAAAAAATGAATATTTTTGTATGTGCCGATTTTTCCATATTGTTACCGATTTTTTCCCAATTTTTACAATTTTTTCCGACTTTTCCCCTCGCCGATTTAATCCCAATTGCGATGTTCACAACACTGAAAAGAACCAATTGGAATTGGCTTTGCCTCCTGTCGTGGCACAATGTCCCATGCATCATCCTTCAGCATGGTTTTCTGCCAAACCTCTTGGTTTGTTACCTCTCCATGATGTTAGTCATTAGTGCCATGTAGTTTGGAAACTTCTTTAGAGGATTGCTCTCCCTAAATATGCCCTCAGGAGCCCTCCACATACTCCTAAGCATCTTTCAATGTTTGCTCCAACCACCTAGCCTTTTGATAGGACTAGAAGGAGTTGTTGACTCCTCACCTAAAGGTTGATTGTTGACTCCTTGAACTGGAAATATTTGCATGTCGTTCTCCCTCCAAAGCCTCTTGCTCTTGTCCTCTATCACTATTGGTGGCAATTGATGAGACTTCCTAGATGACAAGTTCTCCTCAAACTTAACATCTTTGCTCACAATTTCCTTCCTTTGTGCTAGTATCTTGTAAGCCTTTTAGGTCTCGCTATATACAACAAATATCCCCTTCTCTCCTAAAGACTCCAACTTCGTCCTCTTCTCCACATGCAAGTGGATATAACTAGAAAACCAAAGATCCTCAAATGCCCTATCTCTAGCTTCACTCATGTGAATACTTCCTCATGAGTCTTGTCCCCCAATATCCTATGAGGACCCCTGTTCTACACATACCACAGTGTTACATGCCTCTACCCAAAAAACATAGGTGGATCCTAGTCATATAACATAGCCTTGGCAAAACAAATGATGGACCTATAACCCACCAAAAGTGGGCTACCCCTAAGGAGAAACTTTTCTCCTATTCATCTCTTCCAGCAAGCAGCCCCTGATAGCCATCAAGTAGCCAATGTGATGTGTCATGCATATCTCTACCAGCTACATCAATCATATATCTCCTTGTCCATTTGCCAAGAGCACATGTAAGAAGGTGCGCAATCCTACCCAAAAGGTACTTTATTCATTTTGCAATCAGGTGCTTATTCTTGTATTTGGGCATTTGGCATGGATTATGAGGCATCTTGGAAGAAGGAAGGGCTTTGACCATAGTCTTGTTCCCTCGCCTTAAATGGGGGGTTAATTTTCAACCCTAGTCCAGTGGAACCTCCCCTAATTGGCCCATGGCTTGAAGAAGGGCACTACTTGGAAAACCCCAATTTAGATAGCTTAGTCCCAGCTCCCCTATTCTATACTTAGCACTTTCCATCTTACATAATAAGCCCCATACTTCGTCCTCTTGTCCACATGCACTTGGATATACACTAGAAAACCAAAGATCCTCAAATGTCCTATCTCTAGCTTCACTCATGTGAATACTTCTTCATGAGTCTTGTCCCCGAATATCCTACGAGGACCCTTGTTCTACACATATACCGTAGTGTTACATGCCTCTACCCAAAAAACATAGGTAGATCCTAGTCATATAACATAGCCTTGGCAAAACCAATGATGGACCTATAACCCAACAAATGTAGGCTAACCCTAAGGAGAAATTTTTCTCCTATTCATCTCTTCCATCCAACAGCCCCTGACAGCCATAAAGTAGCCAATGTGATGTGCCATTCATATATTTGCCACCTACATCAGCCATATGTCTCCTCGCCCATTTGCCAAGAGCACGTGAGAAGATGGGCAATCCTACCGAAAAGGTGCCTTATTCATTTTGCAATCAGCTACTTATGCGTGTATTTGGGCATTTGGCATGGATTATGAGGCATCTTGGAAGAAGGAAGGACTTTGATCGTAGTCCTATTCCCTAGCCTTAAATGGGGGGTTAATTTTCAACCCTAATCCAGTGGGACCCCCCCCCCCTAATTGGCCCATGGCTTTAAGAAGGACACTACTTGGAAAACCCCAATTGAAATAGTGTAGTCCCATCTCCCCTATTCTATTACCACTTTCCATCTTACATAATGAGCCCCATACTCCATCTCCATTCTTCAGGTACAACTGACTAGTGGAACATTGGGAATTGGCACTCATACATCCTCATACTTGGGTTGGGCCTAGAAATTTATCCCGGGAGGTTGATGCAGCTAAAAGAAAAATAAAAAGCATTTGATGGCCACAAGCAAAACAAAAGAAAGAAAACTATTAAAATGCAAAAGACGGTCGGGACTTACAAATTAGCGCGTGGGCAAAAGCCAAGCATGAGCTCTACCTCCACATTATGCCCATCACCTAGTTCCTAGGCTAATTTTGCACTGCCACATCATGGAAAAGGAACCCTAGCATGTCCCAACCAATGTTATCGAAACCGAACCGGTCATCGAACCGAAAAACCTTGTGGACCGGCAACCAGTCGTAACTAGGAAAAAACCGATTTACCAAAAACACATAAAATATTCATATTTTAAAGAAAAAACAGATATATTCATGTACATCCATATGAATCCAAACCATTTATACACAAATATGCAAAAGTTTTCATTTATATAGCAAGTAATAGTGCATACAACCAAAATAGCACTTAGTGCAAAACATTGTTGAAACAAAAATGTTACAATCATCAAGAAGCAGGCTCTAAAAGGCCTTTATAGTCCAAAATAACATCATTGATCATAGTATTATACTACAAGCTACAGCTACAACAAATCAATGATTAAATCATCAATCATCAATCATCAACAGAATCATCATTCTGATCATCCTCCTTATCCTCATCTGAAGAATGAGTAGCATCCAACTCTGCAATGGGATTATGGCTTGATTCCAATGGCCCTTGATTGACATCTAAAATTTTGGAGAAAATCAGCTCCAAAATCCTTTGAAATCAACTATGTAGTAGCCCCAACAAAATAAAAAAAATCTTTGACGTAGCTCAAAAATCTGCCAACCCAACAACTCTCCAAGACTCCAATCAGCTCCTCAAATCTGCAAAAAATCTCCCTTAGAACAACCTTGCAAAAAACTCTCTGAACTCTCCTCACCGAACTCAGCTCAAGAATTGCAAGAGACTCGAATGAATAGTGTGAGTGAAATAGAGGGGGTAGGGGTGTTTAAGTAGCTTTAGGGGGGCCTAGGTTAGCGTTAGTAACTAATAAAAATAAAAATTAGAAAAAATAAATAAAAATAAAAAAATTAATGCCCATGCTTATGAACAGGACCAGTACGGAACCAGCTGGTTCAGACCGGTTTTCCGAAACCGGTTTGGTTCCAATAACACTGATCCCAACCCCTGGTGGGTGATGAACCACCCCACCACTAAGGGGGTAATGACGGCTATACATCATACAAAGCATGCTCTCATTCCTTGGAGCTTCGAGCAGTATTACAAAGAAAAATCAAGAAAATGTAAAAGGCAATAAGAGGGGTGGAAAAGAAATGGCTAAGGTAACTCATGCATCAGTGATTGCTCCCTCCTCACATATATACATCCAGGATGTAAAGCCTCGTTCAACCTGATCACATGACCATGGCACTTGGCCATGAAGCCTTTTCCCCATTCATGACACCCATCCCTTGAAGGGTGGACCAAGGACAAGATTTTCCCTTTAGGTGCTGGAAACATCTAATAGTATATAGCCTATTAGCTAGTCCTACATGTTACCGCTCAAACTAGCAAGGGTCCTAGGAGGGGGTCCTAACGGAGCAACTACAAGGTCAAGGGCAACAATGGATCGATAGTCCACTATCACCTCAGTTAAAGCTCCTTTCTCTTTACGGACTTTAAATGATGGGAGGAGGCCCGGTATATGAGGAATCACAATATGAATGGACCAGTGGAGAGATGGGGGGTGATTCCTAAGGCCTATTCACAAGAGGCACTCAATTGTATGGCTTGCCTTCTTTGGAAGCAAGGTGATGGGCTCTCTAGGAAGGGCTCGGAGGGCTTTTGAGCTTAAGGTTTGAAAGTATGTATTATCAAGGAAGTCCCTAGCCTCCGAAGGCCTTATGGATACTTGGCTTTGAATGATCCTAGGGGAATTGGAGTCAACGAGTTGCAGGACCACAAAAGGCCAAGTAGGCCTGAAATTAGGTCAAGGATATGAAATTGATCAACCAAGCATGTGCTTGACCTAATTAGGGAAGGGAAGAGGATCAAAGAAAGAATCTTTTCTTGACAATTTAATGTTATCATCCTAATGAGGTTACTACCCAATGGGAGACCAAGGGTAAGAATCAATCTTCGATCTAGGTCTTGAAATATCTCAAGATCCCACTGTCGGAATTGCTTCAAATTTGGAAGGCTTCTAGAGAACACACCAGCGCAGTTGTGGGCAAGAAATCGAATTCTTTGGATGAGAAAAGTGATGCCCTAGGTGACCTATGGAGGCTAGACCTAGAAAAGAGGGGAAGGTGAGAGGAATTCTCTTTGAAAATGATCACCTATGGAAGGTCAAGGCCTTGTCCTTTGGGGAATATGGAGTCAAGATGAAATTTATGATTTAGAGGAACTACACCGAATCAAGGAGCCTCCTAGACAACTTCACATGGTAACTAGTACATGAGAGCAATTGCTAGAAGAGTCTATGATTCGATTTGCAATAATTGGTGACTTATCAAGACATTCAATGGAAACAATCTCTAGGAACAACCACTCTTTCACACATGGTACATGAGATGATGCAATGCCACAAAAGACTAAAATTCCACAATTTCGCATAATAATAGTAGTAAATTTCAGATCTATTACAGCGAAAATCCTAGCATCATTCATGTATTAAAGCAAACAACAAGAATATACATAAAAAGGTTACATGTGTAAAGAATATATCCAATCACCAAAATATGCCAATAATGAAGCTCCAAGAAAAGAGAGAGATATCCAAACCATCACGTCCAAAATTCTCCTCCAAAAGAAATAGCGAAAATATTACAAGAGATATGAACCAAATCCAAGTGATGAAGATGAAAATGAATCATCTCACTCGTATTTATACACTCTCTAATGAATTTGATTTAGCTAAATTGGCCTAATTGAACCCCTAAAATAAAATAATGTGCATAATAACAATACTTTTGGTGACAAGCCCACCAAACAGCTCAATAATACAAGAATAAGCCTCTCAAGAGGGTCAAATGATCAACAAAGTGAGTCACTGAGCCTTTGAGAAGGCCTAATGAAATCCAAGGGGTGCCACAATGAAGAAATGGACTCCAAATATAGTGGACAAGGGGTTGGTCCCTTGTTTTCCAAGCAAGAACTTGTGGTGCTCCCAAGTGGGTGTGGGGGCACAAGAACATCCTCGTGGGTCTCCAAGTGGATCAAAAATGCCTGTAGACCATATGTATGGGCTACGATGATGATATAAGCCCTCCCTCTACAGAGGGAAACATCCTCTGGACCCTGGAACATCTGCCAAGTGTATGGTGCAAGTGTGGAGTCCGTTGGGCATGGTGAACCAGGTGCACCATCCTCATTCAAAAAGGTGGAACACAAGCAATCGATGAGTGCTAGTGGGGATCCATGAAGTAATCTCTGGTATGGTGGAGGCCCATGGCTCTCAACGCTCACCCTACAAGTCCCAATGTGGCCCTCTCAAGTGTTAGGACCCTGTATAGGAAGACCAAGCCCCAAATGAAGACCCACCTACAATTTTGCATAAGATCCAATGCGTCCCTTTGCCCTCCAATACAACAAGTCATCAGAATAATCAAGTAAAAGAGCTTACAAGTCATGGAATCAATGGGGCACTTCATGGTGGCATGTCCTTCCATAGTGGCCTTTGGCATATACAAGTGTCTCCAAGATCAATAAGGGGGTTAACCAAGGACCCTATTAGGTGGTTTTAACCTCTAAAGGGGATGACATGTCCATAGTACATCCCTCAAATGGTAGGTGGTACATGATATAGTAATGGAGAGGAGTGGGGATTAGGGGAATCATCCAGACCACATGTTATGGTACAAGGGTAGCTATAATAAGGGAAGCCCACACCTGGGTATATGAGTGTAGGAGGGAGAAAATCGTGGTACATGAGTTACCCCGGCCTTTGTTTTTCCACCCTTCTTCATATTCCTTTTGTATTTGATTGATTTTTCTTCATAATTGCTCGGGGCTCCAGGGGAAGAGAGCATGATGTGTAATATGTAGCAGTGGATACCCCTTTTTAAGGTGGGTCAGTTCATCGCCCACCAGGGGTTGGGTCAATCATGGGTTCCTTAATGATAGAGAGAGCTCATCTACGGCCCATAGGAACCAGGGTGATGGCCATGGATAAGGGGTAGAACTCGCGTTTGGCTTTTGCCCACGTGCTAAATTTGTATGTCTTGGCCATCTTTTGCATTTTGTGGTACATTTCCTGTTGAGAGTGGCCAATATATGCTTTTTCTTTTCTTTTTAGCTACATCAACCTTCGGGGCATCGTTCGGGGAAGGCTAACCCTATGTGGACCCAATGGACACATGTGGACCCGGATGGGAAAAGAGATGAATGGGGTTAAAATGAGTGGAAGGGGAGCAATGTAGTTGGTATTTGGGAACAACCAAAATCAGGGTTTCCCATGTAGTGCCAACCCTAAAGCTAATGGCCAGTAAAGGAGATCCCACTGGACTAGGATACAAGGGTAACCACGATATCGGGCAGTGGAGACAAGAATACAAACCTAACCCACTCTTTTCGCCGAATTCCCCGACCAATCCATGCCCAAAAGTGCCCAAGACAAGTAAAGAAAATTACTCAACTATACCAATGAAAAGCCACACCTTCGGGGTCGAGAGGCCCACCTTCAAACATAAAAACATGACAAGTGGTCAAGGGACCACATGGTTGGCTCAGGTGGTGAAGACAATGGCACATCAAGCTATCTAGTGGCTACAAGGGGTTGTTGGCTATCAGTTGAGGACCATCTAGGAACAAAAATTCTCCTATATACACTACCCACAGGTAGTGGGTAACATCTAGCTCCAACTGGGACATGAGCTCTCGAGAAAGTGCACGAAGCTACTCAAACGAGAGGTCATGAGAACACTTGCAATATCTTAGTACCAAAGACCTGTTACCTGCACATGTCAAAGACCCAGCACACAGGGCAACATGTTTTCGCAGTGTCTTATGATCACCCATTTTTAAAATTAGGCTGTAAAAAACAAGACAGTAAAATGCAAATTTAATCTAAATGCAACTAATCTATCATGAGGAATATCATATGATGTTGCTTCTAATGAGGAAATAAGCATGCAATGCATCCTACCCTAACATGCATATAGTACAATGTTAATACTAAGTGCAATCATAAAGCCAGTGCAACCAACATATCATCATATCAATATAAATGTGTCTGCCAATATAATTACCAATGATGAAAAAATCACGATTTTATCGAGTTTTTCGGGCTGCCGATTTTATCGGCGATTTTTTCAACGATTTTTTCAAAAAATCGTTATCGCGATTTTTACGAAAAAATCGCGATTTTTTTGGTAAAAATCGTGGGCCCATCAAACAACAACCCTATAAGTTCAAAAATCGATTTTTTTTGGGGTCATTTTTGCAGCCCTCTCATTTTCCTGACACAACCTGTTGGCAGTTCATGGTAATGTTAAATTCTTAAAGTAAAAGTCCTTTTACTTAAATTTTTAACATTACCATGAAATGACTCAGGATGTTTAAGAGTGGTTTCGACCTCATTGGATTTCATATGGAGAAACTAGAATTTTAGATTTCACTCAAAATTCAGCAGACTTAATGGTTTTCAGGGTTTCATGGTTTGGGGATTTGCATTGTTTCCATTTGATTTTATTATGTGTAAGGGTATGAGATTGGCATTTGATCAAGAGTATGAAGTCCTTTAAGAACCTTGATGTTGGTGGCATTGATTGTTGAACTTTGTTGATGTTGGTGGTATTGATTGTTGAACTCCCCTACCATGGCCTTAACAAGAATGTACCCTTCACTCAAAGGAAAACAACTGGTTAGGCATGTTAATTTTTTTCTACCGCATTTTAAGGTTGAGGAGATGAACCCTTCACTCAAACCAAAATCATTGGTTAGGCATGTTAAACTTTTTCAATTTCTATCATGTTATAAGGTTGAGCAATCCAAGTCTCAAGACTTTGAGCTAGATGATGTTTATGTATCTCTTGTTGATGATCCCATTTCTAGTAGCGATGGAACTGGAAGATATTTCAAGGAGGAGGAGGAGGAGGAGGAGCAACAATGAGGAGGAGGTGACACCATTTCCAGCTACTTCAGGAGGACGTGGTAATTGCTCCTTTAGCCTCGGTGCTCAGATCCGAGCACAACAGTCCATAGCCGCCCGCTGCCTTCTTCTCTCTAGAGGGAAAGTCGTTACATTTTCTCATAAGAGGGGCAGGAACGTCAGGGATAGGTTATTTGGTGCATTCCTTTGTATATAACATTATGACTCATGATATGAGATACATTATTATATTTTTTGTTGATATTTTGAGGTTGAGTTGAGACTCAAGACTTAGTATTCAGGACAGGATTCAGTTTTATGTGTGATATAGCACTAGACATGATATTACACATCTTATATATTAGTTTTTTTTTCATATTTATGTGTCAATGCATTTATTTTATGCTGTAGATGCTTTAGATATTAAAAAAATTGAAAAAAAATGAATATTTTTGTATGTGCTGATTTTTTCCCGATTTTTACGAATTTTTCCCGATTTTTACGATTTTTTCCGATTTTTTCCCCTCGGCGATAATATCCCGATCGCGATTTTTTCATCATTGATAATTACTGATGTAGAAAACCCCAAAGTGAATGTTGACACAATCACAGAGAGGATGATCGGTTGGGAGGTGGGGAAATATGATCTCCATTCGAGGTAACAGGAAAACCTAGGAAAATAAGTCAATCTAGAGGTGTGAGGATTTCCCTCTAAGTACACAATGGTGGAATGAATGATCATTCTCAAGAACTCCCTATTTCAATCATTGCTCATAATATTATGCTTTGTGGACACCACAAGGTCATGATGGGAGGGGAACACAGGGTGAGGGAAGGAAGGAGCACAACAAATAGGTTGCTCAAGGTGATGGTCACCTTGGTGAGGGGAGGTCATGGAGAAATCATAATCCAGAGGGTGTGTCGAAGGAGATAAAATATATTCAATGAGTGGCTCATGGTCACTTGAGATCATATGACAAGGGGTGAGGGAATCACTTACAAATGACTCAAAATGATGAACAAGAAGGAAAGGCAATGGGGAAGGTGAGGTATTGTATTCAATGGGGCTCCTTTCCTGAAAATCATATTCTAAAGGCTCAAGTGATTTGGATATACTCCCAAAATCACAAGGAAGGTAGGTAGGAGCAAGGGCCTTATCAATTCCCTC